>VWYP01017758.1:0-75864 GCA_013400435.1 Pycnonotus jocosus | reverse complement strand
AACAGATAGTGGATTAGTGTCATGTTTCATAATATATTTAATAATTCTCTGGTGCAGGGAAACCACCTTTTTTACTTGGACATTATTTTCTCAACATCACCCAGAACTGGATGACTACAAATTACAGGTGAGTGTGAAAATGTGACTTATAATCAAAGGTACTGTAATGCAACCACTTTCTTGCATATTTCTAAAGCTTTGTATCTTTTAAAACCAAATCACCTAGGGATCTCAACCATCTTTTTAGTTAATGTTAGGAATCAAGAATCTGCATATTTGAATCCTAAAAACTATGTATAAACTTCTTGGAATTATTATTTTAGATCAATCTTTAACTTCCAATAGCTGCCACCCATCATTTTCTTGCACAAAATGATTTATTTTGTATATACTTGAAATACTGAACATCTGATTATTAGTACTACTCACACTACTAAGACTGTTATCAACCTGATGAGATAAACTTTTATCTTCAGGCTTTGCAGATTTTTGAATTATTACAATTACACTGTTAAAAACATGGTTCATATTAAAATTCACACAGTACTGCAGTTCTCTATCAAAGTGGTCTTCAAATCAGGCTGCACATATTTGCACACAGGTCAGAATTTAGTGAGAAAACTCCCTATTTTCAATTACAAAGCTGGTTCTTTTTTTATAGCAAGAATTCAGTGTGATGTGCTCAATCTGATAGTGGGGAAATTGGTGATGGATATCCACAATTGCTAGAAGCTGCATTACTGAAGTGGCTCCCTCTTTTTAAGATAAGAGCGAAAAGCACCCAACAAAATGAAAAACAAAGCCTCTGCCTATTTTACGGATTTACACTGAACATTATTATACACAATTTTGAAGCCATCTCTCAACTTTTAAAAATGAATAAAGCGAACTGAATGGATAGATGCATACAGAGTGTTTCAATGTCACTTGCACTCTGCATACTTTTTAAAGCATATTTTTAAATATGCTGGGTCATTGTAACCATAATTTAAGCAAATTTATTCAGAAGAAGGCTTTTTGATGACATATTCAGAGCATAATAAAAGTAAAAGCCGTACCTAATGTATATATTAGGCAAAATAATGCTGTGTACATCCAAAATAGGTGTCTGAACTGTTTTTACCATGACTTATTCGTACACTCAGTACTGCTTTCATTTTCTCTAGGAAAACATCTATTCAAAATATTTGTCTCTCATTCCATCACCTCTCCACTGCTAAGTAAAATTAATAACACAATTATCATAAACATGCACTTAATTCATTTTGTCATGCATCGTACAGATTGTGAAGGAAAAGGTTTTCCAGTGTTGACTGTAGAGGAAGAAAAGATATTCATAATTTTGTAATGGGAACCCTGCTCATAATAAGATCACGGTAAAGGATTTAAAAATAGTTTAGTTTTCATTATTTCAGATCTCTCTAGTAGGTCTAGCTTATACTGAGAGTTTAAACTTGGCTTCTTATTTGTGTCTGTGCTGACATTTTCACTAAAACTGGACAGATTAATAGAAGACCAAAAATGTCACAGAAACCCCACACCTGACTGTAATTTTCCAGTAATTATTCCACACTCCTTCTCCACACTGACAATATAAGTTATCCTGACAATAT
Organism: Pycnonotus jocosus; assembly: GCA_013400435.1. Lineage (NCBI taxonomy): Eukaryota > Metazoa > Chordata > Aves > Passeriformes > Pycnonotidae > Pycnonotus > Pycnonotus jocosus. The sequence continues at coordinate 74,251 of VWYP01017758.1, read as the reverse complement.
AAGTTATTCTCTTTTATTTAATCAGACTTCTCCTTTTAGAAGGGCAGATGTTTCCCCATTAATATGGCAGAATGTCTTTGTTTCCTCACCAACTGTAGAGACAAATGATTAGTACAACAAACTCTGGCAGTTTGCCTCATTGTTACTTGGTACAGACAAGTCAAACTGTTTCATGGACTATTTAAATATTTCAAAATTCAGAACAACCCCCCGATCCTACCATATCATCTACAGATAGGCTGACATTCAACCCGAAGTTTAGCCTGTGTTCTAAAAATTGACTGCAGTAACACTTCTGCTTTCCACACTTTTCAATTTAAGTGGTGGCAAAATAGCTCCAGGAGACAAAAAAGAAAAGTCTAATTTGATTTACGTATAAATTCGAACTAGCTTGCTGGACTTTTGCAGCAATACATTGAATGCAATATATTAATAATTAATAAACAAAAAAGACAGGATACTTTGCCTTGGCAAGGACACCACTGCAAGCTTAGCTCCACAGCTATTGCTGCATGTTAGGAATAGTTAAAAATCTCATGTGAGGAGGAGCAAGACAGGACACTGACTGATGAGAGCTTCTGGCAGAACTGAGGGAGATGTTCTGTGAGAGACACCACCAGAGCATGACCCAGAATGGAATTCACCTCCTCTGCTGACACATCCTCCTGAGGTGTTCAGTGCAGGCTGTAATTACAGCTAATATTTGATTCATCAGAAAATTCACATATCAGCAAACTGTATGCTAGCCACAAAAGATATATCAATTCTGGAACTTACAGAAGGTGAAAACCAGTCAATGGCAGGACACAAATAAGATTACTTCTGCAAACTTACTAAGTTCACACTATAAACAGTCCTTTTGATACAGCAGTAGACTCAGGAGACAACAGGAGGGTCTTGGATTGCTTTCACAAAAAAAGAACTAATAGACACTTGGACTGCAAAGAAAGCTCTAAAGATGTGATTTGCAATGTCTATGATGAATGAAAAATTTTCAAATTGTTCAGACTGATGTATGGAATGAACTGTGAATGGGAGACAATTTTCTTTTTTTTTTTTTTTCCTAGAGAAAAATATCTGAGTGAAATGCAGAATAAAGTAGAAGACAAAAATATAAACTTAAGAAAGAAGAGATACAGGACAAATCACTGTGTTGCAGAAAAGGAACTTTACATCCATCATCTTACTGTGTATTCCAAACCAAAGGCATTAGGGTTGGGCACAGATCATGTGGTTAAAGAAAGCCCTAAAGTGAAAATTTTGACTGTTTATAGGACCTGGTTTTTACTGACTACTCCTCGCATTCAGAAATACCTTATAATATTAAAAAAGCAAGGGTGAAAATAATTGGTAGCATTCTTTGTTTTGTGGATAAACTAGAAGATATTTTAAGGAAAGAAAGAAAGAGAGGGAACATTTTTGTATATGGTACTGTTATTTCTCTAACTAAAACCCCTCAAAAGCAAGAATCTGCTCAGTTTCCATAGTCATTCAGCTCATTTTGCACATGAAAATATTTGAGTACACCGATTTATTTTTATTACTATGTTATCTGTATCATGTTTCTTAGATGTTAATCTAATTGGATGAAAAGTCTCTTGCTTCCTTCCACTTCAACATCCAGGCCAAACTGATCAGAGTTATTTCCTCTCCACTCACTAAGAGAATTATTAAATATACTATGAAATATGACACTAATCCACTATCTGTTTGGAATAGTATAAATAGTAATATAGCACCCAAGGCATCCTAGAATACATGTATATATAGACACATATATACATTTATTTATATAGATGTGCACACAGAGAGAACTATAACCACCCTATACCCCAGAACAATCTGTTTCCTCTGCAACACAATAAATACAGGGGAATTTCTTAATACTCAGCTGCTATTGATTAGCCCCAGCTGACATAACTGGGGAATTTCTTAATACTCAGCTGCTATTGATTAGCCCCAGCTGACATAACTGAGTCTTTTCAGGATCATGTTATTCCCTTTTAACAGAATGCATCAGTTTTTAGTACAAGTATTTTTTTTTTTCAAAAGGAATATAAAGATTCATAACAGCGGAGGTTCATGTTTATGAAAATTTTCTTCTAAGGTACACATGAGCAGGGCACAGTCCTCCAGAATTTCAGAGTGAGCTCTCAACATAAAATACTTCTGTATTTCACCAGTTTCCTCTTAAATGTCAGAACTGGGATTGACACTGGACAGCACATTATGCAGCCTATTTTGATGTCATTTATAAACACTATTTTTTAATATTTCTTTGGCTGAAACTTGTTGTTTATATTATACTTCAATGCCCAAAGTCATTTATATTATACTTCAAAACACTTGACCATTTGATATCTTGCATAAGATATCCTAAGTCTCATGAATCAATCAAACACACTGATTGAACCTTTACATGGCTGGAACCTCCTCAGGAATAATCGCCTTTTCTGTTAATTTTGCAGTTCTAAGGAGAAGAAGTGGCTATTTGAACTTACAATTTGAAGTTATAATAATATTCTATAGCTCCTCACCGAGTAAAAAAGATTTGAAAGACTGTATTTAACTTCTTGTTTTGAGAAGATTACTACAGGTTGTATTAAATGAGGACTTAGATAAGCAAATAACAGGTTTGGGATAAATAAGTCATATTTTTTGAACACAGTGAGTCTTTTTCTGCTTGTTACAACTTAAAAACTACAATATTATAGTCTCTTTTATGACTCCCTAAGAAAGAGGTTTTGTGGTTGATAATAAAGTGATGCCTGCTAAAATTCAGTTGCAAAAAAACCAGGGCAATACTTTCAATGAAAGACTTTATGGTAAGCACTGTTCAGTGAGAAAATACAACTATTACTATGAGAACTTTTTAAACTCTACTCAAATTTAAAATGCTAAGTAAAACTGTGATAGAGACATATCAGTTGACCTGGCATCATCATATAAACTGTTATTACTACTGACAATTTGGTCATAATTATAACTTTCTATAAAAGCATTATGAGTATTATTTGTACCACACATTCATCTCTAATCATGACAGATCAAAAAAACCTTTTGCCATTTATACAAAGATTTGGTCACTTCACCAAAACGGTGTCACTACCTATGACCAAGTCTTGTCAACAGAGCATCTTACTGGCATGAAATATTCCATTACAATACACACTAAAAAGTGATAAAGCTCATAAATGGGGAAAAGGAGAATAATTTGTAGTAGTAATAGAAGGCATGTGTTTTGTAAGAAGAATGTAAACTTATCCTACACAGGTATTTTATTAAAACCAGGCTTTCAGGGAAAAGAAGGAAACTGTCTTGCTCTCAGACAACAAGATTTAGTATTTTAATCAAACAATGTTTTAATCAAAAATGTTTTAATCAAACAATGAAATTAAACACTTTAAAATCAACTGGTATGCACACATTGCCTTAACTCTGCAGAAGAGCTTTACATGCAAAATTAATTAATGGGTCCATTGTAAAACTCTCTCTATCCTGTTATTTTCTATTTTAAAATGTTATTAATTTACAATAACTTCCATGACATTAAATTTAGGTTAATACACTAATATATATTAACAAGATAATTATGTCAAAGGTTATCATCAACACTTCGTAATAAAAAGTTATGCTCAAAAATAAAACTTATTATTTATAGCTTAGACTGCATAATAAAGTATTAGCAACACAAAATGTTAATTAATTTCTAATTCTCTATTCTTTTATTTAGATTTCATGAAGGTTGATTGGACTTGATCCATCATTTTACGGAAAATTAATTATTTCAAATACATGCACCACTTTATGCAACCTGCCTGATTTGCATTGAGGAAAATTCAGCAGAAGTAATTGAGGCACAAGCAAATACTGGCACTGACTGAACTCAATTTTCATTCCAAATTTCTGCAAAATCCCAAGACACAACAATATCAGATGCAGGGGGAAAACAAACAAAAGCAATGTGTAAAGGGAACATGAAGAGAGAATATTACAAGAATCAGAGAACAAAGGGATTGCAAAACTATTTTAGTGCCATAGATGAACAGTGAGGGCTTCATTCAGGCAAGGTGGAATAAGATATCATATGGCATCCTGACAATTGATGTCTTCATTTAAATGTAAGAATTTACATTCTAATTAGAAAGAATTTACATCTTAATCAGAGGCAGCTGTATTATCTTGTTACTGTTTTTTTCAAAGGTAATGAACTAAAGTACTGCTGTGCTTTTTCAACCAGAAACTGAATAGACAGCATACAGTGTTATTTTATAGCCTACCTGCTGTATGTTGTTATTAATATTTTCGAAGACTAAATTCCAGCAAAACCTTTTACAATAAAAATTGTACTTGAGATTGCTCAAACGATACTATAAGGGCTGGTTTAAAACATTTAACCAATACCCTCTCTAACTTATATCTATTAAGTACATGTAGTCACAAAGGTATCATTAATATGGCACCAGTTAAGCACACTTTCATTTTAGGCTTCATGTAATACAGTGTAATTTTGGAAGGAAAAAAGTATTTAAAAATTTTCTTACTAAAACACCAGTTCCACATGTAGTTCTCCACGTTGTTCACACAATACATACAGAAAAATCAAATAAAAGATCATTTTTGTAGCTCATGTGTAAATATACTTTCAGTTGAGGCCAGACTGAAGTGGTTTAGATGCTAATTCTGAAGGAGAAGTCCCACCAAGGCATATAGAGCTGCTTTTACAGGCATTTTTAGACTTACAAAATCATGGTTTAGTAGTTCAGCCTAGTTACAGGTTTTTTTGGCTCTTGCACAATTTCAAGAGTTTTGATACCAATCTATAATATACAACTGCTGCTGGGAAACTTGAGGTATGAGTGCAAAGACACTTTTTTCCCTAAGAAATTAGACACAGGAAGTCTAACCTGGGAGTAAGTCTGGGAGGCTCCTAGTTTAGTTCCCTAAATTTAGTTCTGCAAAAACTAACTGTGGAAAAACTTTGTTTCACCATTATTTGTCTCTCCATGTTTGTTAGATCTCTCTCACAGCTATGTCTGTTCAGAATGGAAATATTTTTGGTGCAAGATCATTTTATTGCTACAAATGATGTAATTTTCAGTTGAATTGGATATATTCCTAAAGAGTACTGCTTTAGGATGCATGGCCTTCCATCATACTGTCTCTTCCTTTGAACTCTAGACATATTTTGTGTATTTTCATGTATCTTCTATAATAAAAAAAAAACAAAAAAAGTCCCCGACTGGGGATCTTCGTGGAAAACTAGGTGGAAATTATTGAAAGGAGAATTAGTTCATTTGCCACCTCAGGGGTTAAATTAATTGGCACCAGCCAGGAAGACTCACATCCTGAGGTGGACAAACACACTGGTAGAGTGTTTGAATCCCAATGTGCTGATGAAATACAAAGCATTCAGCTGGATAAATGGAAAGGCCCAGTTTTCAGACAAAGATTTGCCAAGTCTATCACTCTGTGGCAAATGACAGAGCAGGCAGACTTGCTGCACATTCCTCACTGGAGACAACTTCTGCTGACCTGCACATAACTTCTTCCCAAACACAGTCCCTCCAAAAGTGGATGGAGAATGAAGAGCCAAAGAATGCAGAGGGGGTTTTTTTGGCTTACTGGTTCAGGCTACTATCAGCATTTACAGTTCAAATTTATGTGACACCAGCACTGTTTAGCAAAGAAAAAGATATGATTAAGGAAAAAAAGACAGTAGAACACAAAGGAGTCATCCCCTTGTACAGTAAGGAACATAACAAGTACATCTCAAATATATACTAAAAAAAAATTGTTTTTTCTTGATCTCTAAAGAATCCTGGAATTGTTAAGGTTGGAAAAGACCTCCATGATTCTTGAGTCCAAGCATCAACCCAGTACTGCCAAGTCCACCACTAAACCACATCCCAATCTGCCATATGGCTGTGTTTTAAATACCTCCAGGATGCCGATTCAACCACTTCCCTGGGAATCCTGTTTCAATGCTTGTTAACAGATTTGGGGAAGAAATGTTTTCTAATATCAAATCTAATTTCCCCAGTGCAATTTGAGACTGTTTACCCTCATCCTGACATGTTACTTGGGAGAAGAGACTGAGACCCACTCTCATATGGTTAAGAGAGAAAAAGAGATCCTCGCAACCCCAAACTTACTTAACTTTTGAAGATGAACCTAAATAAAAGTTTCACACTGTGTATCTTGAGAGTTAAAGCAGACCAGACTTTTTTACCCTCTGGTAGAGTTTTCAGAAAACTACAGCTAAATGAAACCAAGGAACTAATGTAAAATTTCTACTGGAAACCTTTACTGGTTTTTGAAGAAATTTTTGATTCTTTTTCTTAACTGTAAAGAAATATTAACCTCTACACAAGCAACCAAAAAACCTCTTTCCCCAATACTTTTTAACATTTGCAAGTAACGGTACATAACATAGTATTAGGAATGGAAAGATACCTGACAAAATTATCAGCATTATCTTCTGTTATTAATTGGAAAATTATTTTCATTTATATAATTACTTTACTTGCATAACTCTGATTTGTTTCCAATACTTTGTTTTAGATTATAGTAATATTTTTCTGAAAGCCATGTTTTCCCTAATGTCACTTGCCTCATATGTTGTATTTTTTCATTCAAGTTCAAATTGTATCATCCCTTCCTAAAAATAATGCTATTTCCCATTTAAATCTTGAAACTACTTTAAAGCTGTTTTTACTTTCACTGTATTACAGCAATGCTTCACTGATCCTGAAATCCACTCAAACATGCAGCCAGTATAAACCTATCTCAATAGTTCCTTTTCTGAGATGAAGTAGAAAATGAAGTCCTTACTGAACCCACTTCTGTTACTTAACCATCTTTGAAAATTTCATCTTACATGTTTTGCAATTTCACAATTCATCTTTACCAAACTTTTTTCCTTAGCAGTATTAAACCAAGCAGATTTTGCCCTGTTTCAATGTATGGTCACTGTAACAGCAAATTTTAAAAATACATTTACCATGATATATATAAGTTAACTAATGATGTGAGTATGCAAGACCATGCTTTAAAGTAAAATACAGGTTTAAATCCAATAAAGGTAGCTGGTGAAATGCAATGTTTCACAGTATTTTACTATAGTGACGTAATCATGACATTAAAAAATGCATTGAGATTCCCAGTATCAGTTATGTTTGAATTTCCTGCTTTCTTCTTTGGAGTGCATACTGTTACTATTATTACTCCATTTTCTTCTCTTTTAAAGTAAACAAAAGTGACAGTTAAAGAAAAAGCCATGTAAAGTTATTATTCAACAGTAAAATGCAGAACTTTACAATTATGTAGTTCTGTAGACTACTAAAGAGTCCACTTATCCTGCAAACACATTTTTCTGGAGCAAGATTATACATCTTGTTCTCAGGTTGTTATTATAAAAGCAGGATGTATGTAATGTGCAACATTTTGAACATGGGATTAAATCTGGGATTAATCTGGATTTACATTTAAATTAACTTCCCCATGAGCAGGAGTTCTGTGGTTAATTCTGGGTACACGGGCAGGAGGGTAGATGGAGGCCAGCTGAGAGCCAACCACTATGATTTTTACCTTTAGGGACAGGTTTTTGTGGAGAACCTCTCCTTTGGTTTTTGGGGTCAGTCAAAGACCCTGCTGACCACTGTGGCTACTGTGCTGGGGCTGGGATGGAGGAAACCATCAGCCCAAGGGCAGCACTGGCTCCTTGAGGTTTGTACCACAGCAGAAGATGAAGGCTTTCCTGCTCTGCTCTGCCCTGCCACAGCCAGGCTTTGGCAGAGGAAGCATTTCCCAGAGCCTACACTTGAGCCTGATGAGTTTCCATGAGGTTCATCTTGAGGAAGCTCCAAGAGCCATTTCCACACAAGGATTCCCAGCCATTTCTCTGCAGTTCATGTCAAAGAGAAGATCACAGAGTGAACAATCCCTCTCTCTCTCTCTCTCCACCTATTTTGACTGTTTTTAATCAAAGGCATTGTGAGTTGGAGACACATAAATTGTACCTGGAATATGGGACTGCTCAGGGGAAGAGAGCTGTTCTTCAATTAACTAAAAACTCAAATGGAAAATGTTTTGCAGGGGCTTTTCAAGGAATGATTCAGAGTCCAGGCTAATGGACTTTGCTTTGTAAATTCAAATGGAGATCAATTAACCAGGCTTTACTTTGCAGCAGGGATTAGAACATACAACTCTTCAAGCCAATTGGTCCAAGCCAATTAATGTCACAGTCTAATGAAACACCAGTCCAAGGAACTCAGAACATAAAATGCAAAATATTTCTTTATGTTACAGATACCTGGGGAAAAAGGACTAGCAAAATGAATCCCCCAGGGAGACTGGGAGAGAGATTTCATGTGAGTTTTTTAGATCCACAAACACATCAGGAAGTTTAGTTCCTCACTCCTGAATGTTCATGCCACCTACCTTAAATTAGGATCACTGAATTTATTGATATATATTTGCACAATTTGGCAGTGATATAGTTTAAAAAGTGGTGGTAAGGGGTAAAAACACACAGCAGCTGATGCAAGAATGTGGAAAACAGCTGGATGAGTAGATGTTAGTGAAGAAGTGGAAGGAACTGAGAGAAATGGCTTCAATATATTATTAGAAGTGGTTTTTGTAAACTTATTCCATTATTTCACATTAGATGCATTTGATATTTTCACACTCTCTTACTAAGTATATATCCACTTAATGATTAAACTACCACTGTTTAAGTTTATCCAGTGTCTCCAACAATTTTTCAATTTATTCCACTTGACAAACTGGTTTTTTTTTTCTTACATCTGCCTCTTCCCATTCTGCTTACACTCTTCCAAAATTTTGCTTTGGTTTTGAATATATTTAATTGTCCTTTTAGTTCATATGAATGTTTTAGAGTAATTTTGACACACTGTTGAGAACACTGAAATTTGTTGTAGCTATACTTTAATTCCTCTCTTCATTGTTTGTTAACACAATAAAACAGTGTTTGACAGAAAAGAGTATGTTTTAATTATATTTACTGCTGATGTCTTCCTAATAACCACATTGTTAAGGTTCCTCTTAATGTTAAATTACTTAACATCACTTCAAGAAATGTCATGGTCCAAAGGGTGGTTTTTCTAATAAAGTGTAGTTTTTCAGTGTATTTAATATCCAGGTTGTGTTTAAAAGAATTCTGTATCAAACAGTTTGAAGTGAGAATCAAACACAAATTTGTTGTTCTTATACTAGGCTAAATATTTTTGAAAAATGAGACATATTAAAAAAGTAAAAAAAAAAACCTCAAAAAAACTAAAAAAAAGAGAAAACCCCAAGTGGCCACTTAAATTTTTTAAAATTAATTAAAAGTGTCAATTTTAAAAGTGGTCACACTTAGATTCTTCTATTACGACATAGAAAAAGAGTAACATATTCCTTGGATAAGCACTTGTTCCCTCTTTCCTGTGAGAAGGAACGCAGTTTGTCAAAACCTCTGGAATGAACACTTTGAAAAGGTGAAATATTCCTGTTCTCCACATGGAAGAGCAATGGAATCTCAATGAAATAGCAGCAGATTGCACCCAGTCCAGGCTGGGGACTGAGCTCTCCTAAAAAACACGTTAATGTCAAGAACAGGGCTGCTGCCTCCTGCATCAGGCCCTTAATCTTTTCTTTGGTTGACGCAAGTAGAATCAGGATCAGCTGATTAATTCCTGCTACACCAATTAATTTAATATCTCCCACGCTTTCCAAAGAACAATTGGCTTTGTCCTCCCTCCTCTCAGTTTAGCCTGAGGTCTGTGGGCTTTATTTGGTTCAAAAACACACTGTGGATCTGAGCAACTGCCTGTATTATTGGCAGGTTTATCTCTGCCAAGTCAGACTGTCAAAAAAACTGTTAAAAGTCAATGTTTTCTGACTCCTCCATGGTGTTAAAGATACAGAGGCAGGCTGGGAACAGAGCAGCACGACAGTTTTACTATGAAGAAGGTAAGATGCAGTTGTCCCAACACGCCGTTCAACACAGGAGCTGCACTCTTCCAAGGGAATTACAAGTCTGGAGGCTTTGAAGACTCTGCCACTTCCAGTCTGGTGTGTCAGAAGCCTGAAGACTGGTTTCAAACCTAAGCTAAGAAACATCCATCCTAACTACTACTATGGGTTTATTATTTAGGAGAGCTCAGCAGAATTTACTGGAGCCAACTGAAACTCTTGCTGTAGGAATGGGAGCTGAGGCTCAAATTGATCCATGGACATTCTACTCATTGTGTGCAGTTCTGAATGGTAAATGTGGCACATGGAGCTGTATGTGACTTTCTACATCTTCCTTTCATATATCAGTACAGATATAAATGAGCCTTTATTTGGAACCTTCCCTAAATTGCATTCAAATGATCAAGACCAAGTACGTCAGATGCAGAAGTACCACAGTATCACTGAATTCCTACTGAATGAGTAACAAGAGCAGATGTAACTTATTTTTATAAGGTACTCATATACATTGGAATTCTAAAATTTCCCGAACATCACTAAGCTGTTTCATCCTTCAGTAAATGAACTGTTAGATTAATTCTTGATGTCACTGCTGAATCGGCTAAAAAACCTTAAATCACATCTAGGTCGTGGACTCGAACAAGAATAACACTTTGGAATGGTTATATTTTTAAAAGTGGTTTATATGTCCAGAATTAGGAGAGAAAAACTTTGATTACAAAGTTTTTAAAACAAACATAAGCCCAAAAAAAGCTTTTTAAAAATCATTATATGCCTTCCCATTGAAATGCTTATTTAAGCTTTCCTCTGCCAGTTACTATTGTCAAAATATACAGCAGTAGTTAATAAGACAAGACTAGACTTAACTATTGGCTTTCATAATAAAACATGAAGATAAAAATGAGGCTTGGTGTAATTTATATGAGAGAAAATGATGTACTAAAAGCAAGACACTAAATCAATTTTAAACACCAAACACAATTTATGTCTGACTTTAAAACTCATCCTCCAAACATTAATCTAGACAAAGGCCAGAAACTGAATGAGGCTTAATTTGTGAAACTGATACCTTTCATCATAACCTTTAGCTGAAAAGGTCATTAGATATATTATATCTAAGTGAGCAGCTTATCCCTGCTTCATTACTGATAATTAAGGCAAGTAATATTTTCTTGACAGTAATGTGTCCAGTAAGAGATATCGTCTAGTTTGCATAAACCAGACATTAATTACCAGAGTAGTATCAGAGATAAAAAAAATTAAGTACCTGTGTAACATAATTTCATTATTTTTTCTTCATTTCCTTAAAGAATTAGCAGGCTCAGAAACATAATGAGCATATTAAGAAATCCATTTTCAAGCATTTATTAAAATGCTTATTACATATTGCACAAATATATTTTTGCACTTACATAAACAGAAATGAAGGCATCTTGAAATACACACATTATTTAGATATTTTGTCATCTTGCTTTATAGGGTGAAGTGCAGTTATCAAATAACAGGTTCATATTTGGACTTCATTTCAAATGTTAAGCCTTTCATATAAATGCAATCAGAAACGAGTCCAAGACCTCTGATCTGCAACTTCAACTCATGCAAAGGCTGTTTCACCTCATTTGCATAAATGGTGGTTTTGCTGCTATACAGAACAGCACATGGATCAAGTGTCCACGTGAGAATGACAATGTTGTCCCTTAGATCATTATCTGGTTAACAGTTTGCACTTCTCAGTAGAAACAACCCTCAATGTTTTTAAAAGCTATAACGCACCATGTTTAACAAATAGAAGAAAGAAAGATGAATTACCTGTAATGGTTCACTCTCAAGGCAGGTTATCTACCAAACTCAGGAAAATCTAGATAAACGTTATCTAGAGAGATTTTACCCCTTAGTCATGACACAATCCATAAATGCTGCTGTCCTGCATGCCCTGCAGAAACCAGAAAAGTGGTACCTTATCCTTTTCTCCCTTGAAGTCTTCTCCTCATGAGCATTTGCATTATGGGAGCTTCAAGCAGCATTTCTCACAAAGCATCACTAATTTAGAGGAGAGTCCAGGGCTCCCTTGTTGGACAGGGAACTGTTACATTAAAGCCTGCTCCCTGCCAGACAGCAGGAAGCTGTGTGGTGGTCTCCAAAGAACATTCCCTGGGCTTTCTAGGGAAAAGATACCCCACGATCAAAGGCTGAAGGAAGATGGGTTGGAAGGAATAGGAGAAAGATTTTCATAGCTATGGGTACCAATGGTGATTCCCTGGAGCTTGGATGGATATATCCAGAACCAGGCAGGGGAGCACTTCTCTTGTTATTTGTACACATTATTCTGAAACAGTTAATGCATGAAGTTGACTGACAACGTGTTATCATCATGATCATTTGTCAGACACAGACCTTAAATACTGGAAAGTTAATTGAAAGATCTGTTTTGTGATAACCACCTAATGAGAAACCAGCATGAAAGCTAAATTAAGGCAAAAAGGGTGAGTATCTGGAAAAGACAAAGAAATCTTTCACCAGTAATTGAAACTATTACAATTCTGATCTAGTCCATTTTTGAAATTTGTGTTATACAAAATGACTATTTTGCATCAGGACACAAAATCATTACTTAAATGATTTAAAGGAAATGTAAGGAAAGTGAGGGTAAGATAATGACCATGCCTATACGTGCTGTCCCCCTCACTCCTGAGGCAGGACAACTCCTGCATTTGTAATGAATGTTTTTTCCTTCTTTCCCAGGGCAAAGACCAAAAAATAGTACTGAGATAAACTTGTGTGAACTCACTGGGCACCTGTGAGAATACATGGAGTTGCAACTCCATGCTGCAGCTCTGTGTTTATGTGAGACCACATGCCATAACAGGCACAGCATCATGAATGCACAGAAAGCCCAAATCTCAGTCTCTGCGAGCACCATTCTGTCTCTCACATTGGCCAGATTCTGGGCACAGCCTAATTTTTCCAACAGAAAAGGAAATCAAAGTGATTTTATTTAAAGAGGAAATTCACTTAACCTGGAAAACATTGCCACTTCAAGCCAAGGTGAAGCTATTGATGCTCTCACTGGAAATTGGCTACATTCATCTGTGCCATCCTGCCAGACTTGTTTGTGACAGCAGTATCCAAAATTGCATTTTCCATGGCAGATGGCCAGAGTATTTCTGCCTTTTCTTTTGGATCAATACCTACTCATGGCCTGGGTACCTGTGGAACCACCACAGGGAGTGACCATGTAACAGCAGGAATTTAAACCATGGCCACATCACTATTTGCTCTAACATTTAACACCTCAAAGAACTTGAACATTCCAAGGACCAGAAATCAAAACAGAAGTGACCACAAATGTTCACAAGCTATTTCAACATCTCCTTTGGTGAGAAATGTCCTCATTCTTCCCAGTTTCTTCAGGAGAACAAGTGACAGCAATCACTGGCACCTGGCAGATATAACAACTGAGGCTGTTTTTACTCTCGATATCCTGAATTCAGGCCTGAAGAAGTGGCTGATTAGCCTACAGACTCTTTCTAAATTGGAACTATTATTCTTTAACATCAGAACAGTACTGCTGAGTTAGTGACATGTAAAACATTGCTCATTGGTGTCAGTATTTGTAAGATTAGGGCATATGATACTGCAGATGGCTATTTATTTATAAAGTGTAGCACTGTTTCAGAAATGAATTATTCATATGTGACATAATATTGACAAAAATCTCTTGCATGTATATCCTGAAACATTTGCTGTTTTCAGTTCTATCACAAATAATGACCTCATCCATCTGGTTTTACTCGGTATTTTGGTTAAAAAATGATCTGAGTAAAACACAGAACATTTTTTTTAGCCCATTCAGAGAATCAGTGTGTTTTAATGGGTAATCACATTAAAAAATTATTAATATCTCCTATTAACCAGCAAAGGAATTGTTTTCTTAACTGTTATTTCCCATTTTGCAACAGATAAGTTTTCACAGAGCGAATTTCTAATCTTTCACTTTACAATTCTGGCTGTAATTTGATTGTGGGATCTGTATTTTCCTTTTTGATAGAAGAATGAAACTGAGGTCCAAATTACTAAACTGAAATAAATAATTCCATTTATAAATAAAGCTACTTAAATCTTTTTAAAAGACGAAAAACTACAAAAAAATACAAAGTCTAGGTTTTCTGTCCCACTGAATACACACTCAATATACAATATACAGTAAAATGCATTTTTGTATGAATTTCATTGTGAACACTGACTGACCTCTCCTAAGTAAATTTTATCATTGTCATTGAGACAACAATGCAAATATAAGTAATTTTCATTTAAATATCAAGTCCATGAGAAACTTCTAATTGCAAACTGACTCTGGAAAATTTCTGAATCTGGTCTACTTAATGAAATTATTAATTTTTTGTAATGTAGACAGATTGCTGATTTTTTTTATCCTGATAATGTGCTTAATGTGATAATTTCCTATTATTCCAGGAAGAAGAGTAACTTGTTATTTCATATTTAGTAGGAACATATTTCATTGTTCCTACTTTCCATCAATTGTTTTTTAATTTGGCAGTTACTATGACACTTATTTTTCTACGAGAGTGTCAGTAACAGACATAATGGGATATTTTTTCAAATAAGAAATGTAATGCTGGAAACTTTGAGAACCTCACTGTAGATCAAAGGTGTAAACTTTTGCTGACAACTCTTCCTAATAAGTCTTTGCTTTTCACAGCTTGCCTCAGTTTAAGAGGCAAAAATTAGCATTTACTGCTTAAAATGCTACCACTACATCTTCAGCCTCTCAAATCTGAATTCAAAAAGGTCAAAATCAAAATTAAATTTATTAACAAACTAAGGAAAAAATCCAGCCACTGTTGGCAGTTACAAAACAAAATCTGCAGTTGCATAATTATCTCAGTGTTAATTTGAGTGGAAAATAGATTGAACTGTTCTGGATGACTTTACAAAGAATGACAAGAGATGGAATCAGATTTTGTTTTAGAAGTATTGTAAGAAAGGCACATTATTTTTCTCTATTGTTCAGTTAAAACATTAGGCTTAAGATGTGTTTTGAGCACTTGGGAACAATGTACAGACTCCTTGAGGATGTTTAGAGTGGGTTTCTTCCAACAGTACGAGCATGAATGTGTTCTCCTTGTGTCCCACACTTTCCCCTGTGACAGATATGGAGCAGTGGAGGGACCACAACAAACCCGACAGCTTTTCAGCAGCTTTAGGCCATGTACTTGAAAACCGCGTTTTTATTTTAAGGTTTTGACAAATGGAAAAATCATGTTTAAAATTCTGACATCAAAACCTGCAATTTCATGCTCCATCTATGCAATATCCCTTTAGATGTAAATACACATGAAAGTAAACACCATTTAAAATTTTTCCGCTTAGGTTCAGTACTATGCATTTTCTCGTGTTAATTACCTAGAGAAAAAAAATCCAGTCAAAAAAAATTGCAATAGCTCTTTGAAAATGAAGGACTTTGGACCTATATTCACAGTATTCATTACACATTTGCAGCTTAGCCTTTTTCATTACCTTATTATATATTTCTTCTTCTTAGGCACACAACATTTTTACAAATAGCAGTATCATATCAACATGAGTAAAAATGGTGTTAGTTAGGCCTTTGTAACTTGTTAGTGAAATGCAAAATTTGAAGTTAAGTTGTGTGAGAAATTTACACAGGAAAATATTAATGATGTTCACAGAGTCTGGCTTTATCATCTTGTGTGCATCTTCACTAAGTCAGATAGCCAAACTATTTATTCAATTTATTTTTTCTTTATTCATTTATCTTATCAGCTGTACTTGCTAGCATAATTAAAAACAGTTTCTGGTTTTTTTGGAGCAGCGTTTCAGAAATTAAAAATGCTGAAATCTAATGAAATTTTATATTACTCAGGAATAATTTTGCTTTTTCTTTAACACAAATGCATTTCTGAATGCTGCACCAAGGAAATTCACTTCACAGGTAAGACAGTCTCCTTGTCAGGATGTGTTCCAGGTTGGTATCAGTCACTGGTATAAATTAAGAAGTTTAGCTGCTGTTACTTTTGCTGTTTACTTCCTACACTGCAGATAAAAAACATAGGGAAGGAATCGGCACAGAATTCAATATGGAAATTTCTTGTTCACCTGATGTGTA
Organism: Pycnonotus jocosus; assembly: GCA_013400435.1. NCBI lineage: Eukaryota > Metazoa > Chordata > Aves > Passeriformes > Pycnonotidae > Pycnonotus > Pycnonotus jocosus. The sequence continues at coordinate 58,125 of VWYP01017758.1, read as the reverse complement.
ATTGAAAAATGGCAATTTTTATGAATGCAGTCTCCAAACTCAACCAGTTTAGTATGAGCATTAATGCCTAAACTTCTTTATTTTAGGAAAAGGTTAAAAAAAAGTCTACTTGTTTAATGCAAAACCATGGCTACTACATAAGCTTCATCAACTTCCTTTCTGCAACAATTTTGTGAGGCTGTGCAGTAACACTCATGTGGAACAGCTGCACTGACACAATGGGCTGCAGACGTTTTTACTGTCCTAATAATCCACATATTAAAGAGTCCCTAAATACTCATTGATGCGACAGACCATAACAACTCCCTTGGAGCTGCTTCAGTTTATCAGGTCAGTGATCTGCATACTGAGGATTCCCCAGGTACTCATTGACAGGTAGCATCTCATATACACTTGTACTAAAATAATAATTGCTTCAAAGGAACTGTTAAATCCCAGTCGCAAGCACAAATTAATTTAAAACCACTGAGACAGCACTTTGTTTTTTCTAAAGATCTGACAAATCTGGACAAATTTACTAGACAAACCAAGACATCTGAGCAGAACAAGCCTCCTCACATGTTATGGCTATTTTCATTGTGTTAAAAATACTGCCTACCTTGTCCTCTATGAATTACAATCATTGCCTTTCTGCTAGGCAAGGTTGACCTAAAAACTGTCTTTGCCACTGTTAGGAAAAAATGAATTAAAAACTTATTATAGAGTTAATAATCTTAATTGAAGACTTAATTTGTTGTTGTCCATGTCCTCATTTTCTTTCTCTGTGTAGTGTTTTATTCTGTCCTCAACTCTGATACAAATCACTGAACCCCTTATTTTTTCCTCTCTTTTCTTCCATACTCCAGCAAGTATTTAGCCTTGACAGCCCAGATTCTTTTAGTTTCTTAGTCTATTGTTGCCTCTCACTAAATTTATGCTCTGCAGATTAGAGGAAAAACTAGTACAGCCTAGAAACCTTTTCACCCAAAAGAACCTGTGGTGACTTACCTGCTCCCACCCACTGCATCAGGCAGTGACAAATGAATCACACTCTAGACAACTTTCTGCCTTCATCTGAGTTTCAGACAAAACTGAGCATCGAAGTGTTCATGCAGGCTACCAAAGAGAGGGAATGACCATGTGGAAAGTGCCTACAGTCAGAACACAGCTCCTCTAAAGGCAGAAGTCCAGAAGAACAGGCTGATCCACAGTGTTGAACTAGAATGCCTTGGAATCCATGCCCAAGATAAACTTCAGCCTGATAATGTAATCCTCTGCCATTTGGTACAGGCAGCTGCATGGAATTCTTCAGGGCTCAGTCTGATATTCCTGCTAGCTCTTACATCATTTGCTCCATAGGGCTCTGAAATCATACACTTCAAGTGTTATTTATAGTCCAATCAAGACACAAATCAACTGCATTGCTTGTTTATGTCACTTGCCTTTTATGAGTCATTTATGTTATGGCTACCAGGACACATAGATCCAGCTGACACTGGCTGTTGTGTGTTTGGGAAAAAATGCTTCATGAAAACTGTACTTCCAAATCAGATGAGACTTCAATCAAATTTCCATTAACAGTCAGAGTAGATGCAGAATTCTTGCACAGAACTCAACAGCTCAAAGCTGATAGTCAAAACAAAGAACCAAAACAAGAAGTGGAAGCATCAAAAATCCCTGAACAGATCCATGACTCACATAATACTGACTATGATAATGTCAAAGAGATACAAAGAGATTTAATTCAAGAGATAATATGATAGCTCATAATAATGTAACTTTAGCACTTAGACATTGCAAACTCAGATTGTGACAGTTCATTTCTCAGAAGTTAAATAGCATCATAAAAATGAAGAAGAAAGCAATACTTCTTCCTGTAGAACACTCCTAATAGGTAACCTTTCTTCTTGGTCTATATATTTTGTTTCCATTGCCAAGATCTGAATTATTTCTCTCCAGTCTTTTTCTTTATCACCTTGATAAATCTATTCTAAACATTACTGGAAGGATTATTTTTCTAGTCCTGTGCTTTGGTTAGGAACACCAATGTCATTCTAGCCCTCCATTATCCCATTTTTTACTGCTGAAGCAGACACAAGCTGCATATCTTAATTTTCAAGGTCCTTGCAATTTAACATCACTTTAAATATCTTAGACCGCAGCATACCTACCCTCTATCTGTGAAATCTATCTCTTCTTCTCTCTTCTTAGGTTTGAGATGCTTTGCATATGAAAATTCCCAAAATGTCTCATTATACTCTATCAAAAATTCCTCAAAAGTTTCCTCTTCTATCAAAACCTCTTCTCTCATAGAACATACATGCTGAACTAATCTAAGATTTAGGCTATGTCGATGAAATACTGATACAGCAAATCACTGACTTTTTTCTGCTTAAGGAGATAAGAACTGGGACTGTTAACTTGAAAAGCTCTCCCAGTCTCATCTTAGTGAAGCTGTAAATTACTATTCTTGATGCAGCCAAAGGATTGCAGATAGGGTCAGGGTGTGTGTATGTGTAGCTCTCTCCACAGAACAATTAATTTCCCTTGCGCAGTCTCACCTGTAGTAGCAAACAGTGTCGAAAGACACAACTTGTAGAACTCAACTCCAGCTTTTTCTCCTGACCTTGACATTTATTTCCCTTTCCCTCTTCTCTTTGCAAAAGAAAGGAGAAATGGAAGGGTTTTCCTCTTCATGTGTATTTCAGTAACACAAGAAATTTTTGATTGCAGCAGGACTTGGCAAAGATGAAAAAGGCAACCTTATAAAGGGAAAAGATTGAAGGGTCCCGAGGGGCTGCTGGAGGAGGAGGTAGTCTAAGGAAAATTTTACAAGAAAGGGAGAGAGAGAGAGAAACTTCTGGAAGAGTTAGATCAGGAACAAATCTTTGTCCAGCTAAGACATCCAGGGTTTGACGATAGACTTAAGAGAACAAATGTACCTGGGTCATTCAACAAAGCAGTAGATCACCCTTCCAACTGATGAGAAGGAACTTCATTGCAAAGGAGAAAGGGGAGTACCTTAACAGTGAGATGTGCTCAACATTTGTACTGTTATTTGGAGCCTGCCATGGCTGGGATACCAAAAATCGGAACCTTTCTGTATGAAAGACGGAAGAAATGAGGACAGAGATCTGGCAAACAGCTGTTTCTTTTGTGACACTGAAGCCTGGAGAGGCTACCTAGAACAGAGGCTAGACAGGGTTAAAGCATAAAGGTAGGTATTTACTGAAAGGCCTTCAAAGGGTACACCTTGGCTAGTGCAGGTGCTACTCAGCCAAGTGGTTCATAGCCCTTTTGCATTTATGAAACATCCCAGTCCAGGTCCAGCAGACTGTAGCATTCAGCAGATGACCACTTCACAGGCAGTGTCCCCATCCAGAGGTCACATGCTCCACATTAAATAGAAACACACAGTGTATTCCAGGTGTGTGTGTGGTATCTATGACTGTCTGAACAACAGAGCTTCACAAATGCCAATAACTGCTTTTAGAATGGAAGTGTCTGAGTACATGAACTGAAGCTAGGTTTGCACAGCTGGTACGTGTGTCATTTACAGGACATTATGTTATCACCTGGTATGTTTTGATGGAATGATAACAGAATGGAAAGCCAGTCCCTCAACTGCCCATGCTCCCAGTCTGAAACCTATCTTGGTGAAGGCATGGTCTTACCACTACTTTGGCCATCCCTGCCCTAACACATTTGAGAGCCCAGACATCAGAGAGCACCCCTTGACTGCTCACCCCTGGATCTAAGCTCTCTGGCACAGTCCAAGCTGCAGCATGACAGGCACTATCTTGACTGTTCCTTGTCAATCAGCCTTCTGTGTCCCGAGAAGGAGGTATGCAATTCAAATGAACAACTGCCATTTGCCAGTACATTGGAAAAAAACTTCAGGAACTATGACAAGACCAACAACAATAGTCTTGACTCACTACGGAATGAATGCATCTCTGATGACACACAGAAGCAGATGTCCTGTGTATTAAAAGATAGCAAAAATCCTCTTTAAAAAAGAGGACAGAGATGCTAGAATCATCATTCTGGATATGAACTCACAAATGAACCATAAATTCAAGGTGGGCCAACATCTTTCTGTTGTGGACAGAGATTCTTACAGGAAGAGTGCTTGTCCCCTAGGTAATTCCTGCCTTCCACTGACAATGGGTTTGTGTTCTTTTGAAGCAGTTTTATGGAACCAGGGTGGTAAACATTACAGCACATGGGCACTGCGTAACAGCAGAAAGACAAAATGAACTAAGTAAGTAATGCTGACAGTGTCCATAAGTCATCTTACATAATTTGCAGCAAGATTTGATGGTACTAAGAAGACCTCTCTCCAAAAGAAGTGCAAAAGCAGCACGAGATAGAGGGCGAACAACCCAAATTGTTCACAGACTTGTGCTGAAAGGAGGAAAGACAGCGTGATGAAACACCTGAATCAGTAGTAGTATCAATAAAAGTGGTTGGATTGATATGTTTTTTCTGTTCTGTGTGATTGAAGCCAGTTCTTTGAATATTCATGAGGAACAGGTTTCAGTCTGTGCAAAAGCTTTTTTGTGTCTTTGTCTTTGTGGGCTCTGTGAAGAATCAAAGACATCTAAGTATAAGCCTTGAATTTTTAATGTTATGTGGAACTTTCACCAACTGTGTAGCTGAATGAAACAATTCATCAAACAGTAGTTTTCCAACCAGAAATTGCATTTCTTTTGGCAAATCAACACTATTAAGTCACAAGGACTCTCTGTTGCCAAGGAATTCAGAAAACAGTCAGTGGCAGTGCCCACAGCATTTGAAGCAGCCTGATTTGAAGTTCTGCTTGTCAGCTGAACTTCCATCCCAGAGGACAGAGAATCCTCCTTTGAATCTCTAGGACATAAGACTGACTATCGGGCTTTTTTTTTTGTTAATGAGTTCATATTAATAGCCAGCCAAGAGTTTGGTTGCTAATCAAGTGCAGCAGTAAAGAGGCTCAGGCACTAATCCAGCTGCTGAAGGGCTTCCAATATTTGGTGTCTTTGTCTGAATCACAGAATCATTGAATAGTTTGGGTTGGAAATGACCTCTGAGATGATCCAGTCCAGTCTCCAAGAAGAGCAAGATCTTCCTATCATGGTTTTTAAAACAGAGATGAGGAGGGTGGGAAGTGAAGAGGAATACAGGATGAATGGAATATCAGTCAAAGACCAGTGATCACAGCTCAAAGATAAACAGCATTATATAACAAATACATATCCCAGCCGCTGCCCAGGTGGCCTGATTTAGCACTTTACATTTAGATATATTTACTCCATTTTTACAGAGTTTGAAACTGTATGGAAAGTACATCCCAACATTAAAACTTACAGTATGAATTTTGCTAATTAAGTATTTTCCAGCAGCTCTATTGATAAAGAGATAAGGTCTTTAGTCAATTGAAAGCCTGAATTGACACTTTCCAAACATCTGCCATATCTCAGGAATTGTATTTATGTGTGGTTTATGAAGTGTTTTTCAAAGGATCAATGATGTGTAAAGCTTTATCAATGCAACAGAGAGCATTGCACATTCTCCCTTATAAAATTACTTTTTTTAAAAGTAGAACTTTAAAAGTCTCTTCTAGTTTCAGTCTCTGAAAGCAATAATCTAATTTCAAGAGGATTTGAAAGTTATGCTTCTGTAATACAAAGGCACTGTAAGGATCTCTTATTACTTCTGGATTAACAAAGGGGTTAAGAACCACCACACTGTAGATATGGAAATTGATGAGGAAGCCTACCTTGAATTACAGACCAGATATACAAACAACTGCATTTTCATCTTAAAATGTAATGTTCAACGGCATTGTACATTTAGAGTACATTTAGAGATCCTAAGGTAGGAAATAGTTGATGATAAGGCACAACTGGATGTGAGAAGGCAACTGCCATGAATTTAAGTGTACAATTAAATTGACAAAATTATTTTAAGAATAAATGTATAATATTTTTAAAGGATTTCTGGTTATCTTGAAAACGATGCGACATTACATTTTTCATTTACTTTTAACTGTTGATGAATTTGCAGACCTCAAAAATTCAAATCCCTCTCCCTTAATTCCTTTGGCAGTGCAGTGCTAACAGGATGGAACTCCTCTGCCACCTCCAAACCCCTCTAATATTGCTTTACAGACAATAAAAACAGTGCAGCTATTTAATATGCAATAGCAGAGGCTTGAGAAAGGTTTCATTTTTGTATGACAACTGGTCATTCTGATGTGGACAAGAACTATTATACATGAGGAAAGTCATCACATCAAGTCATAGCCTAAAGCTTTTGATGTCGCACCAGAAAGGACACACAAGAAAATCACAAATCCAGACTAAGAATTTAAGAAGTTTTTTTTAAGAAGTCATGGTTAATACCAAAGGGAACAACAACAACAAAAAAAGGGTTCTGGAACCATCCACAAATCAACCAGTTTCCCCAAAGGAGTGGAACATGTCAAGGCAATATGACACAAACAGCTGTGGCTAGGTGGGTGCTCTGCTTGGGCTGCCAGGTCTGAGATGGTGAAACTGCTCTCTGTCCCCAAGACAGCAGGTTTAGAGTGACCAACATCTACACAGAGCACTGTGTTGGGCCACAGAGGGACATTTAAAGGAAAAAGAATCAGAATTAAATCAATTAAATGAATAAATGAACAAATATGGAAAGCAGGACATAATTTATGCTTAGATTTAGTACACCGCTACTGTAACAGGTGAACTGAGCATGGCTGTGTGGCTGAGTAATTCTTTCTTGCCTTCAGAGCAGCTGGTTACTAAGATTAATGATTTATATATTCAAAAGGGTGCTAATTCTTCTGGACTTGTTGGCTAGAAATGCTGTAGAAAGCATGATACCCATATGATTTAGCTTCCTCCCCACAACTGAAATAGATACAAGCACAACATTCAGCTGTCAAGCATTTCAAAAGATTACTAATGCAGTTTGAACTTAATCTGCTGAATGAAAGTACTTAAAAAAATGTATTCCAGTTTTAAGGAAAAATGTATGACTTGTGTGAGAGAGAAAATTAGGCTAATAGTTGTGCCTTTATGGGTGTGCCACTGCCACTCCCCTTTTCAGCAACAGGAATGGGCTGTACTTATTTGAAAGGACAAATTGACTGGGGATCTTTGTGCTTCTGTAAAAATACAAAAAATACCAGCAAAAACATGCTGTTACACAAACCAGTGAGAAATCAAAATATATCCCAGAGTGCAAATCATCAGTGTTTTCTAATTGCATTATCACAGAATCATAGAATATCTCAAGTTGGAAGGGACCTATTTATCCAAAAAGTGTATCTTTTAACTCAATATATGGAAACTACAGAAGAAAACTACAAAGAAATTATCTACCTAGAACTAGAACTTTATTACTCTAACTATTCAGAAAGGTTGCATTTAAAAAATTAATATTTGATGAAGCATTAGTGATACTAATGAAAAGCAGTACTCTTGACATAGGTCATTCTTTAAAATATCATGATAAAAGTGAACTCATACAAAAAAGACAATACTTAGCAAAAAGGAATCCTAGAAAGCTTTTAACTCTGAAGATAATTTGAGTAATCTTACCCAGAAATAAAAGGGTTGTTTTGTCAGATCATATTTGTATAGTCAGGTTTTTAATCAAGTAACTATAAAGAACATGAATAAATTTACATTTTGGAAAAAAATTTAAAAGATGTCTTAAAAGACAGAAAGAAAAAAATTTTGCTTTTTCATTCTTTCTTAGATTCTGTGTTATCCAAATGCTCCAAGCAGTTGTAAGTTCTGGTAATGGTCAACAGAGTAACAGGTACTTTGCTTGATGTTTGACCAGCACTACTGGTCTATGAACTCCAACAAAAAAAAAAATTCTGTTTCACATCCCTCTCGAATTTTTTATCTCCTATATATCCAGTATTGCCCTGGCTCATCTCAAAGGAAGAGCTCTAACGAAACAAAGATCCCAAAATGCTTCACAAACCCAAAATGCTTTGGTTAAGAGAAAGCAGCAGCCACGCATCTGCAAACAAGGAAGTCCAGGGGAAAAAAAAAAATCTCTGCCTATACATGCTTTGCAAAAAGTCTCCTGACACAAATAAAAGGATCCACCCCAACATATGGAGGAGCTGCTATGCCCTTCCGGGGATGGTCTGTAGCTATGTTCACCTCAGGCACGCCAAGGAGAGGTGAATTGTCAAATGCAATTTCAATCATGGGCTGGTTTGGTTGAGGCAGATTAGTTGTATGCAATCATGATAGATAGTTTATCCCAGCCCCAAACTGCCGCTTGGGAAATCTTGCACGCAAACGAACAGGAACTCAGTCATTATTAGTGTCAAGAAGGTACACAGAGGCAAAATTTGGTTGGCAGCCAGGCAAGATGAATCAAGGCGAAAAAGTGACCAATTGCATGTTCAAAATGGAAATTGATAGGCATGTTGTAGTTTGGAAGGATTTTAAACACCAGAAAAAGTCATACATTATTAATTATTCAGAGATAAATATTTAAAAAGTCTTGCTCTATGGAGAAATACAATTTTTAAGTCAATGTAAATTACATGTATAGTGTCCTAATTTTAGGCTTCTTTATCCCAGAAGCTTCACTATGACAGTTCAGAGCATTTCTTATTATATAACTTTAAAATTGTCCCATTCATTAAGAGTATTGCAAATTAAAAAAATATCTACCAAGTAAACATTTTAAAAACAAATAAACAGTGTATTAGTTTGGTTGAATTATTTGTAAGCAAAGCAACGACTTGCGCCCCTCACAGTGGAATACAATGCTCATATTTATCACTTTTACCTTTTCAAAGTTACCTAAATATTTAATGAACTAAACAGTGCAATCCACCTGTGTGAGCAATCACAATCCTTGGTTCTCTAAATAAATAGCAAAAAATTGCTAAAAGAGAATGTCCTCAAGTTTCATTGCCTGAAGTGATACGCTCTGACAAATCTAACAGCTCTTTCTGTGTCATTCCTAATGCACTTGTCACTCAGTATTATCCATCCTCATTAATGACAATGGGAAAGTTTATCTTGGGAACACGTTTTAAATCATCCACTCTTTACAATGGGACCATGAAATCTCTTACAAAACATGAGGCGGGAACTACTCTGACAACAAAACCCCTTCCTGGCAGCTTTACTCTTAATTCCTGTTCAAGGAATAATGTGTTTATCATACAACCACATGGAACAATATATTAGATGAAACTTGAAACAAGAATAGCTGGTTTGATTTTTCAAGATAGAAAGTGATTTTTCCAATATTTTTTAAATGTTGGGAACTTTAAATCTTTTAGGGATGTAATTTTGTATAGAACCATACTTCCTCTTTAAAAAAAAAAAAAAAAGTTATAAACCCCTGAAAAATAGTTTGAATATTAGTAATGTCATAGAAATAGTGACACTGCTCACAATAAAAATGATTGCTAAGGGATTATTCCTGGCTTTGCACAAATTCTGCTTTACTTACAGATGATTTTACCACAAGTCTAGATTGTACGTATAAAACCACTCCAGTTATGCATAATTTTCACTAGCAAATATTCTGTTTTGATTATGAGTTCTGAAAACTGATATGCCCTCTATGTCAGTGCTATGCACTTGCAACAGATGGATTGCAACTATTTACTTGATTTTGGATGTTCTAATGTAAACACTACAATATTCATCGCTTCTCTTTTCATCATCTCATTTGTAACACCACCACCAACCTTCCATAAAAGCAGCAGTTAACAGAAGCTACTTTCCAATGCATCTGACCACAATAAATTGATGATTTTTTGATCAATTTGTAAAGTGACAACAGAATTTCAGGATGAAAACCTGAGGAAAAAAAACCCCGAAAATCAAAGAAGCTGCAAGAAAGTATTCCAGTTATTCCTATTTGTATGAACAGACAACTACACTGAACGTGCAGGATAATACTGTCCTAAAGGATGCAAATACATATCAGGGTGTGGATGAACAAAAATGGAGAAGCAGAAGTAGTAAAGACCATGGTACAAATAGAATATTAGTCCAGACAGAGGAAAAGCTCTTCTTGTATGAGATTACAGGAAATCCACTGACAAAACTCTTTCACTGCAATGTTTCTGTCGTAGAGAGTTACTCTACTAACACAGTAAAAGTTCTCCTTTGCGGATTTAGGGGTGTTTCAGTAGCCTAAATCTAATTTACATGGCTTTTTTTCGAAGTCAAAATGCCCTTTTGAGATCAGTAAAAAATCATCAGAGATGCATTTCCACCTTAAAACTGTGTTTTCCATAACGTGACTTTGGCTTTGAAAGTTTCTAAAGTAGCCCATGTTTTAGTAGGACAGACAGAACACAAAAAAGCCAGTTCTTCTTTCCTTGTTTTCAAAACACATAACATAATAAGCTTGATATTTTCAGGCTATTGCTGAAGATTTTAGCAGGCACTAGTGACTTGTCTTCTTATTCTGCAAAAAACTCACTTTATTAATAGAAAAATTAGAAATACTGCGGCTTCCCATTTAACTAACGGGAAATTAAATACCTCACCAGTAATTTCTTATATGTAAAGGAAATCTAAAAATAATAAAACTTAAGCAGGACAGTACTAAAACAAATATATTTCAATACATAGCTATTTAAAAGTAGCTACTTTAATGATACAAATACAAAAATTACCACCATACTGCTAAAGATTCTATTAATTGAAGAAATGCCTTTTAAACAAAATATGAATTCCAGTTAATTATAAAGCTCTTCAAAGCATCAGGAATCTCCCTTTAGTTACTTACTGAAATATCTGCACACATTCAATATTTATGCTGTCTTTCTGTCTATCCATTTTTAAACAGAATTAAAAGAGTAGCTAAAACTCTGCCAATAAAATGACAGGAAGGCTATTTTTAGTCTAGATGATGTAGACCAAGCATAAACAGCCCATGGCTATGCTACCATTGAGGATCAGATCTAAATACAAGTACTAGACTTCCTTATTGGTTTTTGGGTTTTGGTGGTTTTTTTTTGTTTGTTTGTTTGGGGTTTTTTTAGTTTTTATTTTAACAGCAACAAGAATTACAAATTACATGCTCGTTTGTATTGCTTAATAAATGCTCATCCTAGAAGAAGAATAATTTTTCCCTTCATTAAAGAAAACAAACAAAAAAAGCTGATATAACTCCTGCCACACTACTCTCTGGTAGAAAATGGTTTGTGAAAGTGCATTTGAGGCAGTACAGGAAATGTAACCTGCCCAGAATTACAAAGCCTTACACCAAAAGGGGAGAAGTGTTGATTAGCAAGTTAGTGCTGCTTTCAGGGGCTTTAGATTGCAGACCTGAGACATACCAATCTCCAGAGACTGCAGGGTTTACCAATTAAAAAACACATTCTTAAGTTCCTAATAAATCAATGAGAGATGAGATGAAACCAATGGACAACTGCACTTAATGGAGAGCCAAAAAGAAAATGCTGCTCACTTGTAACATCTGGCACCTCCAGTGGCTGGGGATGTGTTTATCCCATACCTCACACACTGGATACCCAGATGGGGACAAGATGGGGCTACATCCATGAGCAGGCTTGCCTTGGTCAGCTCTTGTTCATGCACTCGTGTGTTGGCTCATAAATAAAAGCAGCTAAGGGGGAATGTCCACAACCTGAGCTATGCTGGAGCAGCAATCCCTGACTGAGAACTCTCACAGACCCCAAGTGTATCTGCAAACTGCACAGCTCCTCCCTGCTCCAGCAGCAGCCTGGAGCCAGCCTGGGTGATGCAGGTCACTGACCAGCTCCTCACCAAACACAGGGAATGTTTGGCTCACAAACACAACCCAAACGCCCGACAGATATTGTGGGTGTATCACAGACACTTCAGAAATCTCCCTGACACTCAGCTACCATGGCCAAATCCTCCACCTCAAACCTTCACACGTGGGCCACACAAAGCCTGCCTTTCCCAGAAAAAGAGAGCACAGCGCCTTAGCAAAGATTATTAAAGATCTTAAAACTTTAAATATTGAGCAGCTGGGTTATTTTGAGAATAGCAAGTGCTGCTTTGGAGGCAAGGTGGAATAGATCTCTCCCATGCAGCAGTACACACATCCCCCACTTAAAAGTGATAAACTGGTTGGTTATTTTGGTTATTTTTGCTTTCTGCTTTTACTTTTCAACAAGACTTAAGCAGACACACTACTCAAAGATTACTGGTTTAATATGAGAAAAAAAAAGTATCTTTTAGCATTTAGCACCTGTTTTGTAAACATGAACTTATAAATATCAGAGTAAATTCTTGAGTCATTTTTGCTATAACAGACTTCAAACAAGAAGAAAGTAGATGAAGAGCCCATAGACTGTATTTTCGTAAGCTAAACCCAGGTTTTTCAAACCTTAAATACCCGAAATGAGGCATTTAAAACAAACTATTTTCAGCAAGTGCTACCAGCTGTTTTCTGAAAGTCAAATAGCCTATGAATGGTATAAGTTGGCACCCAAAACCCCTTTATTTATTTATGCATTTATGGACATAAATAAAAAGCTTTAATTATTGTACATGATACAGTTGTTACTTTCTTCAGAATGAAGGAGGAAACAGAATGGTTAATTGGCAATACCATTCATTCTGAAGGGGGCTAATATGGTGTCAATGTTAAGCTGGCCAGAAACACCACTTTAACTGCAATAAATAATGTTTTTCTCCTATGAGATAGCTTCACTTGATATTTCAAAAGCTTCTGGTTTTCAACATGCAATGACAAACTTTAATTTACATTATGTGTGATACAGAATCTTTTGAAAACCCTATGAAATAGAACTGAGAAAAACCAAATACAAAAAAATCCCCAAACCATGTTAACTAAAATAAATGTGGGAAAGAGAGCAATAAAAACGGCATGACCTAAACCTAACTTTGCTTAACCCTTGGGCACTGTAGTCCTCACCCAATTTGCTTATGATAATCTGCTTTTTGCACAATTCTCTTGGACAGAAATATAAGAATAAAATGTACCCTGGAACTTAGTTACAAATAATTTAGCCACAGAAAAAAGAAGTATTTGCACAACAATTGAACATTTTTTCTTCAGCTACAGTAGTTTGCAGTGTATGTATATTTTTTTCCTCCTGTCTCCTTTTGGCACTTCCATTAAGTCTTTCAGACTAAGAATAATGAGTTTGCTCTCAATAAAAATAATTTGGAAGTCCAAGTTCCTGTATGTTAACAGCTCAATAAAGGATAATATTTTTTGTGAACCAGTAAAATAAATAGATCAGAAAAATGGTATGAAACAATTTTTGTAGAGGCCAAAAATTTAAAGGAATGATAAATTTGTGGTTTCCTTACAGACATATGTTAATCCTAAACCATTAATATTTTCAAAAGACTAGAAATGTTAACACTTAATTCTGAATTTCTAAAGTTACAATAAGATATTTGAAATTTGTTTAAGTATTACCAGTCATGGCAAATGTTTGGCGGCACTGGTCTGTTTCCCTTAAAAATGCCATTTTAACCCTTTACAAGTATTAGATGGGGCTATCTTCCAGTTTCCTCATTCAGAGAGTACTTTGAATCACTTCCTACCCAAAGATCATAATTAAAACCAAAACAAACAGTATTGAAACAAGGAGATCCAGATGGATGCGCATCTTGCACATGGACATGAAAAATCCTCCTCCTCTCATTCCTTTCACTAAGAGCCCTGAACTTCAGTGCATGTCAGTAAGGTTCAGCTACAATGCAGACCTGTGGATGAGAAAAAGTGACTTCCTCTCAGCTTATGTTTTTAGTTTCCTGCCTTTACAGAGAAATACAGAGATGTATTTTACCATGTAACAGCCTGATTGAATTTGTTACTCTTTGTAAAAGGAGAACATTATACAACTATTAAATATCCTAATTTTATTAAAACTTGTGATATTTTAAAGAGCAGTTAAAGGAAGTGGCACTCAGTTCCTGCTGAACTACAAATATGGGGCTTAACTCTTTTTGCTTCTTAAAGACTCACCATCAATATCTTTCTAACTCATGCCCACAGACCTTTGTCTAAAGCACACTGCTTCACTGAATAATGTAACCCTTGTAGAGGAAGAGGTTTTTAATCTTCATCAACCAACATTTTTACAGAAGATGTCCTTAGCCTATCTATCTTCTAATAGATAGTGGGAATATGTCAACTACTTTACTTGTCTGGCAAATACAGGAGAAGTTGACCCACTTATTTACTGACTGAACAGGCCAAACCCTTTCATGCTGCAACACTGACCCTTAGCACAGATCCTGAAAATGAGCAGCCCATTACAATATGCACAAGTGACCTTTCAGTGCATTAATGACTTTGTGGTGCATGTTCTTCCCTTGCAACACATGGCATAAATATTTCTAAACACCAGAATTGTTTGTTTAAATAAGTTCTGTTAAATGAGTTCTGTTTAATAACAAGAAACTGCAGTTGCACTGTATTACAAGGATTAAAGTTTTGAAAAACTGAATGGAACACTCACATGACACTGTTATGTAACCCATAAAACAAAATTAATTATTAAATAAATTTCAGGATACTGAAAATCTTTGTATGAAACTTAAGAGTTAACAATATCTTCCTATATTTGACTACAGACAAATAATTAATAATTTAATTTACATTAATCAGTAGTATACAACAAGAAGGTGATATTTTCAAATTACATTCTTCCACATGTGCACAAGATATGTGTTCTGAAATTCCATATACTGTATAAAATGGATCACTTGTTTTCAGTCCAGTGCACCATTAAGATTCAGAGGGTTTTTCTTTTCAAACAGGAGCTCTGCAAGTAGTTTCACCTCAAGTTATTATAATTTAAAAATACTCTCCCAAAACTTTAGCTAAATTGTACTGTCACCATTTTAAACATGTATATTTATTCAAAATTGTTTGAAAGAATGTAATACATTTTTGACAGGCAGTCTTTTACAATATTGAAATCAAATCCTTGATTTCATCAAACCCTTCATATTCTGTGCCTTATTCCTGGAAGGCTCATGCCAAAATGATTTTGTTTGATTTTCTTTAACAATGGTAGGTTGGCTTGACAGCATCTGACAAAACAATTCAGTGAAGTACACCATACCAGGTAAAGAGAACCTGAACTGGCTACTAGGTGAAATAATGCAAAATGGAGCTTGGTATTATGACAGAATTAGTTTTGCAGGAGAATAGTTGTTGCAGTATTATTAATTTTAGATTAATAAAACATTACGGTATTATGATTTTTGTCTTTTGAACTATTTTTAAATTACCCAATGGTTAATATAATGGGAAAAATGGACAGAAAAAAACAATGCAAAAAAGCTGGGTTTACTGGTATAAATTTCAGCTGAATTTTATCCCACTGTTTCACCTCTCTCTGTTGGAAAGTTTAGTTTTATATGCAGAGTTCCCTGCACTGGAGGCCCCCATCTAGAATGGAACATCCAGCACTAGAGTTTGCCAGGTATGATGCATCTGCTCAAGGCAGGCTGAGGAGAAAGAGATTTCCCATGCAAGCCCCAGGGGTAGTTGTGTTCTCAAACACATGGGGATGAGAAAATGGAAGAAATATGCTTTCTGAAACACTTCAGAAAAGTTCTGTCTCCTCCCTGAACCAGGAACACCTGTGAAGTTTCATCCATGCTCCAGGCCCTGGGCAGCCAGGCAGTCATAAGTGCTGGCTTAGTAAAAGAAAGTTTCATTTTGATATCATAAAGCCCTGACTGAGGGTCAAGTCTTGTAAGAGCACCTGTGCACAATCTCAAATACAGACCTGTTTGGTCTATAGATGAAGGTACATAGAGCTGTATGGCAATATGCATGTTGTAGCATATATTAGCCCATTTTCCTTATTTTACTGAATGATTGCTATAGAACTACCAGTTTACCTAAATTTATAATTAACCAGTGTTTTGCTTTTTTCAGATCCCAGGCTCACTGATTCTTTTTGTTAACAGTGGCCAAAAATAGTTCATTAATTCAAATGCATTTATTTAGAAATTTACTCAAGTTTAGAAACATCTGAGGATTCTAATCAGGATTAGGGTCAGCCATTAATGAAGACTGCATTAAATTCTCTTGAGAAAAGCTAAAAGAAGTGATGTCCTTACTGCAATTTCTAGTTCTCACTTCAATAGAGAGGCTGGTATGGCATGGATGTGTATTTTAAATATATACTGATCCCATATGTGCTGGTGACAGGGTTGGCTTGTTCCTCCAAAAGAAATAGCCAAAGCCACTGTTTCTATACCTGCTCCTGATGAATAATTACTTAGGGAAGATTTGCAGGAGCACAGTTCTGGCACTCAGTGATGCTGCCAGCTCCGAGCTCCTTAGGACCAAACCTGTGCTATGTGGATATCACCCTGAACCACTGCAGACATCAGCTCTGACTTGGTCTCATCCATCCGTCTTGGTAAATAATCTCTGACAGTGGCCACTTGCACTTCCCTTTTGCAAACAAGAAATTTACCACAGTGTAGTCTAAGACAAGCAATGAAAAGAGAGACACTGAAAGGAAGACTGAAAAAAGTCACAAGTACAGAGATTTCAGAGGGAGGCTACCTAAGCCATATTTCCTGTTTTAAAGAGTTTTAAGCCATCTTCCAAATACCAGTGCTGGACACGTAACAGACACGAATACCTGGAGTTGCAATTATTTTGCCAATCATTAATTTTCTCACAGCCTTTTACTGCTAGATGAATACAGGATATTATTTGAATGCCTTTGGAATCATATGTTTACTTTTAATTCTGTATAGACTCAGTTGCTGGTTTTCATGGTTATTTCCTTCCAAAGACATAACCCTTTACTCTGGCAATTACCATGGGTAAAATGCAGTACAGAGTGCTCCATAGTACCATATTGCATCTGCCCTGCACTGAGAAACCAGCCACCCTCCTGCCACAGGACTCCTCTAACTTCTTCTCCTCTTGTTAGGAAAGACCTCTCAGAAAATAAACTCCTGAACTTGTACATTAAACTCTGGAAACTTGTTTTTTGCTCTGTGGCAATTATTTTAAATTGTATATGACATTTGGCTTCAAACTGAGCTGGCTTCTGAAGATTTTTATTGTGGGCTGCACAAGTGTTGTAGCCATTTAAGAGAAAATATTGGCTGCTGTAACTTGTGTTTTGATTAAAAAATGTATTTTCACAGCAAGTACTTATTAGACAAACTATAATATAAAAACTTGTAGGAAAAAGCTTTGTCTCTGTACTTCTAATAATTGACTTTTACTTGAACACTTAAAAATAAAGCAAAACTAGGGAATTGAAAAAACCACCCTCACAAACTTTCCTATTTGCAAGCCATTTATCTGAATTTATCAGGAGCTTTAACTTTAAATAGATAATTTCAGAGGTCTGTGTTGTCCAGACAATAACAAAGGGAGTTAATCAAATACGAATCTTCTCCAACTGTCTTGTCAAACCAGGTAATGATGTCCTGCCAGCCAAACTCAGAGGGAACATGTGAAACAAATACAAAAGTAAACAGGCCCTAAGCTGCCCAAGGGAAAGTCAGCAAGATGGCAATTTCAATCATTTGGAATAATACTAAAGCAGCCTTAGGCTTTTCTCAGAATGGAAACATGTCACTGTTACTGCAATATTGGAACAAATCAGACTGCAAAAGAAAGGAACACTTATGTAATCACAGCCATGGAACAGCGCTTTACTCGATGGTGAGGTGGAAAATAATTAAGGGGAAATGTCCTTTTGGCGAGTAATTATAAATCTACCTAAATAAGAAAGATAAACAACGTTTCCACAGAAATTTAGACCGGCGAAGAAAACAAATTTAAGCACAGATTCCTTAAGCCTTGACACAGGAGGCTTTGGAACAACAAAGATAAAGTTCTGTCAAATAAAACTATGAACCTAATAGTCCTACAAAATTTCCCAAATATTGATAAAAGTTACATTCAGAGCTACAAAGAAAGCAAAAAAGCACTTCAAGAACAACTCTGCTGAACAGTCGCATTAAGATGAACGGGTTGTCATATCATTTAACTGAGAAATCAAAAAATATTTCAAATATTTGGGGAACTTACCTAATCAGTAAACGTTCAGTATGTGTCTAGTCATGTAGCCATCTTTTAGTCAATCATCAGAAAATCAAAGGCAAATTGGCATGACTCAACCCAAACTTTAATACCGCATGATTGTGTCGTGTAAGCTTGTTTTGTGCGAGGGCTGCTGTGGTTTTAGCAGAGAGATTAACGACCGGACCTAAGCTGGCCTCCAAACCTTGCCCTGCTGATGCCTCAAGCCCTTTGAAGTCTGACCATCATACCTGGCAAAACAACAGTGGGAACTAGGCTGGTGTCAGATCTAATCAAGTTTCCTGCCTCAGCATAGCTAACTATGGGGTACACTAATTGGCCCAATTGCGGATTATACCTTTTGCTACAGATTCAAGACAATAATTTAGTCAAATGATGGTTTTTATCTCCTTCTAATTAAGATTCCAAAGTGGGAAGAAATAGGATTAGACAGGCTAACTTCAAAATTGTGTCCTTTAAAGTGGCATGCACATAAGATAGATCTCTGATAATACTGCATATAAGAGTATATTGCTAGTAACTAACGTGTGAAGATTTGGGAAAGCTTGAAATAGCTACTGCACCTTTTAGATAAACATGGAAGTTTTCCTGGAAAGGTTCCTCTTCATAATTTATAAATGGACAATGAGCACTCATAAATATTAATTTAAAAAAAATTTTCATCATCCTGAATTAAAAAAAAAAATCTCTTTAGAAAACATTTCAGTCAATCTTATTTTGATGAAGAAGACACAAGGAAAACTGAAACAGTTAAAAGATTCTGCAGGCTATAAAGAGGCGGAGTTCCTCCCACAAAACTGCGATCTAGTAAAAAAGAGTTGACATTCAAGGTTTTTCACCTATGAGGGCCAAAATTTAAGGAGTTATTTAACTGCTGAGCAATCCAGAGATGAAAAAATTCATGTCTCATGCTCTTATTTTAAACTGTGAACTCACCGCAATTCATAGGTTCTGTGTTTCTAACTTTTCTTATGTAATTTGGTTTTAAAGTGGCATTTCAAGCAGAGGTCAATATTTTTATCCTAAATTGTGTATACAAATATGCAGAATCTTTCCAAAAACTGTAAGGTACTCAACATGCATTTTCATCTTATATTTAAACTACATACTGAAGAAGTCCTGAACTCAGTTGTACTCTGTATAAAGCATACTGCTGCTTGCAATGAACACTGTTGTGCTGCTTTTTGCTTCTCCCCCCAGAACCAGTGCTGACTGGTTGCTGACACATCACATTCTAACTGCAGAAACCCATTTGAGAAGACCTTATTCACATCCTTTCCTAATTCAGTTCTCCCTTGCTCCCATTTTCTTACTGCCCTTATTGCTCCAGTCAGCCTCGCTGTAGTCTGCTTTCCCTAACAGTATGAGGAAGACAAACATATGTATTATAGATTAGTGAATCGTGTACAGGAAGATCACAGTAGGACAGTGATCCAGCATGTTCAAAAAGGGATAGTTTGTGTCAGTTCAGCTTACAGAAAGCACATCTCTAACAAAACCTAAAGTTATTCAAAAGAGGCTGCAGCTGAGCAGCGAAGGGAGAAATTATACAAGTGGGTCATCTACGCATGTCTAGGGCAACAGGTTGTTCCAAGAGTTGCACTTCACTCTTGTTTCCAGTGTCCCATGGCTAATTCAATTCTTTTTACAGAACCTCCTGCTAAGGGTTTTCTTTCCTTCCAAATTACATTACAGATTAGAATCTCAAATTTATCTGAAAAAAAAAAAAGATTGTATTCTGAGACAGGACTCAGTGATGAGAAACCCCCCAAATATTCTGATTCACAGCTATAATAAATGAGAATTTACTATGCTGTGAAATGAGGGTGTACGCTTCTCTACACCTCTGAAAACAGAGAGAACATTTGTATTTTAAAACCAAACACAGACTATGAAGGGTTTTGCTTCCACTGTACTGTTCAAAAGCACTTGTTTGAATGCTTTAATACCTCACAATGCCTGGTTTCACTAACTGCATTCCCTGGAAAGTGACAAACGTTATAAAGGAATTGTCTTTGGGAAAAAAAGCGCCCTCCTTCATGTATTTGCCTTTAAGTGGCTTCTGAAGAGGATACCTCTAGTTGAGAAACTTCTAGCACTCATGCAGAGATGACCTGCATGAAGAACTGACTGCCTGATTAACTATTAACTACTCTCAATAGGATTAGATAATTAAAGACATTGATGACCATTAATTAGGAGGAGGGCATCTTAATTTGTCACTTGATAGGGCCCTTTCAATGATTTATAGGTTAGGGCTACTTGCAATTGTGAAGGGGAGGGGGCAGTGAAGAGAGAGAACCCTTAAGTTACCTTATCAAGTGGCCAGCTAAAAAGGGCAGAGGGTCAAATAAGGGCCAAAGTGGTCACTTAAGGGTGAAGTCCCAAACACCAAAGCAGTGCCAAGCCACATTGACCAGCATTTGGTGATGGAGTAAAAAATATGCTAATTTATTGGTGGCAATTCTCTCTTTTTATGGTTTCAAGCAGTTAAGACAAGTGGCCTGCTTAAGAGCTTTTCATTTGAAAGGAGATTAAACAAAATGGTTTGTCAGGGATGCTTGGCTGTTTTATGTCTTTGTTTAAAAAAAAAAAAATTGCTCAGACTGTACCGATGACTATTGCATCACCCTGAAAGCCATCTTCCATCTCTAAGCATTACTTGGTTAATAAATACATCAGCTCTAATTGCTTAATAGTGCTATGTTCATTTGCTCTTTAGCAAGATTAAAATGAAATACATCTTTTGTATTACTGCCTTCTATCAGGACTGTCTGCATAAAGGTCAAAGAAAAAAGTTTAAATTTAGTAGGAAATTTACTTAAGGACATTAGTGTAAATGATACTGTGTTTAAAATGACATAAAAGAGCGAAAGGTGATTTCAGTAATGCAAAGAAAATGGTTTCTGAATACTGATAAGGACACTTATCCCCCATACCACACACAATTTTAGGCAACATTATACATAAAATTCCCTCTACAGGGGTAATAACATGTAGCTACTTTCCCACCCACTAACACAAGTAAGAGCAAGTCATTAACATTTAATTAAATATGCTCCTGACATCCTTAGAAACATGTCATGCTTTGTTATTGAAGGTTGTGGCCTACTTTCCATGTACATTTTAAACCAAAATAAAGTATTTATAACAGACCGATTTAGCACAGCAAATGAGACATTTTTAATTAGAAGGCATATTACAGTATTTTATAAAACCGTTCCGAAAAGCAAAACCAGAGTGAAATGAATTTACATCATCTGATGCATATTTTATGTATTTCACAAAACGAAACATAAGAGATGGGATTAGCTCCACCTTTTGGGTTCTAAATAGTGAAACAATGTTTCTCTTACCTCGATGGTGAACAGCTTCCTTTTTAATCTAAAAGCAAGGTCCTTCGTGTCTGACACATCACAAATCAAGCTATTAAGCCGAGGAATCTGATGTACATGAACCAAACCTTGTGGAAAGAAAGAGTAAAGGAGGGGAAAAAAATTAAGAAAACGCTGTCATCCAGATGCATAAATTAGAGTCTTACAGCAGAATTCTGTATATTTACACACACTCATCCTCCCCTTTTTAAACTGGAGCTTACTACCAGGAGCAATGAAGCAAACGGTGCGATTATGCTCAAGTAATCAAGCAGAATAAGATAAACAGAAATCCTTGTGCGAGGAAAACTAATTGCACTTTGGTACAGAAGTACAGATGTAAAGAGCGATCTTAATACTTGTCAAAACTACAGCCGGTTTGTGTGTGATTTCCTCTTGTATTTACAGTAAGCAAATATGGCTATCACCTTGCATGCTGCCCACGGCACCACTGAGTGATCTTTATTTTATTAAATGCACCAGTAAGCAGCCAGCAAAACAAGGCTTATGGGTTACTGATAACCACTGAAGCTCTAATGAGAACTCCTTCGTTTTGTGCCCTGAAAACGACTCGAAAAAAAGTTACAGGGAAATCCCGATTTAGATGGCGCTTTTAAATAAATTTAAACCCCCATGCCACCCCAGAAGAAATACATTTTCCTCCTGCAGGAGGCTTCTATAGCTGCTCAGATGTTTTTAACAGTACTAGGTGCACTGCAAGCTCTGCATTCTGTCAGCTGCAACTCAAGCTGATTTTTTCTGACAAGGACGCTGGATGGTTTTTGTGCAGCCTAATATAGTCTCTGAACAACCTAAGGGTGATTTTCTACATCTGAAAACCAGGAAAATTCTACAGGGCTTCTCAGTTACTGGCCTATATTTGCTATTCATAAAGCCAGTGTCTAAATGGAAATACTGAACATTTAGAAAAGGTATCTGACTTCAAAACGGCAGCTGTGAGAAAATCTCCAAACATTAAATCCCTTATTTAAAATAAGGTTAGTATTTTTTCAGGCATTTATTTATTTTTTAAAAGGAAGTTTCCTAAAATTGAAATACTTTAAAAAGTGTAATTTTTATGGGCACTAATTATAAAAATTCTCAGTAATATTAGAAAAGTGTTATTACAGTTTTAAACCTCATGGTTTAATCTCTGCCTCCTGTCTAGTGCATTAGAAGAATCATTTGTTAGGCTTTTGAGGACAAAATCTAATTATTACATATAGGAACAGCAGATGTAACACAGGGTTGCTTATATACAGTATCCTAAAAATTTTATTTAGGGGTCATGCATATAATTCTTTTGTTATTTTGTGGCTTTTCAAACATTTAAATTTGCAGGTAGCTTAATAAAATTATTAAGGAGGATTAATTAAATAATGGAATAATGTAATCAAACTTCTACTGAGTAATGTCACAATTTTTCATGATCTGCAGTAAATAAATACCTTAAAATACATTCTTAGGCAAAAAGAATCCACAAAGTTAAAACCATTAGAAACATCTCTTTTCAGACTGCCAAATTAAGGTTGTGAAAATCTCAAAAGCAATATATATTGACACATAAGTTTTATTAAATAGTACCAGAAATTACTTAAAATATGTTTTTATAGGAAACCAGGGAATAACTGCTAAAACACACATTGTCTTAAAGGATCTCTTCATCACTGAGAAAAGGAGCATTAAATTGACAGAATTATGTTAGCATAAACAAAGGCCATATCACGATTATACAGTTGGAAAAATAATTAGGCAAATTATTCCAGCTTTTGTTCATGGTTTCTTTTTCATTCACCTTTTTTTTTTCAGATAATGAAATGTGCACTACTTTCAGAGTCAGAAAGATTTTTCTCTGATTTATTAATTACAGCTTGCATACACACAGTGGTGTCTCAACACCATCTTTGCTTTTTTTCTACATATTCCATACATTGTGCTAGGGAAAACACTGCCACTGTCATATGTTTACAGCAGGTTTCAGATAAGCAGTTTACTTTCAGCTCAAGGTTTCCATGGAACCACAGTAGTATCACAATAATAAGAGCTGTAATTTATGCACAGTCTGAGCACTGCTCTGGATTAGCTAAAACTGTTATTCACTGCTTTGACTGTGCATAACTTCTAATATAATTTTTGAAATTTAAATAGTTCTGCTGCAACAGCTAACAAAAATCCTCGGGAATCAAAATGCAAGATTAAGCACCATTACACATTTTGAAGATGAAACACTTCAGAAGCTACATGACTTTTTACCAATATCAGTTTCATATTTTACATGCCACATATACCCACATTCATTTCCGTAAATGAACAAGTGCTGTAACCTATAGCTGAAAAAACAGAACATAATTTTTTAGGCACAGTTTACCGAGCACATAATTTAGCAGTTTATTCACTTTACTATAATATATGTTTTCCCGTGTTCTCAATTTAAAACTTGGCAGATCAAAAAGTATTGATTTCATGACAAGTTCAGCTCGCTGGTCAGATGATTGCCAAGCCTCCCCTGCATGTAAATTCCCCAAAGCCTGCCTGTTGAGATGTGCATCTGATTGAGCCATGCCTCAGTAATGCGGCCTGACAACATGCAAGGAGTTGCCATGTTTCCTTTGCAGCCTTAATGCACTTTGCTGAAAATTTCCCTAACTCAAGACTGGTTAGGCAAGGGGAAACATTTAAGAGGTATATTCCAAAATGAAATATAATGCTGCTTCATAGCAGATACCCAATTGGAGGGTAAGCTGCTAAGTGCCCTAGAAACACTCAGGGCAGACTTTTTGCTTTGCTAAAGATGGAACTTACCGTGGTAATCCTTGTACAATGGATTGGTTTCTCTCTCAGAGCCAATAAATGATTCAAGACCAACTACCACATCTGACAAGTTTGTTACACGTTCCATAATTGCTTTATTCTGTAAGACATGGAAACAAAATACACATCCTATGTGATGAAAAAAGTAATTAATGTTCATAGAGTAAGCCTTGGTGTTCTCAATGACAAACTGTGGTGGGAAAATAGGTCATCAATACTTGGAAATTATGTTAGAAGGCTTTTTTCTTTAAAAAAACTCCAACAACTTGAAATATCCGTCTAAAGAAAACATACATTTGACAAGGACAAACCATAAAAGGGCTAACTTAGCACTAAATTAACATTTCCCTAAATCTTCATAATTAGCATTTGCTCACATCAGCGATATTTACAAGCCACGTGTTAAGCTCATCTCTCATTGATTTCCACTATGAGTTTGATGCCCAGTTTTTGTTTGGGTTCTGAAAACCTTGGTTTTTAATATACTTAGGTATATCATCCCTAATATTCTGAGCAAGTAGAACCCACACAATTATTCATTTTGGCTATCATTAGAACACGGAAAACTCAAGTAATTTCTTAGCATTTTTCCTTCTATAAGTTTCTCTCTGCACAACATGTAACTCTAAAGCTTCAGGCAGCATTACCATTTCTCAATATATTTGTGATTTTTAAGTGCTGTCTCATGTCTTGTGCTACGATGTACTGTCATGTGCCTTAAATAAGCTGTTTTCCACGTGGTTCTCTTTACTTAATTTTATATAGCAGAAAGAGACATTCAAAGGTCACAACAGAGATCTTCAGAGGTAAGTCAGAAAAAATGTTCTTAAATGCTTTGATGATGTCAACATTTAATGAGAAAAAAAAAAAGGAAACACATCTGTGGTAAAAAGCAAAATATTTCTTTAATATAAGAAATAGTTATCTTAAAGATACCTGGACAGCTGGTATAATACTCTTGTTCTTGGTGGTTGTAGGTGCTACATTCATCAAAACCTTCAGGGGTCTCAAGACCAATCACCTCAAAATATCCATTACAATTGTAAGAAATTAGCTCTGCAGCTCCAGGTCACAGTTTTGTATTTTCTATTAATTTTAAAGTATTTTGTACATTTTGCACTTCTTTCATAAATTATATGACTGATGCTTAACCTGAAAGGTCAATTTAAATACTGGTAAACTACTTCAAAATAATAATTTATCAATTAGGAGCAGAGAGAGTACAACATCACCAGGCATGTTAGAACAGTCCATGCATTGTACTGACATCCAGGTTTATTAAAATGGTGATCAACATCCCAACTGCTTTCATGAACCCACACTTCAATAACCATTAGCTTTTAGCCACAGAGGAGCTTACAAAGCAGACACGAAAGGTGAAAAATTCCAGCTCCTGTCAACAAATAAACTGAATTCTCTTTTCTGACCTCTACATGAAGTTGTGGCCTGTCTGGAACAGCCCAATCTGCTCAGGATACCAGACCTAAACCCAGAGATCCCATGGTACCTTTACACCCCCTCCCTTCCCTACCTTCTGGGCCAGATGGCATCAAATCCTGGGCAGGGGTCTCTTTTCAAAGCTGCTACTTGTGCACAGGCCAAAAGCATCCATCCCTGTGGAATCAGGGAACTTCCATTTTACCCACAAAGTCTAATGATGGATAATGATAAAGTGGTGTCATCCTACAGAATTTCCTTTCTGAGGAATAACAGAAGTGATGTGAGGTAAAAGAACACTGCCCACACACCAATCCCCAGACTTTGCTATTGTATATCTGCCCCTGAAATAGTAAGGCTGACTTGAAAATAATTTCCTCTTCTAGGAAGAGAGAGACAATATACTGTATTTTAATGGAATCTTTTGGTCACATTATTCTACAGGGGCAATCACATAAAGATGATATAAATCTAAATCTAAACTAGTCAGTGACCCCTATAAATCCACTGACCAGAAATTTTGTCAGTTCTTCAGGAGGCTGCGGGATGCTATTTGTATAACTAAGAAATACAAAACTTTTATATAAATAAATAAATAAATACTGATGATTCCTGGAAACAAAGCTAAACTCCTGATACAGACGAAATATCTATCCTTTGAAAAAACATCTGCTGTCCATTGATGTTTTTGCTTGCCAGTTTTGATAACAATGGGTTACAAAAACTGTGGAAAGAAAGGTGCTCAACCATCAGCTACAGATCCTCATCACTCACAGACCTGCAAATCATAAGAATAGCATCCTCCTATTTGGTTTTAATTCTGGAAAGATTCGAGTGAGGGACAGCACCTCAATATTTGCCTGATGATACATAAGTTAATATGTTGGTTTCAGCTCTTCCTCTGAAAGGGTTTGCTTTCTTAAACGGTGCTCTCTTTGCCCATGATGATTTTGCTTTTGTTTTTAAAGTGTGTCAAAATATTCCCCTGGCTTAATGCAGTGTATCTCGGGAAATATTTTGCCCAGTGAATCGCCACACCAAACAGACATTTGCTTATGTGGCATTGTTGCCATAGATCTGTATCTATCATGTATTTTCTAGTTTGCAGCGTTCAGCACATTAATGTCCAATCAAAGCTGACGTCAGCACACAGATAGTTGTGATGTATGGCACACTGACATAAACACACAAATCATGTTGCCCCATCTGGGCTTGAAAATTTAACAGAGCTCCAGATCTTCCTCCAGCCCCATACAAATATACCTCCTGCTTCTGGCATAAACTTGGCAGCTCTGGAGGTGAGCCAGGACATGGTTAGGAGGGAAGCCAGGAATGGTGAGATTCAGGGAAAGAGTTTGTTGGCAGCTAGAAGAGGTATTGTTTTAAATTATACTAAAAATGAAAAAAACACCCCAAAAACCAATCCAGTCTTGGAAAGTTTTCAGTCTTGCTAGATGTACTGCAGTTTTTCTAAATTAGTTAGTTCAGCCAAAATATAATTATTCTAACAACATGGTAGCAATCCCGTTGTGCAGGCTGGGCTGGGCATCCATTCTATATCTTACTTTGTGCTACTGTTTCAGACAGACATTTTCTTTTAAGTGCAAACTTGCAATATTTGGGTTCAACCAAAGTGTACTTTCAAAACATGTCAAGAAAATCCATGTAGTGAGCTGGCTGTGGAAATGGGAACTGTACACATGTTTAAGCAGCTTTGGGGAAGGGCAATTATGGAAAAAGATTGCTTTGTCTTACTAATTTATTTTCAGAAGGTACATAATTTTGAGTAATTATTTGTGCATGTTTAAAAATGTTTATTTACAACGAAAGCGGTTTAAAACGTATCATGTTCTGTGTTTGAGTATAAAGCATGGTACTCTACCAACACAAATTCATGCACAGCCTGTATGCTCAAACTTGCACACTGAAATAATTATTGTGTGTTTCTACTGGATTGAGTTCTTAATGTACCACAATTTTTATCATTACTACTATTAATCAAATCAAACTTGCTTCATCTGGATACTGTATTAGGAAAAAGATCTGTCTTTTCTACTCTGCTCTAATTTCTAGTTCTCCTCTGATTTCCTGTCAAAATTTTTCTAACAACCAAAATCCGTCCTCTCATTTTGCTGGTTTCTAAAAACTTAAAAACCTCACAAAATTTACGTAATGAAAATATTTAAATTCTCAGTCCTTGCACTGCATAAGTAAAGAAAAGTCAGAATGGAAATTTTTCTTAGAACAACCTCAACTTTTCTACATAGTACATAGCAAAAATCTCAAAATTTAAAAGGAAAATAAGACACTCATGTTTAAGATCTACAATGAGATATAATTACCATCTATATAAATACTTGAATTACACAGGCTTTTGCATAAATTTGCATTTTTGTTCAGATCAGTACATTAACATAATTTTAATATGGACTTACATACACAAGGCATTTTAAGACCACATCTCTCTTGAAAGAGACATTAAGCCTATATTTTGGTAGAGGGCTACTTCTGTATATTTACATTCTGGTAATATAATCCCATCACTGGTTTTATTTTAAAACATTTAATTAAGAATTAATTCATTGAATCCTACTTCAATTTCATCACCCAAAACAGTACTTTAAAATATTGCTTGTATTGGGGCAAAACCAAGTTTAAGTATTTCATATGACAGCAAAGTATTCAAAGAGGAATACAGACACTCCTCTCAAGTCCTGGTAAAATTGTAATTGGAGGCAACAATCCCTGTTGTTACCAACAGGTGAATCCAGAAATCCTGACACTTCATTTGAAAGAAGGTCTCAATAATAAACACCAAGTAAGTTCATTCCAAACAATATGAATGTTATGAACTTAAAGCAAATTTTGGTGTATTAATTTTCAAGAAAAGCTCAAAAATTGGTTGTATTTTTTAAAAAAAATCTATTACATTCTGTCATAAAGCTGAAGTAAGCTTAGCACCATAATGGAGACAGCTACACTGGACTAAAATGCAACAGTGGTTGGATATTCAATAAATGAAATAATCCTTGATATTTCTGAGAGATTATCACATAATGATGTGGTAGTGACTTCACAACACACAAATATTGTCATTACTTCTTAAACTCCAAAGGATTTTACATTGGAAATATGAATTATTAAGAAGCATGGCTTAAATATTTATGACCATTTGTTAATAATTACTGCTCAAAAAACTGCAGAATTATCCATACATCTTTTGGTAAAAGAAGTTAGGTAATAGTCCCTTGCACTAGCTTTATAGGGAGGTCCAGTTTGTGCACTTCTTGATTATTCACAAATCCCCAAAATAAATGATTAACAACTGCTCTGCCAAGAAGTGTTATTCTATAATTAATAAAGACTGTAAACTATAAAATTCTATATGTCTAACTCCAGACTGATTAGCACTGCTTACAGGGTTTGCACACAGCAAATCTACTGACTGAATGTTGCATTCTGGCTCTAAAATGAATGCACGCTCAGGCCACTGGGATATAAGATGACCATTAACAAATTTTGGTGTGCAGAAACCTGTACCAATCTCACAAGAAAACTGAACACAAGTGCGATGTCTTTTGCTGGAAGATAGATACTCAAGAAATAAACTTCGAGGATTTGCTACAAACTACAACGTCTTCAGCGATGAGAAATCCACACTTGGGGATTCTGGCTGATTAGGCACCTTCTTTTATCTTTGAAGAACCTTCCTGATATAATAGAACTTAGGTATAATATCCTCTTGTATGGCTGAAACCAGAGAAGCACTGATTTTGGTTGACTTGTTTATTGGCACAATAACATTAGCTAATTACATTGGCTAATTAGAAGCAGTAAATAATATCTTTGAAAATTTTTATACAAGTTTCAGAAGCAAAGAAAGGACATGTAGTGAAGACAAGAGCAGGCAATTAGATGGAACACACTCACAAAAATGGTAAGAGAGTGAAAAAGCATCTGTTGGTCAATATGCTACACAACATATTAACTCCAGATTTTGGTTGTTCTCTTAAAGTTGCTTTTAATAACATTTGTTTTGATAGTTGTCTCTGCTGTGGGAACTCTGCAGTGTTTTTGCAGATTATCATAAAATGTCAGATGAGGGTGGATGACACTGTATACAATTAATTTTGATATATTTTCAGGAAAAATAACAAGTCAGGAAATAAAACCCAAATATCATACACTAAAAAAAATTTTAAAAAGTCTTCGGATCTTCACTGAAGACAGGCTTGTGTATTACTTGAGCTATGAAAGCATCTAAGGCCAGCAAATCTTGGCAACTTACAAAATAAGAAGTATGTCTATTTTGCCATCAAAGGGCAGACCTAAAGGCCAACAGCGAAATGAGAGATCACTAAACAGAGATAAATTAAGCAAGTCAATAACAGTTGCTGCTGCAGCCTAAAAAAAAATGAACCAAGTCCAGTAGTTTAAATCGAATGTTCCATCTGTTGATCTCCAAGTGCTTCACAAAAGACAGGCAAGTGCTGCATTCCTCATTTACAAGTCAGTAACAAGCACAAAGGTGTCATGTGAGCTGTCCAAAGCCAAAAGGCAGTCAACAGTGAGCTGAGATCCCAACTCAGCCCTTCACTGCAGCTCTGTTGGCCCCCCTTTATCTGAGGCTTGGTTTAGGAGGCTGCATCCATGGTTTTGGGGTATCAGCAAAATACTTGGTGTCATAAAGATGGTGTGGGAGTGGAAGCCTAGAAAGCTGGGTGCTGAAAATCCTGTTATTATCTGGCTGAAAGAGGCGACAGATGTACAGTGTGTTAAAGGGTGACACTTTTTGAGCTGAATCCTGTCCAGTGCTTTTCTCTTTGCTGAGCATTAAGTGACTGAAAGCACAGGCTGCAGGTGACTGTGAATGGTTCTGGGGTGTGGGGCTCTTGCACAAGTCCTACTGCACTGAGGAGATGAAATAAATCTGATTGAGCTCTTCTTCAGTGAAGGTGAGTGGCTGGGAAGAAATCAGTAAAGATCGGGATAAGAGGAGCCCAGCATCTCCCTTGAACATTATCTGGTACTCACTAATGAGACTGTCTCACTCTTACAAAAGCATATAGATAGAAATCTATTGGTTATTACTTGTCTTTAATCATTACAAAAATGAACTGATCATTTGAGCAGATTTCTCTAGAAAACTGAACTCAGAAAATATGCCCTGCCACAAGTGGGTCATAGTGCAGTATAAAACAGAGATGCAAAAGAAGACTGAAGAGTGAGGCATATTACAAAAGAGCCACAGCAAAACTGCCAAAATTACATATTTAAAACCAACTGGCTTAACTAAAATGCTATGACTCCACTGGGAATCATTCACTATAAGAGAAAGGTTCAGGAGTTCCTTTTGTTGCCATTTTGTCTGAAAAAAAAAGTCCTTGCAGTTTGTTTACCAATTTAGAAAGGCTAACACTCACTGCAACTTTAATTCTTTAAACAGTGAATCTCATTTTATTCCCAGATTACCAAAAAGAACCTGCACTGTTATTTCAATTAATAGTACAGAAGTATCAAGAGGAACACCTAACTGATGTTGATAATCAAGTGGCAAGATTCTGAAATATAAAATCATTTAAAAAACTAATCCCTTATCCAGTATAAAATTATAGGCTGTCATCAGGAGCAGGCTGGCAAAGCTGGGTCCAGATGGGAAACTGGCTGGGCAATAAGAAGAGGTAGGGTGGAAATGATGGGTAGGCTGGAAACGATGGGAACCTAAGGAAAGACATGACTGCTCCCTCTGCTGGCAAGGTCCTCCCCTGCTTTAATTTTTAACTAATGAGTAGGCATTTCTTTAATTATTTAGGATCTAGCCAATAAATAATGCAGAACGCTCCTTCCTCAGTCTGTTGCTGTGTGTTTGCACATTTTTGAACTTATGGTGCCCTATTTCACTAGAATAATTTGCCACAGAATTAAGGCTCAGATGGATGTCTAATGGAGAGCTACTGACTTTATATTTCAATTCTTCGTATAATGAAAAGTGAGATTAAGCTATTTAACCTTCAAAATATTGTATTTTACAATGTATACTCATTGCATATTTAATTTACACATTTCATAATATTACAAAATGCTTGCCATATCTTGTTCTAACAAGGACCCCTTTATGTAGCAGTAAGATACTATAAAATTAAACATTCTGCAATACAAACATAATAAATGACACATTATACCAAAAATGTATCCTTCTTCCATGAGTAAAATTCATGAGCAATGAATTCAGTGACAATGTTTGTATTAAAACTTAATTAAAAGATGAAGATAAGCCATTCATTACTTGATTTGTGATATAAATTAATAGCTGCAGGAAGAACATTTAGAAAAAATCTGTTCTAAGATTTTGGCCTACAACCAGAAGCTCCCAGAACAGGAGGGATCAGCTTTTTTTGCCCACTGTTCTCATCTGAATCCTGGCTGAAAAGCTACTCCAGCTCCCAGCTTTCCAGAAGGCTCCATCCCAGGAATCCTCGCCTGCCATTTGGTTTGCTGATTTTAATCTCACAGGACTTTCTTACAGTGGCTCCACTATGCTGAACTGGCACTTGCTCCTAGAAGTGAGTTATTATTAAACTTGTAGGTCAATTGTGGCACTAACAACTCTTTGGAAGCTTTCAGCCACAGTGTACAATTTGCTGGTCTAATTAAATATTAATTCTAAGTGTTACATTCTGTGGCTAAGAGCTTTTATTTTCCATCATCAGTCTGGAAGAGAAAGAGGTTACAAGGCTAATTTAATCTTTTTTTTTTTTTTTTTTTTCCCTTGCATTAAAGATTAACTACACAGGCACAAAAACATCATTAAAGATGCAGTATTCCTTTTTATTATGATTATATTCTAATTAATAGAGAATGTCTAAACAAAAAGAGGTAGAACTGGAGTCTGAAATATCAGGGTTTAAACAACACCAAAAGTTCCCATCAAAATGTTTCTAAGCACACATTACAAAGAAGTTTAATATTCAGTTCTGTGAAAATAACTCAAGACAGAAAATACATATGCAAGGATTTAAATGTAAAATAGCTTTACACAAAATTATTGTTCTTTGTTCTGATTCTGAAACAGAACAGATAAACTCTATATTTAATGCTAAAGTCACAGGGATTTTTTTTTTCCCTCAAGAACCTGAACTTCTACTTAAGCAAAAAAAAAAAAAAAACCCCACAAAAACACAAAAAAACAAACAATCCAAAAAACAAAACCAAACCAAACCAAAACTCTGCTTTGAAAAAAATATGCTACCTTCCATTTTCTAAAAGAATGACTTGCTTAAAGCAATAACTACTTTGCCCTGTATTATTTAAAGTCACTCTTCCAATCTTTACTTATCAGTGTCCAAATGGGCTCAATACATGAGCCTCTTCCCTTCTGCTTCCATAACAGTTGTGTCCATGTCTGGACACTGGGCATTATATTAACTACTTAGTCCAGTAGCCAAAAGATTCCATATGCTTGAACAGATGACTATCTCCATACTGTGATGGGATATTTAACTGTTTATGTCTAATACTGTAGTTCAAAGATTTGGTTCTAAATCTTATCTGATTTTCGTAGGCATATTTTGAGTTTAAATACATAAAACGTAAAATAAAATTGCCACGTTGCAGGTACTTGTGCACTTCTCCAGTTTAATATATGCATTTTGGGAAAGGGTTTTTTTTTTAATTAAAGAGAGATGGTAAGGATGTGTATATAGCATCTTCTAAAAAGTAAAATCTATTAAAATGACAAGGCTGTTCTAGGAATGCCACTTTAACATACAGTGTGACTGTTCATCACAATGTAGTCAATTTGGTTAACAGACAATTACTGTGTGTGGACAAAAACATGCTTTAGATGTATATTGTATTTGTTTTTCACAAGGGTAGTTGTTACCAAATCAGAAGTGGCAGTGCTAGAACACAGCCTCTTGGCAACCAAAATCTGATTCTATGAAACCACAAAATACTTTCATTTCTTCTCCAGCTTGATTAGTAAATACATCAGCGATGAGAGAAATGAAAAAAAAATACTGTTTCCCAAATAAATTTTAATTAGGGTACTTCCCTGAGCTTCCTACTCAGAATTTTAAAGATGCTTTTACCAATGTCTAAAAACCAAAATACTCATATCCTAAAAGTATGCAGATAACACAAAATACCTCTCATAAACTTGTGACTCTTGATATTTATTCATACAATTGTTAAAATCTCTGCCTCACATGCAACAAAACGCAACATGCAACATTAAAAAGCAGGTAAGAAAAACTCTATACAGAAAATACTACAACCATTTCATCTTCATGGTTTCTATTTTGCAGAGAAATTTGAAAGCTTTCTTAATCATGATGCAGAAACCACATGATGTTGGATCTCAACACAAATCTTCGTGCAGCTACCTCATCAAATACTTTTGGAAGTTACTCAGCACTTTACACCAGTGAACTCTCAGAAGTTAGGGGTCTAAGGCAGGCAATCACTCTTAGCTCTTGCCATAGGAATAAAGATTTCAAACTGGAAGAAATTCACCAGCTATAGGAGTTCACATCTTATAATCCTATATTAGCAATGGATTCTAAAGTGCTCCACTGCTTGACTTTGAGTTTAGCTGCTAAATCACTGAGTGTGAACACAAAAGGCTTTGGATGTGAAAAGGTTTGTTTCTGAATTTTTCTACTGAAAGGTACAGTAACAGCTATGCACTTCAGTGAATTCAAAACATCAAAACATTAATATTGTAGGAAATTAATTTTTTAACATACTGGATGAAATAATGAAAATACCTTGCTAAACAGAACTTCAGACTCTGAGGACAGGTTCTGTAGGAAGATTTATTCATACTGACTTTTCATTAGTCAATTAATTTCCCTTGGTACGTGCTGACTAATATGGTTGTTAGTCCTTACCAGTAATTCCAGCTTTGAGTTCAAAATAAAGAATGGCTTTAACAAGTGCTACGCTTTCCCCATTGAATATAATAATCTACTCAAAAAAATCTACTACTACTGAAGTGATACAAAATTGGGAAGAACAGGAATAGAATTAAAAACATTATTTAGCATTTTGAGGAAAAGATGTTCTTAACTTTACCAATTAGTAATAAAAGAGAAAAATACAATGGGAAAATATTTTAAATTCTAATTTAGGACTTTTCTATTATAGACTGGTGATGTTAAAGTCCTTACAGTCACACAATTGCACAATAATTCTTTTTCTAAATTTAGGTATTTAAATGCACTGAATATCAAAATGCAGAAAAATAATCCTTACTTACTTTTATAATATCCTTTAAACTTGGAAATTGTAACAACAAATGAAATGCTTCTTCAACCTGCCCTACTTGATCAATGCTAGATTTTAAAAATGGAAGTAATTTTCCCTTTTCAAATGTACCATATGATTTCTCAGGCACAATGCATTTTCAAGAAGCGGTAGGAAGACCTGAAAAATAACCTTCCATCAACTATTTTAATCATACTTGTAAGTAGCTCAATATTTATTACCTGACAGACAGTGTAAGATAAGAGTATGTTCAATCGGTAGAAAATATCAATCAAGTAAAACTTGTCACACATCACCTGAATAAAATTCATAATTGGAAAAGTTTTTTGTGTCATTTTCTTGAAATCCTCTTCCAGAAAAATGCATTCCCACTTTTGTGGTTGAGAAAAGAGAATTTTCTTTTTTCTTCATGGACTGTTTGCCCTGGAAGTTTCACCAATAAAACCCCCAAAATCTGTGTGCTTTAGTGGACTACAGTTTCTTCCAATTATGCTGGAAAAACTCCACAAACAAACAAGACTTTTTTTGCAAACTTGTGTCTTTTACCAAAATATAGCCTTAAGAGAACATCCTGAACTGTCCCATCAGGCTGGATTAATGAGCATTATCTTTGGATAAATGCAATTCCAAGTTATAAAATCTAACACAATGAATTGCCGGAATAATGAAAGAGCCACATAGGTGCATGTGTATCACAGAGGGAAAAACACCAAGAACAAAATCACTGTTTAATGCTCTGTAATCACTGAAGAGTCAAACCAGACATGAGAATGTAGGGAAAGTGAACAAACCATAATAGCATTACTGCATTATGTTACTGTAATAAGGTAAAGTGACTGTTTAAAAACAGATTAAGGAGGCAGCATGAGAAAAATTCCAAACCAGAATACAGAAAATACGAAATAGGGAGGATCATTTTAATGTCTCACCAGCAAAAAAAAAAAAAAAAAGAGGATAATATATGAAAAGTAAAAGAAAAATTAAACTTTCTGAAAAAGAAAGAAACCAGGCAGATTTAATTTATGAACTCCCTATCACAGTACAACATGCAAAGTACTTGGCAAAATATGTAAAAGAAAACTATTTCAAAAAAAATATATGCATACATATATATATGCATTATTGATGTACTTCATATAAAAAACCAAAACTAGTCTGGGTTGAAAAGACATTGTCCCTGTCAAAAATCAGTACTGCCAATTGTTTTCTTTCTTCTTCACTGGAATAACTAGTACTGAAGACTGACAGACAAAAGACAAGTTATGTCACTACCAAAAATCTACCTTTTCATGACAAAGCAGCTCAAGACAAAACTATTTTTTTGTATATGTCATCCAGACAAAACTTTGATTAAATGTGATTTCGAACTTACACGTCTTTCATGGAAATTACGCATGTGAAGAATTTACTTGGAGAGCACTCAATTAATTTACTTAGGGGCCAAACTACAAACTGGGAAGTACAGGAACAGTAGTTCAATGAAAAAGTGGGGAATTTATTACATCTTCAGAAAAACAGTGTGAATTCTCTATTCTCTATGCCTTCAGTGCACTGACTTGAAGATTTACCAGATAAAGCATACACCAGCACTGACTGATCAAATTAAACACGTATACACTTGGAATAACAAAACAACCCCTCTCTCTCACTCTGCTGGAAAGAAGAGACATTTCCTTTACTTTTTGACTGCAGCAAGAGCCCTCAGCAACAGAATGGAGAGGAGCTGTGCAGTGAGAATGTGAGCAGCTGCTGTTATTATAAGGCAGGTCCGTCTGTGGCGCGAGCACATGTTCGGCTGCGCTCTCATCTCGCCAGCCTCACCAATTAAGCAGTGCCAGGGAGGCTGGACACATGCTCCCAGGGGCTCTTTAACAGGCTTCTTGGAGAGGGCAACAACTACACAGCAGGGCTCTGGGAACTCAGTAATGTGGGCTAGGAGGAACCCTCAGCAGCTTTGCTCCTCCTAATGACAGCTTTCTCCACAGTGCGGTGCTTAAAGAAGGATACACTAAAGTTCCACAATTTAAAAAAAAAAAAAAGAAAATTAATGCCCTTGTTTGTTTAAGACAGCTAAGCAAAGATTCTGTACATAATGTTCCTTTTTAAAAAATTCAGAATATTCTAGCACTCACTGTTAAAACTAAAAACTCCGTTATTTAAAAAATGAGGTATAATTTCAATCTTATCTCCCTGGAATTTATGAACACAAACCAATAATCAATTTATCAAGTAACTTTGAAACAAACTTCATTTTCTTTCTCAGAGACACATCTGTACCTCTCTAAAATACAAATATACTTTTTATTGGCATGATATATAAAGAAGACTACAAAGGAAAGAGTTGTATATCCCAATTATGGACAGGCAATTCCGGGGTATAAGAAGTAGGATGATAGTTTTACATTCATGAATTCTATTTCTTGCACTAAATTTAACTGTCCCTCTTTCTGAAGGAAGACTGCCACCTAATATTTAAAAATAATAAGTAAGGAGATAGAGGTATGTACTGTAAGAGAAATATTCACACACTTTTGACTACAGTGATAAAACTAGAAAATCGACTTTCTTTATTTTCAAAGGAATAATTGCACTGCTATCTAAATAAAATTTGCAGGTATTCAAAGACCTTTAACAAAATGCAATACATGTGAGTCATGTACCTACCTAAGCCAGGATTTAATCTATTCATTATTACTGATAAACTCACCTACTACAAAAATATTTTGCATAACATGAGGTTTTCTCCAGTACTTTTTTACTATAATCAAATCAAATATCTAAAATGATAGGTTCTCTGTTAATTGAGAATAATAATTTCGCTCTTGTAAGCCACAGTACCACTCACAGAACAAAAGACTATCTATAGATTTCTTCCATTGGCTAAAAAAGTTTATTTTCAGAAGACATACTTAAAGTCTCCCTATACTGTCAGGAACAATGTTGTTAATTGCTTCTGATTTTGCAGTTGGGAAGATGACTGATGCCATAACTGGTTTGCTCCTAGTCCCAATACAAAGGGATATTAGACTTGTAGAGCAAACCTGTACCTTTCAAATCCTGGCTTTATAAACAAGATCAGATATCATCATAATGAGCATTTTAGATTAAAACAGTAGACTGAAATCCTTCTATTGATACTCCAAAAAATTTTTGAAAGCACTGGGAAAGTGCATAGAGATGTTGTAAAAATAACTGAAAAAGAGATTACTACAGGTATTTTCTTTGCTTTTCTATAGTTACTTAAATTTTAACAGTTTTTCAAAAAAGGAGTAAGACCCACATTTGGCATAATTGTTTCTAAAGTAATTTTATACTTAGGTCTTTGTAGATTTTGCAGCATGACTCTCCCACAAAAGTATAAAGCGTAAGACATAGTCATGTTTTAAGTTCATACTTTGAACAAAAAAGGCTTTTAAAAATGTCCAGAATTGCATTTGTTTTCATACCATAAGCTTTAAACTTTTGCTAAGAGATGTGTCAGCTCTGAAATGCAGCAAAAGCAGCATTCCTACCTGTATAAGGTGAGCAGGCACTGTGATGATGCAGGCTGACAACGATTTCCTGAGCAGGCCACGGAGAACATACAGAAATTTTGTCAGGCTATGAGGATCTTCAGGAGTATCACTGCAACAAACATCATCACCCCACAATACAGAACCCAGGCTCTGAATTCCTATTCGCAAAACATTCCTTTGTTTTTTCTGTTGGGGAAAAAAGAAGAGAAAAATCGTTATTGTTTAAACGCTAGGAGGAATACAATTTCTAGAAAGCATATCCATAATAATTGTGTATTTTATGTAATCACAGTAATCTTGGTCAACCTTCTAAAAATTGCAGATGGAATGGGATTTT
The DNA here is from genome assembly GCA_013400435.1 of Pycnonotus jocosus. Taxonomy (NCBI): domain Eukaryota; kingdom Metazoa; phylum Chordata; class Aves; order Passeriformes; family Pycnonotidae; genus Pycnonotus; species Pycnonotus jocosus. The sequence goes on along the minus strand of VWYP01017758.1, from coordinate 19,351 downwards.
TTTCACTGCTTAGATATCACGGATAAGCAAGTACAACGTAATGGACACATGGAAATACTGAGAAATACTAGTTTGTATTTCTAACAAGAATATAAGTATATTCTGACACAAAATGCAGTAACACTAGGATCTTTAATGTCCTTTCTCTCCTCTATCACTGTCTAAAAAACATTGTAGAAGAGCATTTTCTCCCACTTCTAAGACAGTCTGCTGGAAGTGCCTGGGAGTAATCAGACACAACTTCTCCCTCTATTTTCACCTTTCCGCTGCATCGCTTTTGTAACCCGACTATTCTGACTGTTTGCTTCAGTTCCACTTTTCCTGCTCCTTCTGAGTGAACAAGGTCAGTGCCTGAGCTCACCAACACACAGGTCTGTCACTGTCTTAGAAGTCTCCAAGAATCATTTATGTTCTTTTCAACTCCTTCCCATTAATAAAGGGAGTTGTAGCCACAGCAGTGGAAACACAGAGTCTGATGGGGACATCTGTAGATTGTCTCTTAAGGACCACACTTTGACATAAGTTTCTGGCCTGCTTTAGAGGCAGTGGCTAAGATAAAGCTCCTTTTCTGAAGGGACAGATTATGAAGAAAAAGTTGCAATTTGTTTATGCAAGGTAAAACATTATCTCTTATGATGACAACTCTCATTTCTGCTTATATGATGTGACCTTTCCTGGTGATGTCTGGAAAGGATTTTGCACATATTTGCTATCAATAGCTGAGAGAGAGACAAAAAACACCCTTGTTGAAAGACTTTCTGCATAAGGTGATCAAAGAAACATTTCTGGAGTTCAGGGTTCATACTTAAAGACCAGCTTTATTTATACACACAAATATAAATATAAATATAAATATAAATATAAATATATACTGGTTTTGATATGTAAAAGCTTGCAGGTACTTTTCACTACAGAGAAGTGTTTTGATAAACTGTAGATATTAATTTCAAACAGCTGGAATAAACAGCAACTAACAAACTCAAAACATTGCACAGCTGCTCTGGAAATCCAGAGGAGAGGTTTTGACAAGACAAGAAGCTCCTCATCCAAATGCTTCCTTATCCATAAGGGGTAGACAGAGCCTGGGTTGTGGGACACAGTCCCACACAGCTCTGCATTTATTCACTCGTGTGTCTTACACAGGGAGCTGATTTGCCAATTCCCTTCCAGTCTCTGGGGAAGCAATCCATGTTTCAACTCTGGCAGATTCTTTAGGCTTGGGCTCTGCAGGTTTTAGTTACAAAAAGTGAACTTTTTACACTACTGTATGAAGATCAAGACAACAGTGCAGGAAAATACAACACAATCTGACTTCTCTGTATGGTATCCCCTTGGATCAGATGTTCAGTTTTAAAAAGAATAGGAAAAAGAGAAGTTTTAGTCTAATATTCTTTAATTACTTCTGATCAGAGCAGATCCAGGAAATTCTTGACGTGCGCTTAAGCAACAGGAAAAAACTAGGCATTTAAGAAAACTGTTTGATCCAGATATCAAGGATATTAACCAGGCAGAGAAAGCATTAGGGTATTTCAAAATTTCAACACAAACATAGATAAAACTTACAGAAACTTTTTAAATGAGAAAAATACTATTTCTTATGACGAACATCCATAAGAACAACATACAGAGGAAAAAATTGTTCTCTTACTGGAGAGAGGATGACAGATGTTTATTTCACAACATCAAATCATAAGAGAAGTAAAAGATAAAGCTATTCAAACATCAGATCATATCAGATGTATTTATTTGGCCAGTAATAGAACTTCTACCAGCATAATTCTGTCAGGCCTACAGAACCCTGAAAGTTTATTCCAAAACTGAAATCTAAGAAAAGTTTAAGCCTAATATTCTCCTACAACCAGCCTGCTGTAAAGAGTAGGACAACATTTTTTTAGATATACCACTAAATCTTTTATATATTTGCATTAGTCTGGAAGTTTGGATTTATTTTCTATTTTTTAAACTTTTTTTTCATGTGATTTTTGTAAGAGTGTTTGATTTGGCAGCAGAAACTCTCATTATGAAGAACACAGAAAACCCAACTCCAAGCCAACAACAACAACAAATAAACAACAACAAAATAAAAAAACCCCAAACAACCCAACAATTACCCTGAAAGCTTCCGAAGTATACAAAAGAAATGTTAAGGAAATAGCTGCCTATTAAAGCTCTGATGTCAAACATGAAACTCCCAAGATACTCTGAAACAAAGAGGTACTATTCTATATAACTTAATATCACAATCAATAAATGAAGGATTCCCATTTAATTATCAGCAGCAAAGAGTTACTGAGAGGTTTTAGAAAGGATGTAAACCTGATGCTTGTATTTGGGACTTACAGTTAATTCAAACTGATTTTCCAATTAGACCTTGGTAAAGGTGCTCCAGCCAGTGGGAACAAATAAGTTACTGCTTTGGTCAACTTCAACCAAACTTTTGTGTATCCTCATAATTCAAAAAGGTCCTAAGGTCCACAAAGCCAAGCAGGACAGTAAAAAAAATATTAACCTATGATGGCCACCTGCAGATGGTTCTATAAAACTAATATTAACTAACTGAACTAGGTCCTAGAGGTGCCTGACCATTTTATCAAAGGCCTACTAGACCTCTAATGGTAGTTTTCACTAATCTTCCTAATTGTGTCAAACCATCTCTCAGCTGAGGTGAGTCACATTCTGCTCAGTTTTCTTCACACCCCTCTTCGAATCAAGGAGTAAATCTAAGTATCATTGGCATATTGATGTGAAAGTAGCCAAAAATATCTGAAAGTTTTACCAGTCAGGTAGAGGATTATTTGGGGGTGGGAGGCATACATACACAAACTTCTCAGAAGCTTTTATGATTATATATGGCAACAGGTCCAGAACACAGGCTGCTCCTTACTCTACAATCTTCACACCTACCCACTTAAACAGCGCTTCTGAGGGCTCAGTAAATAGAAGAGGATATGAAATAGCAGAAAATTGCTCAGAGATTTGACAAATAAAAGATCCAAGGCTTTTAAATGTACAAAATTTAAGTGTACAAAGAAAGATGATGCAAGGGGAAAAGCAGAATATTAAAAGAAAGCAATAGGAACCACTCCAGGAAATCATATGCCTTACTTCCCTTGCAACAGAAAGAACTACATAGTGCTAATGGCTTTCTAGATCAATAAACTGGCCTGAAAAAGGACTTTTCTAACTTTTAAAGCTTCACCTTAGAAACTTATATGTATTATCTGGCAAACATACACTGTTACAGTCATCTCAGTTAAAGTTCTTGTTATGTTTTATTGACACAAGTAAGACATGTTGAAATGATTGACAAAAAGTAGAGAATATAATGATTGGTGATGTTTAATTTTTCCCCACTTTTAAGCAAAAGAACACCCAAATGCTGCCTCTGAAAAACCTTAGTTTTCTTTTATATGTATGTATATATAAAGAAAAATAAGCAACGAGAGGCTGATGTCTCAGGCAGGAGGCTGTTGGCTGGCTGGAGGCTGGCAGGGTGTTTGTGTCACCCAGGGCTCTGAGGCAGGAGGAGCATCCCCGTGCTGCACAGGAGGATGACACACATCCCTGTTGCCATGGTTACCGTGGGGAGAGGGGCCTGGCAGGGACCAATGGCCTTCTCCAGACTGGCACTGCCACCGAAGGGAAGGCAAAACCCTCCCAGACATCTCAGCAGAGACAGCGCTGAGCGCAACCACCGACATTTACACACAAGTGCTCGGTGCAGGTAATGCTTCTAAACCACACTGGCTGAGAGGAAAACATCCTTTCCAGCATCATCTCCCCTGCAAGCATGATTCCTAAGATACTGGACTGGTACACAGTCTTGTTTCAAATCATTTCAGGCTCTCCAGTGTCCATGCTAACTGACTTCTGCTGCAGTAACATTTCTATTGAACAGCAATAATATCAATATATATAATTTACTATATTACTTCCATCAGCTCCAAAGGACTGCCATGTTACTGAATATGACAAAGAATAACTGATAGGGCACTGCTCAAATTAGAAAAGGTCTTTCAGCCTATGTTGTTACAATAAAATGTTTTTGTTTACCCACATTATGTTTTATGAAGAGTATAGAGATTTTTGGAAGGCTGATAAGCCGTTTTGATTTGTAAATTGAAATAGTATTCTTATTTCTTTGCTTTTCTTTCAATGCTCACCACACTTAATTAATTAAAAAATTCACACCAGTTAAAAAAATAATAAAAAAATCTGAAAGTTTAAGGGTAAATATTTAATCTCAAGAATCGTGAACAGATTAGGCTAAAGCAACAATTTGAAAAACAAATATTGTAGGTGAAAATGTGTTTTGCTTACTTGCATTATATTTGGCCAACTATTTATTAGCTAATTGCAAAGAAAAGGCATTTTACTAATGATGTCTTATTTTTCTTTCTCACATGGTCCTGCATATCTGTAACAGATAAAAACTCAACCCCCCCTTTAAAACATGAACAACGCTATTTATTTTGCTTGTTTACTTTAGCAATGATTAGATACAATTTGTTCTCTAATAATTTGTCCAAGACCTCATACCACCTTTGAAAAGCAAGAAAACAGTAGCTACAGGATTAAAGAGGAGTGTGAGGGTCTTCAATACCTGGGGATCAGAGCCATCAAAGCCTTCCTGAGAGATGATCCTCTGAATGGACTGAAGCAGCCTTGCATAACCACTGTTCATATTCCTGTTGGTAAAAGAAATACTTTAGTTACACATTTTAATACTCTTCTATATGTCTCTATTTATAAAAATAAATATGAGCAGATGCAGCTTTCAGTGCAAATGTCACCTAGAAAAGAGGTGTCAGAGAGGAAAAAACCCCCCGAAACTCTTTGAATAAAGTTGACATTACAAGCAGTTGTGATTGCTTCGTATCAACTAGTTCAGTGCTCAGACATTCAGTGAAAGCTAAAATCTCTAGGGATTAAGATAACTTAATTATGTCAGGCTCACTTACATCTAGAAGATTAATGATTTAATGTATCCACTTAAAGTTGAAACCATTACATCCCAGTACTAATCTTCTGTAACTGACAAAGATCTATCCAGTTGTTATTCCAAGTATACCTAATCAATGCCCTGATCAACAGTTGACTTTCTATGAAAATTTTCATACATTTTCACTGCTTTATTTGCATGACAGCAAAATTGTGAGGTAGCATTTATTCTATGTATTGTTTATAAAATATAACATTCAGAAAAACAAACAAAAGCAAACTGATGGCTAAGAGTGGATTTAAGCAGACTTAAAACAAAACGAAAGTTCAGCAAATCATCTTGTCAGACTTAGGAGCTCTTTACTTTCAAAGAGCATTTCAGGTGCTCACTTTTAAAAGAGACATTGTTCTCTTAAATCCCATGGACCACACTGGGTTGGGTGTCTGGGCCTGATGCAGGTTCCTCACTGCAGCTTAAACCCTTCTATCTTTTCTGGCTTCAACATTTTCTTCCAGTGTCACTAACTACCATCAAGGGTTGAGGATTCAAACCTGCTGCTGTACTTCTTGGTCTAACTATGACAGGTTATTTCAAAAATTTTGCCTCTAAAATTATTCTCATGTGCTCCATAATTTATGTATGTCTGGTCTGGTAACAGCTCAGGTTGCAAGGCACCTTGAGAGACCACTTGACCCAAATATTAATGAAACTATTCCCATTACTTTACTAAGAGCCTAGACTGTTAACCCAATGCATTTTACTGATGAATAAACCCAAATAAACTTGCTTTCATCCCCTGGCACAGTAGAGAATTCGACTTTTCTGAGAAGCATGTAAAAATGGCAATGATCTGTCTTTTACGCCATTTCTTCAACTCCAAAATCTGTTTCCTTTCAGAAAACAGTATCCACACAACCCCAGCCCTCAAGCATACTTGAGTTAGAAACATCTACAATCAAAAAAGTTATGTGGTCCTAATAAATTTGAGTTTTAAAATAATCAATGTTAAAAAACATAAAGAGATAACCTTTCTCTGGTAGGAACACAAAGGAGAGTTTCCAAATTAAACTCTATTTATTTTTGTTTCAGATTTAGTATCCTAGAAGGCTACTGATTAAACTGATGCACTTTAATAATTTAATACCCTTTATGAAATTAAGTGGCAGTGTATAATCTCAACATGATATTTCATGGGTAAAGTCTGCCTTGCTATACAAAAAAACAAGCACTTCAAATGGGGAAGTTCAGCTTCTGAAGTCCATAATTTTCTCAGTGTTTAGCTGCAAAAGGAATTGTTATTAAATGTTCTACCTGCACTGCCTGGCAGCTGTCAGTTTACAAGATGAACTTTAGCCCCTCACAGTAGCCAAAATTCTCTCTCTGTGTCTTTGCATTATCATAACAGTTTGCCAGAGAATATACTGCAATCAAAATATTTGCTGATTTCTGATTCATTACTAGCTTGTTTTTAAAAGTTAGTGGATAAAAGAACAAAATAAACAAAGCAATAGCAGGATTAAAGGGTCCCAAAATTAATACAAAGAAATAAAATAGATCTTCAATTGATCTACCAGAAAGAGATTTGCAGCAAAAAAAGAATTTTAAAAAATAAGGTAAAGTGTAGATTTACAATTGTCAAACCAGGTTCTCTTCTACCTCTTTCTAAAATACTCATGGTTTCCTTGAATTTGATTCATCTTTTGTAAATAAGAACATTAAAAATATTGTAGAAACACTATTTATAAAAGCAGGTTGCACTACCCTTCTGGCAATGTTTGCCACAATATTTAAGGAAGGAAATAAGATATTTCTTATTTTCCAATTTCTAGTCTTTTTTTGGTTTTGTTACTAAACACGATTTGATTTTGATAATGAGTTTAAACAACTCCTTCTTTACTCTTTTTTTGTTTGGCACTTTAGTAATGGATAAAGCAGGAGCTGGCAAGAAGGTATCCTGGTTACAACAAAGGCTCTGACTTCTCTGCTGATAGTTTCCAAGCAGTTAACAAAGGTTAGGTTGTCAAGGATATGACAAATAGCCTTGTTATGGAAAAGGAGACTCCATTAGGCAAGACAGTCAAAACAGTTTTATCTAAATTTATTCCTAAATCTAGGCGCTAGATACATTTATTCTTTTTCAAAAGCACATACATTCTTAAGGTAAGATTTACAAGTATTACTGAAAAACTAGGACTTAATTATTTTGGTTCCTTTGATTATCAAACCTTCTTGTTTGGTAATTACCCTGAAGAACGAGACTGGAAGCAGAGATAGGAAATAAGTGTTGCCTGCAATGCAGAGTCACCAGAGAGGCTCTTCCTGCCTTCCTGCTAGGTACCAGCTCCAGCAGTGACCAGGACACCAGAATATCCTGGCAACAACCACTGGAGAACATCTGCTCTCAGCCACACACCCCTGCAAACCTGGGCCCAGCATCAGCACCAGGACATAACTGCCTGTCCCCAACATAAAAATGAGGTAAGACAGAGAAGGTTTGTGCCTTCTTTTGGCACCAAACACCCAGGCCCATTTACTACTTTAGGAAGACTGGCTTCACAAACTGTCTTCAATTAATTTTTATTAAACTGACTGAAAATCCCAAGTTTTGTCTCTTTATGCTGTCAGTGGGAAAGAAAAGAGGGTGTGGGGGGAGGAGAAGTGTTCTGAAGGTTTTTTCCTGATTTCTTATTATTCTTTTAGTTCTGTTAATAAAATTTTCTTTATACCCTTTAAGGTTTTGAGCATGATTTGCTCTCCTCCTAAATCCTACCTCACAACAGAAAAATGAGTAAATAATTCTAGTAGGTGCACTGGCATTTGGCCACCACTAAAACCACCACAAAAATTGGTGCATTGGCTGAGAAATCTCAGCTTGGCAATCCAAAACTGCTGTACACGAGGAAATGAACTTCTATCCTTCTGAAGTGATTATCCAAAGGGAACCCTGTAGTCTAATTTAGCCCAGAACTGCAGAAAGGAGAGCAAACATGGCTATTCAATGTTATACCTACACTGCCTGGCAGGTGCCAGTTTACAGGGTAACATTTTGCCCCTTCCTCCCTGTATCAAAACCAAGATACACACACACGTGAGAATGCAAGAAAGAAAAGGAGGACCGGTCCAAACTTTAAAGTGAACAAGTGATGTTGATAACCTCCAAAATTCATTTTTGATTGCAAAGTAAAAGGTCAGTTTTAATCTAATCAGTCAAAAAATCACCTTTCTGTCCTAGCCCATACAGACACCAAATGCTTGTGTAGATAGCCAGAGAGGGACATGTATAAACACACATGATTTCTCAAAACAGCCAAGAGTTTCTGGGCCATGTGAAGTCCTTACATCTCTGATCCTGCAAGGGAAGCTCTGTAATCATCTCAAAAAAGACATTAGCTACAATTACAGAGACAGTTCACTCACTGAAGAACAGGTGAAATAAAATGGGTTTCTTAATGTGGTGCTGGAGACTTTGAAGCATGAAGATGATCTGGTCCTTTTTATAAATACATGGTTTTCATATCACAAAACATTATGACAAAGGATCTTTCTTATTAAAAGATGCAGCATTGTTTTTCCAAGGATTGTAAAATATATGTTCAGTATACCCATGTTTCTGACAGATAAGCTGTAAAAGAAAATGTAATGCATTACTTTTCTTGTATATTTTCTGCTATAAATGCATAATCTATTGTTACATCCTGGGGTGGTGAAATGAAAACAGAGCAAAGAATAGTTCTTCTTGCTCCCCACTTCTTCCCAAAGGAAAGGAGGCTGGGGAAAGAGATATTCCAAATTTCAAGGAGCAAAAGTGAAACTTAAGGTCCTCCAAAACTAAAAAGTAAAGGGTAAAGTAAGGCTTGTCAACAAGTTGAATTCTAGGTGCATCTAACCAAGTTACGGATTAAGTACATTCTTTGAGGAACATTAATTACATCCAAAAGTAGCAGGTCTCTATCAGGAAAAGAGAAATAAAGCCCACCCAAACAGGACACCATTTAGGGAAGACCTTGCTCATATGTATGATAATTTAATAACTTAATCAAAAGGTGTAATTAANTAATTTAATAACTTAATCAAAAGGTGTAATTAATAATAATAATAATAATAATAATAATAAACCCAAAACCCCCAAACCCTGAGCTTCTAAAATCTTTCTTTAGAAGGATGAGGTTGTCACTGCTCATGACCTTCATGTGGGATGTGTGCACTGGCTTAGGTACACTTCCCATGATGAGCACCTGAGAGAAGGTGCTTCTTCAAAGGCTGTAGTTACAGGATTAGAACAATTTATTTCAGCCTGAGCTCAAACCATGCTGTGCTCTGGAACATCATAAATATTTAGAATGAAACACCCAAGACAAAATAACGTGGAAATATTTTAGAAGATTTTTGAATCTTCTTGTTGAAACAAGAAGAAATGTCATTTTTTTCAGCAAATTCCTAATTTTTGCAACTTTTGGTTCTATAAAGAAGCATCATGTCTCAACAACAAAACCATTCACTTTTGGAAAACTGTATACTAGACAAAGCTATTGGTTTCCTTCCTGCTCAGTCTTGGTATTAGTGACAAAAGCAAAACATTCTTGGATTTTAAAACACCCACAACACACCACTGGTTTTGGTCTGCACTCCTACACTTTAAGAGAAAATTTCATTCAGAAACATCTTTACTGATATATATCTGGCAAAGTATATCCTTTAGAAAGTCTTTCAATCTTCTGCAAACCACTCATAATATAGAGCCTATTAATGTAAATTATTTCAATAATGAACTATCCCCCTTTTAAAAAATGCTTCCTGATTTTTTAAGGATTTGTCAGCTTCCAACGTGAATTTTCAATCTTAATTGTCAATCTTCTTTTGATAAATTAAATTAAAAGAAAGAAAAAATTGAATGAAAAAAACATTTTTAGAGATTTTTCTGAACATCAAGTGATTTTTGTAATTTTTAAAAAACTTCCTTTTAGGCTGTCAGTACTTTTTTACAGAGGTACCATCAGCATGATGGATTTCAGAGATTTTGCAATGCTAGACAGGCAATCACCACTATGTCAACAGGGATTTTTTGGGGGGTATAGCTCTAACCATTGCCTGAGAACTTTATGCTTAAGAAATTACTTACTCTAAGTGGATTTTTTCTAACCAGCCATGGTTAGAAGAGGAGCACAGGCTCTTCATTCACTGTAACTCAGAGCAAGAGCCCAGGCTCCCAGGAGGACCTTCAGGAAATCCAAAATAAGATCTAATACAAATTGGTGATTTCAACTGGAAGGTGACTATTGTGTGACTACTTTCTTTAAAATCATTGTCTAGTTAACCAAGAGAACAGAATGTATTACTATTCTATGACACATTGAAGCTAGATTTAAAAGCCCAAAGCATTCAACTGGTTTTCCAAACAGTACAGCCAGCAAAATAATATCCCTTCTCTCCTCTTTTTAGAAACTTTTTAGAATGAGATCATGCTGAGAGGACTGTGAGCTTGTTTTCATTTTCAAAGAATGCTTCCTTCAGAGTTTCATCACATGCAGTGATGAAAAAATGCAGTGCAATCTGCTTGGTTTCTGTAAAAGCATGAATTCTTTGAGGGCAGTGAAATAACTGGTAATATTCACACATAGTATTGGATTGAATACATCATGACTAATGTGAATTAATGAATCACAAACACAGAGATGAAAAGGTCCTCAATAAGTCTGACTGATGTTTATCTAGCTTGACCTTAGAAATTTTTAGTGATGAAGAATTCTACAATACTCTCAACTTGTGTCTGCAAGGCAACTTCTTGTGCAAACCATTAGAAAAATATCTCCCTATTTCTAGCCTGTATTTATACCACTACAATTTACTGTAGCCCATGACTGCAGAGTACAGAGTTACATCCTCTGTATGTTAGCTTTTAACTCTGCTTTGATTTTTCCAAGAACTTCAATTTTTGTTTTGAAGCTTTATATCAGGAACTGTAATTTTGAAAAATTCTTCCTTCCCACCTTGTCTTAACACCAACCTAATACAACCTTTTTAAAACAGGGAATCCAAAACCAACTACGTTTGTGATCAGAAATGACAATAATCCAAGTCAGAAGACAAATGATCTACTGTAAAGAAAGAGACACAACTCTATGTTACCCACAGATTTCTAAGAGTTAGCTGTTCCCAGTGTGATCTTTATTCCTCCCTGTCCCTTACCACATCAATTTTAGACTGCAGGACAACGTTTAGAATGGTACTTTCGTACCTGCCTTTGCTCCCAACACCACAATTCCTTCATTTTCTCAGGAGAGGCTTCTTGAAGGACACCCATGTTGAGGTGGCAGGGAGAGTAAAAGGAGATAAGCCTTCCAAAGCCCAGCTTGATTTGGTCATGTTCCTCACCTCATCACACTCTGCTCTACCAATTTGCCAGGAAAATTACATAAATCTGATCTATCTGTCAGATTTAAACTAAAAAAAGAATAGAACTCACATAGTAAGAATGATGCTTTTTTATCAGGCTAGCACACAAGGACAATATCATCATTAAACAAGGCTTATAAAATCAAATGCATAAAGTCCATTTCTTATACTGTACTGATGAGTTAATTTGATTTTAATGTAAAATGAACTAATACTTGACAACCATATAGTGGAATGAGTCATGACATTCACATTAGCTAGAGAAGAGAAAGTGAGTTAAATTGCTCAATAACTGTAACAACACTTGCACCTTGTCAGATATTTTTGTGTCCATCCTCTACTGCTCTGCTACTAAAAATTAGAAATTATAATATTAACATATAAAGAAAGTTGGTTCAAATATTTACTATAGAAAGAAGTTCTCTGCTTTGTCCGAAAAGTGGGGGTTTTTTACACTATCACAAGAATTTGCTCCACAAAGCAGTGACATTTGATCATGTAACACAGAACAAATTAGAGAGAGACTTGGCTTTGGCTTAGCTACAGCTCTTAGAAAGGTGGTTCATACTGCACTTCTTTCATAAATCTGAGGTTTTATGTGAGTGCACTGCAGTGGAAACCATTCCCAATGAATCCCACACTGCCTCCAGGAGCTAGCCCTATACACTGGGATCTATAAAGCTAGGTATTAGATAAATTAGATAAATTATACTATTATATAAATTCAGTGACTGGGCTGGACAAAGAAATTGCTGGCCCAGCCTTGTTGTTGGACTTGACTTGAAGTGTCTCCAAGAAAGATACAATGGACATGTGTCTACAGGCTAATATGAGTCTTTGCTACTGTCACTCATCTTCTCTCAGTCTTCCTTAATTCACCACTGACAGACATAAACATAATAGTTATTCATTCTGAGAACAGTTTGAATAGGAAATGTTTTGTAAGACATAATTAGTAATTGTAATTTTATTCACAGTATATTGTATTTTCCTTAGGTGAAGCTGTAGGATGTAAAAAGTAAAAGCATATCACAAACTAATCTGATCTAGCACTCTAAGCTATGTAGGTCAAGGATGGGCTGTCTCCTAAGCCCTACAAATGAAGACATCCTTTTAAGCCTGACGGCCACCTGACAAGCCCATCTCCGAGCTGCTGGGGCACGGTGCTCAGGGAGGATTCTCACACAGACAGGAACAGCTCTCCCCAGTCCCCACTCCCGGCTGTCAGTAGGGCTGGGCTGAACATGCAGCTTTGGCCTAGGCTGTCCTAGTAATGTCTGCCTGAATTGTCACTGCCAACGTGCTCGCTCCCCCAGCTGGGAGCAGAGCTCTGAGCTGTCTCTGTGCCCCTCCAGGCGTGTGGCACTGAGTGGGACCCACAGTAGAACCGCTCCTGACCCCCTCCATCACCACCGCTTTTCTCACAGCAAATGCAGACACAAAAATATCCTTTCCTGCCAATATGGATGCAAAATCTAAACACACAACAGAACCATGGCATCAAAACTTACCATGCTTTCATCTTAGGCTCTAAAGACAATTCTTCATGGAGGTAAAAACTGTGCCATTTTACGGACTGGCACAGTTCTGGAGGCATTTTTTTAGAAATGTCATAATAATGGCCAAACTTTGTATATGTTGTTGGGCTGGTCTGTGGAAACAACAATACTGATTACAGTCTTAAACTATTATCTGTCAAAAGAAAGTAATTAACTAGCAATACACTTCAAACCTCTGGTTTTTTCCCCATTCAGCCTAAACAAAAGCTTCAAGTAGAAAACCATTATAGTATTTACTACTAAGTTTTCATTCCCTTGTTGTCATATTTGAATGTGAATTTTTCACACAGAGTTCAACCTTTACTGTTCCAGGTTGCAGCACCAAAGTGCAGTCAGATAATTAAAAAAATGTATTTTTTGCACATGCTCTAGAGAGATGATCACAAATTTGCAAAGGCCAGATCTATGAAATGTGCAGAACATCATGTGTTCTGCCTCTTTGATTTTTCAGTCTCTGACAATTATATAGTGCTACAGAAATATTTTCAGCTGACTTGGAAAATGCTTCCCTTTATGAATAGCAAAAAACCCAAGCCATTACATCTTCATATAAGTGATTTTAATAGAAAAATAGGAAATACTTTAAAACTATTTTTAATTTCTTGAAAATTGAATAAACAGCAGGTTGAGCATTACATGAAATAACTATGATTTGCCACAACGAAGATACATTTTCTTCAGATCTTAATTTTGGTATATAAAACACCATAAACCCAATTTAACATATACCTGGGCAGGAATTACATATTTTGAACATGTTGTGCTAGTAAATGGAGGAAATAAATGCATCTGTTTGTTCCACATTAACGGAATTCAGAACAGAACCTGAACATTATTTGAATTATACATCCCCCCCCAATTGTTATAACATATAATAGTCAAGTAGATAGTATTTTACCAAAAATTTATTAAACTGTTACGTTTAATTAGAATGATTTGATTTGGAATAAATATTTTGAAATTATTTGACTAATAGTTCTTAGGCCTAGTCAGTTATCAGAGAATATCTACAGTAACAATAATGCAATACTTTTCCTAGAATAGCCAATGAAACCCAAGCTTTTAATAAAAGCAATAATTAATTTTTAATTTAAAAAACCCATGGAATTGCTTATGAATATCTAGTCATTAGACGCAAACTAGTTTTACTAAAAAAAAAAAAACCAAAACAGAAAAGTATGTTCTCTAAATCAGTGTACTAATTTATTTATTTAATTTATTATTTATCTGATTTTTAAGTAGACAGTTCAATAAAATATATCACTCTAGCAAAATTTAAATATTTTTATTGTAAAGTGTAACTTTATTCAAAACAAGGATTCTGAAAGCAATTTAAACAGGGGCTGTTCTTTGGCCTATAATCTATTCTTTATCCGGATTACAGATCAGAATGTTTTTACTGCAATCTCTGCCAGAGCTCATCTTTTTATTGTGTACTTCCAAGCCCCCTTAATGTTTTAGAAAGGCCTTGACTAACTGAACTTTGATCTGATGTCTTCATTGAGAAAAGCTCCAGGTTGCCCATTTCAGATGCAAATCCTTACTGAGGCCCAATAGAGTTTAGTAAAGACAGCAAAAAAGAAGAAACAAGAAGTTTCCAGGATCCTCTTTGAGAATCTTGAGGCACATTGGTGTCCTTAATCCACCCCGCTGCATGGATTAAGGTAGGTGATAACCTCTCTTGGTTCCAAAGAATGAGCACAGCGCCTACAAACTGGGTGGAGCCTGGGATTTGGTGCTAATAAACCCCCATAAAAGCAAGAAAAGCTGGGTCCATGTCAGAGGGCCCTGAATGGGCCTCAGTGTCCCGCATTCCCAGGCTTAGCGGGAAGCTCGAGGAAAGCCTACCTGAATCAAGTAAGCATGAATAATCTGCCTTAGCAGCACGGCCACGCAGAGCACACACTGCCATCCCTCCCAAGTCTGAGCTGATAAATTCATTAGCGGGCTGGAGGCTCAGGCCAGCTCTTTCCTGGATTCCTGTTTTGCACAAGGAGAAGTACGCTAAACTGTCAGCGAGCAGAGCCTGCTTTTATGCTACCGTCTGCTGTTAATGTTTCTAATTGCAATACTAATGTGCTAGAAATCTCAGATTTAGGATGAATCAAGGCAGAAAATTAATTTCATGCTGTGACAGTTTATATATTGCCCCAAGAACACAAGCAGTTCATTCAAAAAATAAAATAAAAAAGGAAAAAAAACCCCACACTGTCTTGCATTGCAGAACAGGCTCTCCATATACTCAAAAGTTTAAATTAAATTCACCTCTGATACAGATGTAAGTAACAAACTGGCAAAGGCAGATCAAGCGTAACAAGGCCTTTCCCTCCGACAGATTTCTTATAAATTTTCTATTTTTTTCTGATGCAAGGCATATGCAATATGTAGAGGGAAAATGTGACAGCTGTGAAGAGCACTAATACAAATATCATGCCTAAGAACAAAAATGAGGTACCTGGCTAGTCTAAACAGGGTCTAATTAATGGAAAGGGAATATCTGAACTACTAATCAAAATCTATTATTACTCAGAAACAGTAAACAAATTAATCATCAAAAATACCACGAAGACATCTTTTACTCAGTATTCTTGCTCTGTATTTAGCCATATGATGGATAGAAAAGTTTCTGCTATCATGTTTGGAGTTCTAGCTAAAAGCAAAGCTAATTTTTCTCTTTCACAGTTGAAACTATTTGGCAGTAGCTTTTAAAAATGCACTGGCATATTAGTTCAGTTTAGAAAATATGTCTTGAAATTTTATTTAACATTGCTTTTTACCACCAAAGGAACATTTAAAGAAGGAATTACAACCAAAGCTGTTAATTAAATTATTGAACTAAATGCATCGTTATGGGTAGCAAGGCAGTGTCAGAGTTTTCCTCAGTGGAGTATAATCATCAATCCAATTAATATAGAAGACAGTCAAAATTTTAGGATAACTGCAATACAAATTATAAAAAAATACCGATTTCAAACCAATTTTTCACCAATTAAATCGTCCTGTGGAATTTTAAGTATAGATAGTTTAAGACCTTAACTTTCATTTGTGTATTCCAATTTTTGAATGAATTTAACATACATATAAAAATATCGCACCTCAACTCTTTAGAATGATTAAGATCCAATTCAAAAAGCAACAATAACAAGGGAAGCTTTCCCCAAAAGACTGACTATCTTATTCTATCTTGCATAATCAATTTGCAGTGATCAAGGGCATGTACATCACGCATTTTCAAGAAGTATTGCATTAGTGGAAGAAATGTTTACTGCCATGAAGTTAAAGAAGATAAGTGCACACCTTTCAGAATTTTTAAATAATTTTTCTATTTTGTTAGAACATTAGAACACGATTTGTGAACAAGATGAAATTGTTTTCATATCAATGTACAAGGAACTCTGCTAGATTTTAAAATAGACAAATTATTTTTGGGATGGTTCAGAGTGGCACAGCAAGCTCCACAATAATAAAATTGATGAGATTATATGATTACCCTGGAGGCTGTTTGATTTGGCATGTCACCATATATAAGTCTTTTCTGACACAACTATATAGCCATGTCTGTGCAATTTCACAGAAAACCAAACATGCCAAGCCTTGTAAGATCATTTTGTCACATTCCAATTATGTTTTTAAGAATACAACTGAACTTACTAGGCAGGTATGACTACATCTAAACCAGAATTTATAAATGTAGACTAAAATGTACAGAAGAAACCAGTATTTTATTCTGGATAGTCAGAAATGCTGTAATTTTGTTAAAAGATTGATTGTGCCACTGGATTAAATAAGAAAGGCACCAGCCATGGGAGATTGATTATTCACAAAACACTAACAACTGTAAACTCTGAAAGACTGACCACTGAGCTTGTTTCTTACATTGTCCCTGCACAGTGATTAGTTTCCAGGGACAGTGAAGCTGATATAATCTCAAGTGCTTGCTTTAGTTGTTATGCACATGGATAAGCAGGTCAACAGCTTGCTTCAACACAGTACTTTCACTGCAGACATCTAGTAAGTCATGTTGATTAAACCTACTTAAGTAATTTGTGTACAACTAAATTCGGGCCAAGTTTGTAAGCAAGCACATTATCCAAACTTTCATAAAAAGCTGTCTCAATTAAATAATACTCATTAAAAAATCCCATAGAACTTAAGTGAATATTTTTATTTTAAAATTCTATTGTCTGCATTGAGTTTTAGAGTACCTGTAAACTCTCCAATACCCTTTCTTTTTGTATCACTAGTAATTAAAACATTCGGTGGTGTATAATAGTTTTCCCCCAAGAGTCAATCCTGTAACACCGCCCATTAGCAGTTCTGTTGTCTAGATTCTACTGAGAAGCATTTGCTTTTCAAATTCTTTTTGAGTGCAAGAGGAAAGAAGTAGGAAATAGCTGTTACCTCCATTTTTGGTAAATTTTGGTAGCGCCAGGCTATTTTCATAGAATCCTGAAAATCCTCAGACTTAACAGCTGCTGCTTCATCTCCCAGTTCCTTCCCGTAGGTATCATCAAGCAAAGGGGCTGGAAGTTCCTGCAGGTAGAGAGCAAAAGAATGTTAGCTATCTACAGCAGAAATGGCACTTCAGATTTTTATCCACACCCCCCTCCAGGTAGATAATACAGTTATCTGAATATAATGGGCAGCTGTAAAATCTGTAATAAAGTCTGATTAAAACAACTATTCTGAAAGACTGGCTCCCACTAATATTGAGCAGGAAAAAACCCATGTAATTATTATTGGAAAAATGAATTATAGAAGTCAAAGAAGGAATGGAGAATAGAAATACCACATTTTATGCCTTACTTCATCTTGAGTAGGACCCATATTCCTTTTGTTTTTTGTAATTCCTCTTTAAAGGTTTTTCCTCTTTAAAGGTTTAAAGGTTGATAATCTAAACTACTCCGNAGGAAAAAACCCATGTAATTATTATTGGAAAAATGAATTATAGAAGTCAAAGAAGGAATGGAGAATAGAAATACCACATTTTATGCCCTACTTCATCTTGAGTAGGACCCATATTCCTTTTGTTTTTTGTAATTCCTCTTTAAAGGTTGATCATCTAAACTACTCCATTTCTGAGAAGGGGCAAGTTCCCTGCATAGCAAATTTAAGCCTATATTAACATAAGATCTTTGTTAGCTCTTGTAAATCTTTCAGAAGTATCCAACAGACCACAAACAGCCTCCAGACACCAACTAAAAGCCACTGTAACAGGATGAATTTTCTCTTCTGCTAACCATTAGGCATGAAAACTACTCATGGTGGATATCTCATGGAAACAAACACAGGAAAGGAAGAGGGGAATACTTGATTCTGGATATTTTTTAACATTTCTAATGCACCTAACTTTCTGCCTTTGCTGCATTGCTGAAAAAGCAAACAACACATGATGAATTCAGAATTCGTGCAATGGGCTTCTACACCTACTGGAGAAATAAAGTGCAATGAAGTTTTCTGATCCAACTTTATCACTCCCTTCCCTATAAGCTGGAGGGCACAGAATCTCTGTCTGCTTAAAACAGAACAAGACCTAGGTGAAAACTGTGTTTCCATTGAGCAAAGACTCTTGAGGAAGAACTGTGATATGCCTCAAGGGTTAAACCCACACAGAGTTAGCCAGTATCTCTGTTACAATGTATTGGGTGTGGAGACATATAAAAAACAAATTTGAAAACTTTAGAAGATTCTCAATGGAAGGATGGGACACACATCAAACACTGCACACAGGCAGGGCTTATGCTGACCATAAATACCCATGTGGCATTCATAGCTTTGTGTGGGTAGACATGGTACAAACAGACACAGGCAGAAAGGAGACAATGCAACTTGTAACACATCTACGTGGAGTTTAGTGTTACACTTATTTAGTATTAAAGAACACAGGAGAGAAAACTTGCATATAATTCTATGCATAACGTTGCAAACAATAGATGCTACTTTGTTTGTTTTGCATAAATTAACATGGCATCTATAATTATTGGGAAAAAAAAGAGATTTCAGGTAGTTGATTCTGTCTGTTTCAGAGGTTGGTCACTACACTCTCTGAGGCACCAGGCAATGGAAGTTATGAAAACTTTTAATAAACTTTCTAACTTAATAAAGTTGCAGAAATAGAACAACTCTATCTATGTGTTTCAGGAGCTCAGCAAAAGACACCAGACATACCTTCGAGCAAGTTATTTTTTTTCTTTTGCTTTTACAAATGAACTGCAAAAGGCCGGTAATGACTTAATGAGAATGATTATGTACAGAGTTATATTTTCAGATTTCTTACAGCTTGTTTAAAAAATACTCTTGCAATTAATTACAATTAACTCATACACTACAGTAGTAAAAATCAGGCTTTCTGGGTAGGAAAATTACATGAAGATGAAAATTTTGATTTAGTATTTACAGTTTTCATTAAATTTACCGAATTATAACAGTTGTTTCAGTTAAAACAAACAAACAAACA
>VWYP01017750.1:25645-41439 GCA_013400435.1 Pycnonotus jocosus | reverse complement strand
ATCAAAAAGCTAACTTTTGATTACATTTGCCTTTTTAATTCAGTCAAAGATTACTGAAAAAATAACTATATAATTTTATCATCACCATAGACCTGCATGAAAATCTTAGAGGCAATTGAATGAATGAATAAAACCTATTCATCCTTCACAGTGGTGCAACATAACCCAAACAAATATTGTTTAAAATTCCATTAGGTCTCTGATAACGTGCAAAACAAGAACACTGCTCATATCTTTCCTTGTGAAGGCCAGACAGACCATATTCACTCTCTCAAACATTCACGGGGAAGGACACAAACATCTTTTACTCCTTCTAGTACAGTGCATCCTATTAAGCAGGCCTATGGTGACAGATAAAATTGAAATTATGGTAAGTACAGGACTTTATTAATTTACTCTTTTATTACATGTATGCATCAGCACTAAAACTGCTGTGGATGGGACTGTAAAACTTTATTTCTAACAATTTTCAAACCCTTGTATCTGGGTTTCTTCTTTTGAGAGCATGAGGTAACTTTTTATTTTTAGGTCCTTCATCATCTGAACTGGATTGTATATGATTTACTGATTTTGACATTCAAAATTAAGGAAAACAACTTCTTTCAGGACCACACTGACAAATAAGTTTGTGTATCCAGAGGAATTCTGCACTCATGTGTCACTGTGACACTGACCAAGAAATGGGAAAGGGTCACACCTTCTAACTAGATTTTAAAAAACCACAAACTTCTAATGTCTTATTTTGATTCAGCATGACTTTGTAACTAAAAAGATAAGGGAATTTATCTGTATATCTTCAGTATAGCTGGATGGGGAGTGGTGGTGTGGTGTGTGCTTACCAAACTGATAAAATTTGTTGCCTTATAAAGTCAGCTTCTTTAAACTCTCTATATGTATCTTTTTATAAGTATTTTATTAATAAATCAAACTGATAATTTCAAGATTAGCGATTTTACAGAAAAATGTTGAAAAGTAAGAAATCTGCATAACTTTCCAGGCCATGTTTACTCTTGGAAATAATTTAGAACTCCTGGAGTAGCTTGGATGCATTTATCAGGGTACCTATGTCCAGTGCTACTAAAGAAGTATAAACTTGAAGCTGTAATCCTGTCTCAAAAGAAAAAAGTTACCTTGTGATACTTAGAGGTGAAAAATGTTGCCAGGTTGTTTTCCCCGAATCCAAATATGAATGACAATTCAAAGTAATGCAAACCATGAATTTATTCCTTTAGTCTGTTTTCTTGACAGTGCTATATAGAACTAAGGGGAAGGAAGTGCTTTTATCTTTGCATCACAGGCAACCCAAAAGCTTCACCAAGGAAGGAAATTATATTTTTTGGTCTTTGTTTTGATGTTGCACAGGTAGAAATTTATATTACAGCAATATGAGAAGATGGAAGAAAAAATTAGGAGGCAAGCAAAACAGTAAAAAATAAAGTGGAGTGAGGAACACTCTAGGAAAGTTTGATTTGTGGCAGTTTTACACCAGAAAACAAACTTGTGAAAAAAAATGTATTCTTACAAAAAAATATATATAGTCAGTGAATCTTTTGAACATGGGATTTGGTATAATCTGGTTTTAGTGAATACAGGAAGAGATATAGCGAAGAAAGCTAGGCCTGCAGAATCCTGAAATCCAAATGAGGATCAAAACATAAAATTCACTATTTCACTTCTGACCATCACCACACAGGAAAGTTTAGACCAAAACACTAGGATATAGTATCAGATGAAAAAATACAAGAACTATAATAATAGCTTCAGACAGGCGAGACTGAAGTTTAGTAACACAAAGGAAAAAAGTTGCATTTTCCTTTTAAATCAAGCCAGTACAGACTGCATTGATTCCTAACCTAGAAAAATATCCCAAAACACATCTATCTTTTTGCAGTGATACTGGTAATTCTCAGATATACTCTAAGAAGGAAATAACTTTCAAAATATGTGAATTCAGTAATAAATATTGTGATGGAAATAAGGCCAGCCAAGGAACTTGATTGATCTATTTGGATTTACTCTGTTTAAAGAAAATATAAATCCTACAGATACTGTACAAAAATAGATTATATTATATATAATTATATGTTGGTTGTAAAATGGCCTGAATGTCTAAACACATTCAGAAGGAACCATCTCCTAAGGAACTCTGTGTGAAGGTACTTCTACCTGCCTGCAAAAATCACTAAGTTCACTGGACTTCTGACACAGAAGACCAGCAGATCTTGCATAACTGGGAACTCAGCAGACTTTTGAAATTGATTTGTGCAAAATATAGCTCTCAGGGCTAAGAGCAATAAATTCTTCAGGATACTACTATTTTTGTTAAATATGCACAGGTGTTCTGTCTGAACTGTGGCTGAACTGGAGCATAAGTAGAGAAACATTGAGAAATAATTTTTTCCCCTGATTTTTATGCTACTTTCAAAAATTCTATAAACTAACATCTGCCCCAATTAAATCTAAAAATACTTTTTTTACTTAGTGCTTAAGAAAGTATGAAAAGAACAGTAATGGCACAGCCAGGCAAGCAGCAGATGGATGACCTGCAGCACTCAAGGTCAGCCCCGCTCTGTGCACACATAGTGCCCCCTGCTGCCACAGCGGGACAAGCTGCGCTCAGAGTCTCACAGCTACCAGCACCCCAGTTATCCTCTAGAGTCCTGCAGCCAGCTTCAGAGCCTCATCATATTGCTAAGGAAAACCATCGGCAAGCCAGGATTACTACTGATTAGTTCACACTAAAATTCAGCCTATTTAAGAGATTTTGAATGAATTATAGCCTTCCCCATCCCTGTACTTTGCAACTTGGACAAAAAATGCATTTGCAAACACCCTTAAAACGAAGAACAATACCCTTCATATGATCTTTATTTGCTAAAGTTTTTCATATTTGTGGGGAATGGGGGGAGGGAGGAGGAGGGAAAGCTAATATAGGAAAATGTGTTAGGTACGTAAATTAGGTAAAGATAAATCATAGGCATAAGCAAAAGTAAATATGACGCTGAACAGAACATATCATGAGACATTGTTAACATCTCCAGAAAGCATAATGCAGATAACACAATGATATTTAAAGGTGTACTTTTGATTTTTTCTTACAGGAGCAGTTTTAGTGTTTATCAGTAAATCATCTACACCTGAATGAACATTCTAGGATTAAGAACCTGCTGGGATTTGTGGGTTCATTTCAACAGAAAGTTAAACTTTTAGATATTTTTTTCTTACAAACTATTAATACTGGTTTTCATCATAGTTTAAAAAAATCTAAAAAAAGAATAAAAGTAGTTCTTCAGCAAAGTTCAGGACTCTTTACAGGAAAAATACCAAATTAATAAAAAAAGCACCTGCCTTTGGCCACATCCCTCTATGTAAAAGGTGAAGTGCACAGAAAATTAAGATTGGAAAAATTACACAGAAATGTACAAAAACAAAGCCACACCAGCTTGAAATTGTGAACACTGGTCTCTCTAACTTGCAATGCCCTCACTGGAAATTATTGAAAAGTCATGAAAATTATTTATTACACATTTAAAAATGGGACAAGTAAGAAATTTGCCAAATTTAGTCCATAATTATAGGCAAAATGATTTAATAATTTTAAAGAGTTTGTATTTTCAAAGAATGAAATGGGGATCAAAGGATCTTGTGCATTTTGTATTTGCAGCTATGGCTGGGTGTTCCTTTCACTTCTGCTGATGCATCTCTAACAGCTTTTCTTCCCATTAGTCACTTGTTTAGCTAAGTTTTAAAGAAGTGTCACAACCTCTACAACAACCCGATTCTTCTCTAAACCCCTGAGGGCACCTGCATTTCGATGCTGAAGGTGAGTCATAGGGAGACCTGTTCCTTGTGTCTTTGGAGAAGGTAAATTTTCAGAAATCATGTCTCCAAGCTCACACTTACTTCTCTTCTAAAAAGGCTCTCAAAGCATCAATTTATGTACAACCTTCAAACTTCTCCATCTCTTAATAATTTTTAAACTATTTTTTAAAATCCTTTTGTCAATCCCTTTTATATCTTCAAGTGTTCATTCCCCAGCAGTCTTGTTTCTATGATTTCTGTTGTCTTAGCTTATTCTTCTTTTGATGTCAGTCTTTAATTCATTATTCCACACCAGAGTTTCCAGAGACTCAAGTATATTCCTCACATGAGGTTAGTTTTTTATCAAATCTCTTTTCATCATCCCATAAAAGAAGTTATTCAGGCTCAAATTTATGCAACAGCTCACAAGAATGAACAGTATGGTCCTCTCCAAGCTGACCACCACTGCATTTCTGCTTCTTGCTGCTCTTCTCCCCATGAGAGTCAGCAACTGTCCTATGCTCCACAATAAAAATATTCTGTTCAATCGATAATCTATCCAATGGCCCAATCTTTGATGAATGCCCAGCAGTCACCTTAATTTTCAAACTAGCCCATGCTCAGGAAAAGGTTGGCAGTGTGATCTTGAATAACAAAAAAAAAAATTTTTTGTCTCCATACAATTTAGCATCTGGAGCAAAAAGGCTGGTGTATAATGCTTCATCAGTCATGGCCTCTAACTCCTCTGAGGCAGCAGCACAACTGAAAGAGACACTGCTGAATTTCCCCTTCTCATTCACACAAATTGTGTAAAGAGCAGATTCAAGTGTCTGTAACAGTGTAAATAACAGACTTTGTAAGTAACTAAATTTGCATGATTAAAGTTGGAAAAGCAGCCTTAGCTTCTCTGCCTCTTAGGCAAGGCAGCAGGCAGGCACTGAGCAAACAAAAGAGCAGCACCTCAATTCCTTGTGCTCACGGTAGGGAGCACAGTACGACACATGATAGACAAGAAGTTAAGAGAAGTAGACGAAGCAGAGACTTTATTGCTGTTTTCAAATGTCTAATGAAAGTGTGTCATATTCATCTAAGAGATGCGCACAGACAGAGTGAGAGGCAATAGAGGTAAAAAAGGCACTGGAAATAATGGGGGAAAAAAACTCCAAAACAACAAAATCCCAATTAGTTTACTTTTCTTGTTGCTGTTGGGGTTCTGAGGGTTGTTTTGGTTTTTGGTGGTGGTTTTTTTTTTTTTTTGGTTGGTTGGTTTGGGTTTTTGTTTGGTTTTTTGTTTTTTGGGTTTTTTTTTGTTTTGTTTTTGTTTTGGTTTGGTTTGGCTTTTGTTTTTGTTTACCTTTTATTTTAACAGTGATGGAAATCAAATGCTGGTACAATTTAGGGCGCCAGCAGATTTTCCACCCTTGCTGCCTCCCTCCCCAGATGAGGCTGGAAGGTTATGGTTTGTAACAGCAGAGGCTCCTCCATTAGAAATCCCTGTTGTGCCAGCACCGGGGAAAGGCACCGCGTTAGGAACGGGCGTGGGATATTTGTCCGGAGAGAGCGCTGCGGGAGAGGGCTCCCTTCTGTGCACGGCTGAAAGGTGAGACGCACCTGACTGCAGGGCAGTGGTACGATGGAAGAGGGGACACACAGCTTGCTTACCTCTCATTCCCCAGGGAGCCCATTCCAAATACGGGATAAAAAGGGGGAAAGTGAGGTTAGCAGGAGAGGAAAGTCTTGGAAAGGGACAGGAGAGTAGGATAGGAAAGAAGAAATGTTTTTTTTGAAAGAAACTCTTAGTATACCAGCAAGGCTTCAGAGTATGGGGTTTGTGTACACTCTCTGTCTAAGCTGACTTTACCAAAAGGACTCTCAGCAGATGGATAATTGAACCTAGTTTTCTGCCGTGATTGCCAGAGGCACAGGTGAATGCATTTTCACTTAAAATAATTTCTCCTTTATTTTGTTTATGAGTTTATATCAAAGGCTAACCAGTTACTTTAAAGCCAGAGGGCTTTGTGACCAGCCTGCAACTACCTGCTAAAGAAAAGGAATCAGGGATAGTCAAAGTTTTTCAAAAGCCTAAAGGATAGGGACATAGAAAGGATGTGAGGCATTAAGCAAATACTATGCAGAAAGACTTAGGAATTTTTTCCTGAAACATTCTTCCAAAAGATGTTTGGATTAAACTGTGTTTTTATTTTTAAACTTTTTTGTCTTTGATTAAAACTATTTCTGAAGTTACTTTGTGTTTTGAAATGTTTATGATGTGGGAGTATTCTCTTTGTAGTTTTTATTTAGGCCACATCATTGTCCTTTTTTTTTTTAAGGTTTCACCTTCCCCCTTCTTGCTTTAGAATATAAAAATAATTGCAATAAATTATAACTATAAAATTAAAAATTCAGCCCACGAGAGAAGACTCTACAAGTATTAGATGTAGTTCTAATAAACAAGACTAATTATCACAGAAGCACTGGGAAAGGATACAGAAGCAGAGTGGTGAAAGATTACTGGCAACTGAGAATTTAACTTGAGCCTTAACTTTCTGTTTCAGAAGTGTTCAAATTTAGCCTCACTTGTAACAGGAGAGCACATAAAGTATACAAAGGTGTAAATCTGCATTCATTAAAACTCACTTTTTTGTAAACTTTTCTAGGGTTTGTTTGACTAATTGAGATTGACCATGAAAATCTAGGAGATTTTGTTTGTTTGGGATTTTTGAAGCAAATATCTTTTAAAAGCCAAACCAGCATGACCCATCTAATATTAACTGGAGAATAGCTAACAAATGTAGGTCTGATCTTCCACTTTTTAAACTGAAAAGATGGAAAAGCTGTTGTTAAGAAATCATCTGACATTGAGAGAGACTAAATTGCTCTCATCCAAACCCTTTTATTCAGAGGTTTGAGGAGGATACCTTGAAGGGTGAAGGCCCTTTATTATCCGCTTCCCACAGAAAGCCTAACATACCTGAGCCAGGTGATACCCGAAGAGGCACAGATGCCAGCTGCAAGTCCTCTCTGCCCCTTTAAGCTGGTGCAGAAGGCCAAACAGCCCAGAACAGCACTTTGCCTGCAGCTTGGATGCTTTTTAGAAAATACAAGTTTCTGTTCTGCTCCTCTGCACTAAAAACAGGTGAGACTTGAAGAGCTGATGCATATTTAATATATGAAAGGGTAGGAAAGGAGATTGTTAAATTCGTGTATGAAAGTGTGGGGTGTCCCTGTCTCACTCCCACTGGATTTACACAACTTCTGGTGAGGCATTTGCATGGGTTTTTTGCACACCTTTTTGCTGTACAGGCAGAGGCAGGGAGGGACATGTTGAAGAGGAAGGGAAGTCAGGAGTGTTTTGCTAAAGCTGCCCCTGTTGCGTTCCCACTTCCTGCTGGTATCAGCAGCTGGGGGGGAATGCTGAAGGGGAAGACAGACCAGCTGATAACCCCCTGCCTAGCGATTCACATGAGGGTATATAGGGTGGAAACTGAAGCAACTTCTTCCTTGCGAGTTTCCCTTCCTCTCTGACGTGCGTGTACTCCCCGCAGCTCAGGCTCCCTCCCTTCTCCTCTCCGCGGCGCAGCTGCTGGGATCGCCGCCTCCGCGCTCGCCCTCAGGCCTGCCCCGGCTGCCTCCAGCCCCGCTCCCTCTGGGACAGCCTGAGCCCGGGCACGGAGGCACACAGTCGGGGCTCGGTGAGCAGATGGTGCGGGAAGGCAGGGCACAGGCACAGTCGTTCCTGAAGGGCACGGAGGAGGGGGGCTGAGGGAGCAAAACATCACCAGGGCAGACCCTCTCGAGGTGCCAGAGGTCCTTTCCCCACAGCAACTGCTCGTGCACAGCTCCCTACAGCCCTGCCCTGCTCTTCCATCCTCCCTCTCACCCCAGTCTCTTCTGATTTCCTTTCATATACAGCTTCTAGCAACTTCGCAGCCAGCGAGTCTGCTTGCCTGCCAGTTTCTGAGCGGCTGGCTTCCCTTACCAAGATGGCCACCAGGTCCTCCCCACATCCTCCTTGCCTCAGACAAGGAATTGGTTGCTGCAAACTCTGCCATCACAGTTACACTCACATCACCTGCAATTTAGCTCATTAAATCGTCTAACCAAGCTACCCCTTGTGATCAGTGGTGGCCCTCAGTGAGGCAGAGCTATGGGGTGTGAGCGGCAATAGTGATGTGGCACACAGTGAGCCCCCTCGACCCCTGTTTCACGGGTCTGTGCCTGCATTCATCAGGGCTCTTCACCTCATAGTTCCTCTCAGGGAACCAGAGGGTTTCCCTGTGGAAGGTTTAGCAAAAGCCTGGTGTTCCTATTTAGCCTGTCTGGAGTGGTTTCTGCTGTGGCACTGTTTTCAGCTCCCCCTGAGCTCCTGCTGCTGAGCCCAGGCAGACAGAACACGGGCGTGCTGACATGAGCAGAACCCGCACAGCTCGCAGGGCAAAAAGCCTCGGTCAAAAGCCGCCTAATCTGAGCCCCTCGTGTGGGTGAGCTCGGCAGCGAAAGCGGCAGGGAGGAGCCTGTGACACGGCAGTGGGCACTGGGGCCAGCGCAGGGACAGGCATGGAAGGGGGTGCAGGGCAGTGCAGGCGAATCCCTTGGTCCAACATGACAGCTAATGTCTGAATATGAGCTCTGTGTTAAAATAAAAAATTGCTTGAGATTTGCACACCCCTCAAGTCACAAAAAGGAGAGAGTTTGGGCTTTTTGCATGAAGGATTTGTTTTGTTTTGTTTTGTTTTGTACAGCAAGTGGTTTGCATCAGCTTCAGCTGCCCCTAGGAAGGACTGTGATTTATTACAGTACATACACACCAGTAGAAAACCAGGATCTTACACACTTGAGTGTGATGGCCTGGACTGTGCTGGAGTTTGCTTCTTGACAGAAATATGCCCTTCACAAGGCATAGTCAGGGGCAAGGACACTGCCAGTGTTCTTTGACTTCTTTCTTGAGTTTGTCAGTCCTACCTGTCTCTAGTATAGAAAACTATAAATAGCAGAAACAGATTTATGCACTCCTTGTTCAGGCAAGTATAAATATATTAATAATAGGTAATGGTTATAAGATTATACATATTGAATAACAACAGTTTAAAAGAGCCACAGCACTGAGTTGAGGAGCTTCCAGGGAATACTGCATGTCAGTAGTCCCCAAACAGCATCTGGAAAGCCAAATCATGCAAGGAAATGCTGTTAATTTGATCATGACCAAACACTAAAGCTTCCTCCAAATGAGAGTGTGATGGAAACACAGCAGCACATTTTTGAGGAAGTCTAGCTCTGTCTGCAGACACAAAGATAACATAGACTAACCCTACTGAAAATGTTGGTTCCCATAGTGCACTGCAGCAATTGCAGGCAGAAGCTCCTGCCAGCGTTCAGGAATATCAATTTTATTCTGAAAACCAGGTAATTTCCAAAGTGATGCTGTAAGAGGATCACTGCCATGGCAAGATGGCACTTCACCCAAGAACTCTGATACTGGGGAGTGGCACAGCATTGTGGAGCAGGACTGCTGACTCTTTGCCTTGCCTTCTGTTGAAGTTCATATAGTCAAAATGTTACTCCAGAAGCAGGATGAAACCAGGTAGTCTGAAGCTTTCAGTATAAGTATGCACAAGAGATTATTGATAAATATGTTATTTCTCATCCTGTGCCAAGTCTGCACATGTCATCAAAAACTGGAAAATAAACTCTCCAACCAACTTTTTAGTTATGAAAAACATTATTAGCAACACTAGGTGCATGGGGAATTCTCCTTAAAACATACATGTTCAGTAACCTAACAGACCAGATTGTATTCCTGAAACTAATACACATTCATCATATTTCCTGAATACATATGTATATACTAATTGTTTCAGTTTATTTATTTGGATATGGTTGCAGATCTTCTGATGAAACTTTTGTCTTTGAGAGTGTCAGATCATAATGTACTTCTCTTATCATTCTTACCTCTGACACACAATCCTTGTTCTCAAAACTAAGATATCAGCTAGTACATATTAATCACTGATAGAAGTAAACAAGGAAGCATTAGATGGCACAGGACTTATTAGTCACAGATGTAGGGAGTTAACACAAAGCCACATTAATCTCTGGCATTTGTACTAAGCATTGTATGGTACAAAACTAAGCATTAACCATGAATACAGGGATCATACACTAGTGCTAAAGTTAAAAGAATTTTTCAACATCACTGCTGCATAGACTACTTTTTACAGAAATGTAACCTGTTCAGTAACAACTAGGAGGCAAAAGCCCTGTGAGAGAGAGGAGGAAAAGGCAGGAAGCAAAGTTTCAGTGAAAGTGAGCAAGTTTCTTTTGCTCAGTGCTCCACATATTTGCATGTCTTGTATATAACAGAGCAACACTATTCTGACTTAGGAAGGAAATTTTTAAACTGCTTTAATGACATTAATGCACCTGTCTAAAGCTGTTCTCCCACATACTACCCCCCCAGCCCTGTCTCCCCTATAAACACATGGTTTAAAGATTAGCTGCCCCAGCCGGTCATCTTTGCATTTTTCTTCTCCCACCATCCCTCACAACTAACTGTTATGCAGTCTCCCCTTATTTGGGATCATATAATACACTTACAGTTAGTGAAATGAAGCAGGTTAAGAATGGTGTCAAAAGATAAAGTTGGGGGGCTTGGTTTGTTTGGGGTTTTTTTGTTTGTTTGGTTGGTTGGTTGGTTTAGTTTGGTTTGTTTGTTGTTTTGGGGGTTTTTTTTGTATCATGTCCCTTCAGTTTACAGCAACTTGAAAAATAGTATTGACACAGCTATGGAGGTAACAAAATCCTAACTATGATATCCTTTGTAACCATTGGATTGGAAAGCAAGAGGAGTTCAGATGCAAGTGCCTGACTTTTCAAACCATTTTGGAGCAAGGAACATCAGCAGATGAAAGAAAAATATCTTGAAAAAAATGGACTAGCATTTACACAGAGATTCACAAAATCTCAGAATCATTAGGGTTGGAAGGGAACCCTGGAGATTCCAGTCCAACCCTGCTGATGAGGTTACAGAGGAACATCTCCAGGTGGGTTTTTAATATCTCCAGAGAGGGGGGAGACTCCATGACTGCTCTGGGGGCGTTCCAGTGCTCTGCCACCCTCAATTGAAAGAAGTTCCTACTCACGTTGAGGTGGAACTTCTTGTGTTTAAGTTTACGGGCATTGTTCCTTGTTCTGTCTCTGGTTACCATTGGAAAGAACCTGGCGCCATCTGCTGGGCAGCCACCTCTGAGATATTTTTATGCATTAATAAGATCCATTTCTTCTCCAGAATGAACACACCCAGCTCCCACAGTCTCTCCTCTTAAGAGTGATGCTTCAGATCCTAAATAATCTTTCTGATCTTTGCTGAACCCTCTCCATTATCTCCTTTTCTTTCTTGTACTGAGCAGCCCAGAACTGGACACAACACTCTAGATGTGGCCTCACCAAAGCCAAGTGGAATGGGAGGATTACTTCCCTTGGCCTGCTGGACACACTCTTCCTGAATGGATACAGTTCTGACTTTCTTCTTTCCTTAATCTTTGACACACTTAATTCCTAAGTGGCCAGTTTTCCCAAAGTTACATGGAAACATCTTAATAAATGCTCTGAGATATATATATATATATATGTACGTAAGATTGCAGTCGTAACATTTCCACATAGAGCAGTAACACAGCAGCACTGGTGTGCTGGAATTTAGATGCTGGGTTTGGTCTGTATAGAGAATATAATGGCATGTGTATACATGAGAAGGCATTATTATTAACATCCTTGTTTTGCTTGAATATGAACTAGTGATTTTGTTGCTGCTGCTGCTGCAGGTTTTGTGAGAAGTGAAAAAGGCAAAATAACTTTACACTGCTTTCAAGCCTGCAGGTCCTGCTCCTTAAAATACTAATTTATTCAGATTCTTCCTTCACCTAAAAATAGCTAATTTCTTTATTTTACTCACAAACAACCTTCAAAGAAATAAGCAGAAAAAACCCAGAAATATTTCAGGAAGCTATTGCATGTGCATATGTAAAATGAGGCACACACTGGATATTGCAGATGGGCAAGTTTCACAGAAATTTCACAGTGTAAACTTATTTTCATTGTTTTTGTTGCAATTTATATTCTCATCAGCATTCTGTCAGTTAGGGATGTACTTATTTGTGTGTGTTGGATGAAAGAGAAGACAACAGGAACTGCCTAGCATTCAGAGCTGTGAAGATAAGCTAGTTCTTTGATCATTGCATGATTTGTCTAGAGCTGATACTGCGAACAAACCCTTGCAGTGGTGTTTATCCACACAAAACAACTGTATGCTACAGTTAGCATCTTAAAACAGTCGTGAAGGCTGCCACATACAACAGCAAGTCACAAATTCTAATCTGCCACAGTATTAATAATAAATGAATTATCATCTGTGATGATTGTTTATTTTCAGAAATAAATACTATTTTATAAATAAAATGTGATTTTACCTGAATGAATAGCATGAAAAACTGCATTTGTCTCACTATCTTATGTTACAAAAAAATCAGTTATCATTGCATGCAGCAGTTTCTAACTCAAATAAGCTCCATCCAGCACCCTATTAAAGTTCTGAAGTAGCTAAGCTACAAGTTTGTGTAAAATTAAGCTAGAAATATCAAGCACTTTCAATGCTTTACTTTAACATCCTAAAATATTTCAAAAAATACTAAGTTTGTGCAGAAAGAGAGTAGTAGACCATGAGGAAGATTCAGTTAACTTTTAATTAAGCTCAAAGACCCACAGATTTTCTTCTACAATCTCCTCCTATGCACTGCTCCAACAAATTGACTGAGCTTTATTTCGTAGAGGGTTCCGCCTTTGTGGTTTTGATGTACCTTCACCACAAACATAAGTTTAGAATTTCTTGTGAAGCCTATTTTCTCAGTATTGGCTTTTTTATCCTATATCATCCTTCAAACTCAAATACACAGGAGGAAGGACAGAAGAAATATATGATCATAGTTTGGTTTTTGTTAATATCTCCACATAATAGAAGTTTTAAAAAACTGGCCAGCAGAATCTCAAGATCCCACAGGCAAATGTGAGGCAGCAAAGGAACGTGCTAGTGGATGCCTGAGAGTGGGCCATGTACGCAGAATTCTCAGTGGTAGCAGGGCACTGGACCTGTGGCCAGTCCACCCTTTTTGCCTGTAATTGCCACACATGTTTCATTAGCAGCTATTCTGTAAAGGCTCAAGCTTGTATGCACTGAGGCAGCCTCACAGGGCTACGCAATATGGGGTAAATGCAATACTTTCGGGTATCACATGGTGCTTACTGCTGATGGAGGCAGCCAACCAGTCTGAACACACTTTAGTTCCCTTTTTCCTCCAGCACTTCTTGCCTAATATCCTGTGGAGAGCAGTTACTGTTCATGATAATGAAACCCACAAGTGTATCTTGTGAGAAGCAAGAACTCCTCTGTGAGAAGCAGAACTCCTCTTTAGCAAATAGACCAGGCTGTTAAGTTGATACGTCTGTGGATTGTTGCATTGAGGGAGCCAGTTTTGCTGCTTGTATCAAAATACTGGAGAGCTCTGGGATAACCAGGTAAACTGTTGTACATGTTTGTCTTAAAAATAAGTGTGGAAAGTTCCAGAAGAAATAGAATCAGTACAAGATATTGAGTACAACTTAATTAACTGGAAGTCTAGTTGTAGATTTTACTTAGTATAGGAGCTGAAAAGATGCTAAACTGACAAAATAGCCTTTTCTCTCTCAGAGTTTTGTGGTTAATTCTCTGAAATTTTACTAAAAGTGGTTCTAATTTAAGTGACCTTTGCATTTTGAATAATAGCAGGAATGGTATCACTCAAAGGCAATTTTTTTTTAGCTATCCCCTTTGCATTATTTGTTGTTTGTTAAATTATTGGTAGGGTATCAAATAATATACCATACTCTGGATTGAGATGTTGGTGTATGTATTTGGTTAGTAGTTGGTCATGGACAGTATTTTCCTTTCCAGGTATGAGTCAAAATGCTACTCAATGTCTTAAAATGGTACAAAATTTCCTTTAAAATCAGATGGGATCCTGAAATTATTCAAAATAGTGGTAGGAATTTTGCAGCTACAGGAATTCAATTTTTTCTTCCTTGAGACTTGGAGCATTCACTTTAGTGGGATAATAAGGCAAACAAGACATTCATAAGACAGTGACTGTCTACACTATATATAAATAGGGTTCTGAATGAAAAGAAATCTGTTAATTTTCTGGGCAGATCATGAGAAAATTTACATTAATTTGAAAGAAATAATTGATAAAGGGTATTGGAAGGCACATGAGAAAAATAATTTTTAAAAGAAAGTTATTAAGTATCATGAAATCTTGTGTTTATATAAAACCCTGTTTCAAAAATGCAAATATTTTTCAGAAATGGATATGAACTAGCTTTTTTATATCAGATACAAATTCTGGATGGAAAAACTGAAGCCACCAGACTTCTGTTGTTGAAGACCAAGTTGCCAGTAATTGATAGTTCTTACTGTCACTTAAACAGGTACCAAAAAAAATCCATTAAGAGAGAAACTTTGTCGTGAGCGTATTAGGACATAGGAATAAGAGATAATCATGCTTCTGTTGATAGTTTGACTTCATGCATAGTCTTTGACAGAAGCAATTTGGGAAGAAGATGGGATATAATCTGGCTGTTCTGGTCAAGCCCTGTGCCCTCACTTGTCTTGGTCTCAAACTCATCTGGAACTGTCCTTTTATTTTTCTGCAGTATGAGTAGCTGGTTTTATGATAGATAGAAGGTGAGAAAAAGTGGCGAGAGAGACAACCATATGGCCTCATGAGTATGCTGTTTTCTTCTTGCTGGTGTTATAGAGGAAAGTTTGAAATTATGCTCTCAGGGTAACATAGGGGCTGTTAGTGTCTGACTGGGGAATCCCTTAGATTTCTCTCTATCCTCTCCATCCTAGAGGTCTGCCTTTTATAAAAAACCCTGACAGAATATATCCTGTCTCCTCATTCTTTAGTATTATCTGATGAGAGATCATTTCTCTTTTATACCAACCATTGTATTAGCAAGTCTCGTACGAGCAAACCATGTCTCTCCGTCTTCTTCACATGCTTGTGCTACACATATTCATAGGTGCAGAGCATTGCAACATCTCAACTTCACTTTCCAGATGCTGTGCTTACCCTTAGAGGGAGTCTTGAACTAGTAATTACAACTTGACTCAAGGGGAAGAGAAGCAAGTTGGAAATCTTTTCTGAAAGCAACAAAGTTGCACAATGATAATTCTGAGGTGTCTGGAAAAGAAAGTAGTCAAGCAATAATTTATCACAGATTCAGAATGGCACTGCCATGTAAACAAAAAGCTAGACTACCTCAAATCTACTAACTTCAGAAGTAGAAGTTATATCAGACTTTATATAAAGTTGCAAAATAACTTTCAGATCTGTATTTTTCTATAATTCTCTGTGTAATATTCCTTGTCATTTTTGTCCATTTTCTTATTCCTTATATCCTGCCCATAGGTTAGAGCTCAATTGCCTTAGTGGTTATCAACTTCTCTGATTATCATGAGTAAACATAGTTTTCTTCTTAAAGGGATAGTTTTATAATCTTTACTTTATTACTCTCTAGCAAACTCATCAAGATCTGATTTTGAGTTTTTAGAGTATATTTAGACCCCATCACTTGGGAATAGAAATGTAAAAGTTACAGTTGAGAAGAGAAAAGATAGAGGTTTTATCTTTATAAATCAGATCTGCATGAATTTTGAATGAATTCTTTGTACAGTCAAAAGTTACATATTTTCCATTTGCCTAATTAATGATTGTGTGCACACACATCTGCTCTTCTGTTCACTGCTCCAGTGTTGCTGTTCGGAGAAAGAATGGCCTCAAGGGGAAGTTGAAGAGAAATAATCTTTTGGCTTCACCAAGACAGGAAAGTAAATAATAAAGTTATATTTACACCAAGGCAAAAAAAACCAAAACCAAAACCAAACAACCCAGCTGCACACC
>VWYP01017750.1:0-25613 GCA_013400435.1 Pycnonotus jocosus | reverse complement strand
AAAAACAACAAACAACCCCAAAACAACAACCAAAAAACCAACCAACCAGCAAAAAAACATCCCTTTTTGGTCAGGCTGCGAATTGAGGCTGAAATATCAATGCTAAACTCAGGAAGAATACAACTGATTTTTTAAATGAACTTTTGTGTTCTCATTACAGTGCACTTCCGTACAGAAATGTGCAGCCATATTGTAAATAATGGAGAATTACACTTGTTAACATTGAGGTGTAACTAAGGTGTAGTTGTGGAAGAATTCTGTACAAGGGCAAATTGGTACCTGTGTGAATCTCTGCTGAAGGCAGTGGGAGGCTGTGAAAGCTCTGTGTATAAAAATATATCTGTGGCATGGGAGCTAAAACCTAGGTATTGATCTAGATTTGAGCAAACACATCTGAATAATGCAATCTTCATGTATCAAAAGAAATCTTCCTGTGCTCTTTATGTGCTGCTTGCTGTTCAGATCAAAAGTTGAAAGGCCAAAATATTTTGCACTGAGTTTCCAATAGAGATCAAAGAGAAAGTTCAGAAAATAACCCAAATAGCTTTTGCACGAGACTCCTCTTTTGCACAGACACTTTGCACTTTAGAGGGGAAGGGTAGGGGGAACTTAACCTCTTTTCAGAATCTTTTCAAGTTCCCATTTCATGATTTACAACCTACTGTAAGTGATAATGAAGTAGGTAACTGCTGTCGATTCTGGGAAGTGAAGCACAGAAAATGTGGTGATTACTCTATGAGTAGGGCCACAAATAAAAAATTTTCTTTTTTCTCCAGTTCCCCTCTGTCTCCCTGACCAGTCAGGCTCTGCATTAGAATCTGCATGGCTCCTAATATAACACAACTTATGAAGGCAGAAACTAGTGATGTACATTAAAGAGAATCAGAAAGATTATAATAAGTTTCTTACTCTTGATTCTTTCTAGTACCTTTACCAAGTAAATGAAAGAGGCTTTCTTGTTAATTGTAAACTCTTCCACATGTCCAGGAGCCTTTTCCTCTTGCTGAGCTTGTAAATATGCAAGACTAAGGCAAGATTTGTTTACAGTGTTGGGAAGAAATTTATTTTAAAAAATTCATTGACAGTCCTAACATGGCAGTAATGAATGGTTCAGTACATTTGAAAACATGAATGTAATTAATGGAATTCATGTAATCTTGCTATTGCAAGTGTAGAAAACTTCTCAGAAACCATGTATCATAATAATAAAATTTTCTTCAAAGTCACATTCCCAGCTTCCTAAAGGCTCCCATGCTGAAGGACTCTTGCTCATAAAAGGTATTGTCATTTGCACAGTACATTTTCTTATATTTCAAATAGAAGAACTAGCAAAGAAATCAATTTATTGCTATGACTTTCAAATGAAATTAATTGCTGAGTTGGCCAAGCAGCTGATCAAATCCTAACTTAGAAGCTCCAGATATAAACTATAATTACAGTGTCACTGGTGGTCTAGATTTTGTTGCAGACCTTAGGAAAAAAGCATGAATGAGTACAGTCAAAAGAGATCAGAAAAAAGGCTTTTATATTCTCCTTGTCACTGCAATTGGCTTAACTGTCTAAGTGGGTAAAACCAGTGCCTTGTGAGGTATTGTGGGACAAATCTTGAATGATTAGTGATTCATATACATATCTTAGCAATGTAACTGTGTGTGTGTATGTGAGTGTGCATGCTTCGAACAGCAGTAGGTGGCTTAACCCTGATAATCTCCATAGTAAATGTGTACTTCCTCCCTTCTCTGTATGTGCAGAAATACCCAACAATGTGGTTGCTGGGTACAAGCTTCATTATGTCTATCTTGTTTTGGCTGCATGTAATGTAAGTAATTTGTAGCTCAACACAATCAGTTTGGAAAGATTGAATTTCTTGGCAATGTCCAAAGACTGAGATAGTTACCTTTAAGTTCCAGAAGTCTCTCTCTCTATGTATAACTACTCCAACATAACAGGCTATTTGTGTAATGAGATACAATCAAACGGAAGGCAAAGGAGTAAAAGTCCGATTGAGAACCTCTCGTTGAAGTAAAAAAGAGGATCACTGAGCATTTGCTAAACAACAGTAAGTTAAGACAGAGCTCATTCTTAATCCTCTAGGATTTTTTTTCAAATACCTATTTATTATGTTTTGTAGAAATACTCCTTTGTTTACAAACAGATGATTAAGAACCCTACCTAGTTATAACATTCCTGCTTTATACCATAAGTTTTACACAGGATTTCACACAGGAAATCCAGGTCCTGCTTCTGACTTGTATGTATCAATGTATCTGCCATACCTGCACCCCTGCTGCCATTGCCATTTGGGAAGCGGACTCCTTGCTCCAGAGGGCTCCTGGAATCCGAAGGTGGCCCCTGCCCAATGCAGTGGGACCAGTTCATTGCCTTTTGCTCCCATCCTGTGAAGTGTTTTATTTTTCCTGAATTCAAATGTATTAAACCTTTGGGTTCAGTTCATAATTAAGATTGGTCCTGAAAGTTACTGAATTGGGCTGACTAATAAAACATCTATTTTTGAATGAAGCTGGGTTTTATTCTCTTGGAATTACTCAACTTTTTTTTACAAGAAATTTAGTAACTTTGACAATATCTGGGAGTATTGATTGTCATTTCTTTCAATTTTATTTCACATATTTTCATTTGCTGCCCTCATATGCACAGTTTTATTCAGATAAAAAAAGGAGAAGAGAAACAAGGACAAAGTGATGGTGGGGGAGCAGATAATTAAAAAACTGCTGAGAAAGGAAAGAAAAATTGATACACACACACCAACCAGCAGAAATTGTTTTCACAAAGGAACTTGCAGTTCTCCAAAGATTTAGCAAGAACAACATAAATCTGGTACATTTCCCCAGGTTCCAGTTCAATCTGTACTTCTCATCACAGGACAATCAGATTTTTAGATATGTTGATTTTAAAGTCATGAGTAATTTCTTACATTTATTATGTGTTCTGTTCACAATTCCAGAAGTAAACAGAAATTATATGCCATAAAGGACCCGCAGTGCCTAAAAGACAGCAGCTGAATGAAAATTTTAAAATATCGAATAAATGCTGCAAGGTTACAACAAAATGCTCAGCTTCTCTTAACTCTACAGGAAGATGAGCTATATCACCTCCTCAGCCAATCAGCAGTACTAAAGCCTCAGACCAGGAAACTCTTTAAAGTACTGTATTTGTGAACATTGCAACAGACCTTTACCATTGCTGCCCTTTGTTTTTTTTCTTCTTTATGTTTACAGAGTTGCAAGTCACGCGTGAAGTTACTCATGGAGAAATTTGAGAGATGTAACAGAGACACTGAGGATGCTTCAAACAGCCGACCCACCAAAATTCCAAGACAAGATGTCCCCACAGGATTACAGACAAGGAAAGTAGCACTTGAGAAATTTGCAAGTAAAGGATATGCTGTGTGTACTCCAGGACCCAGTACCCTTCAGCCTAAGCCTCCTCCAGCAGTCAAGCCTTCAAGTGATGATAAAACAGAGAAAAATCCAAACCCACCATGTTTGAACCCAGTGGCACAAAGGTTTGGTGTTCAGCTTCAGCCCACTAACAGAGGAAATGATGAAAAACCTGGATGCAGTAAATTCCCTATCAAAACCAATGACCAGTCAAAAGAGGACCCAAAGCCTTCAAACCCAAAACCTGCATGGAACAAATTCATTTCTCTTCCTGATAAAGAAAAAAATCCTCTGGGACCAAAACCAAATTTTAATTTTGCGTCACAAGAGAATGAGGCAAAACCAGAATTTTCAAAAATAGCTGCAGTTAAGGAAAAATTGTTTGCAACACAAGAAAATGAGCCCAGACCTCTTGTTTCTAAACCACCTCTTGCACAGAAATCTTCTCTAAACATCAAGGTATCTCAGAATGAAGGCACTTCAAATAAAAGTGGTTTTCTGCAGAGACAGCCAGGAGCTAGAACAAATACACACGCACTCCAAGACGCAAAGGAAATGGGTGAAAGTAGTAACTCTGCTCCAGAAGGTGCAGGCAGTTATGTTCCTAAATTAGCTCTGAAGCCTATGCGCCACAGGTCCAGCTTATCAAAAGGAGCCCTCAAAACTGTGGCAGAAAACACTGAAGAAAAGGGAGTGAGTACTGCCAAAATCTTCGGCATCAAAACCATCCAGGAAGAATCAGGTTCTTGTAAATTCCAGAAAATGGATACGGCATTTGCTGAAGGAACACCATCAGGTGAACCACAAGAGAGAGGGGATTGGGACAGGAGATCTAGAATGCCCAAGCGGCAAATCTTGCCCTTGGCATCCCACATGGGCCAGCCGCCAAAAAAACCCAACAGACCCCCCAGTGTGTACCTGGAATGGTTCCTGAAGCACTACCAGAAAAAGGGTAAGTCCACTCTGTTCTTGCTTCCTCGGGTATTAGTTTTGATGCATTAAGGACCAGGTTAATTTCAGATGAAGTCTCCTGTTCAGAAATAACACAACATTTGTGCATCAGAAAACTCCCTAAAGCTGTAACTTAGGCTTCTGTCTCTTCCATACAGGACAGAAATTAAAATTATATTTTCTATCCCTCAGCAATAAAGTTCAGGATGAATGTTGATGAATTGGGTTCACCTGTTTCTCAAAACTACTCAGATGCAGCTATAACTTGTGTCAGGGAGTATTTTCTCAACTGACATTGAAGTCCTAATTTAGTTAAACAGATCAAACTTATATTCTTCATTTTAAGTGTAGTTAGTGAGAAAGAAGGAAGCCCAATGTTGTGAATCAGAGCTCTAAAGCTGCTGACAGTGGATGCTCTAACTCCACAGTGTGCATGTGTGGTACATCAGGTATATTCATGTAAGTTGGTTGATACGTAATTTGTCCTTGCACCTTCTGTGTCTAGAATACAGCATGACTTGTGTTTCAGCAGTTCTGAATGCACATAAGGCTGGTCTTCCTGAGGCAGAAGAGGTTCAGAGGGGCTGAAATGAAAAAGCATGGGCAGCATGGGCAGCATGAAAAAGCTAAGAGCTGGTTTTTCTGAAGAGAAAAAGCCTCACTAAAATCACATGCAGCTATATGTTATGTTACTATTAATTCCACTCAAAGATTAGGAGTGTATCAGTAATAAAAAAATGTACTTTCTTGTCAGCTGCTGTATACTGGATTTCTTCTGTTACCCTACAGTTAAGGAAATGTTCTCACAAATCGAAGGTCAGGCCAAGATCCTCAAATGATGTAAATTTGTGTATGTCTTTAAAATAAAGATGTTCATATACAATCTCAATACAGAAAGGCAGCATTTTCAGCCAACTGCACCGGTAAATGGTTTGATTATATAAAAAGAGTAAGAGCTTTGCTAATTAAAAGTTTGAGAAGTCCTGACAAAGGGTAGAAATACAGAAAAATTACAATTTATTTAAAATACATTTTTTAAATTTACTTTTATATAATTAATGGAGGAAATTTTATTCGTTGTTCTGCTTACTGTTTATTCAGATTTTTTTTCTGGTTCCCATTCAGTTATGGACACAAAGCATTTTTTTAATCTCTTTATCTCTTTTTAAAGCTGAGGATAAGAAATATTTATCCTGTGTATTTTAAATTAACATTGTGAGCAGGGCTATAAGAATAATATCAGAATTTTTGCTAGGAGGGTGTCCAGTTGTCACTAATGAAGCATAAGAGCAGCCACCACCCTGAAAGTCATGGGAACATGAGCTAAGGATGGAGCTGCCCAGCATGGTGACACAGGTGGTTTTCCAATTATGTTGCAAAACTCACACGCAGCTAAGTAGAAATGAAGGATCAGACATGGTCTTCTCTGTCTCACAGTCATAGGGGCAGGTCAAGAGTGAAAGATTTAAAAGTCATATCCATGAGAAGCTGTCCATATTGTCCCTGAACTTCAGCCTTCACCCACAGAGCTGGCATGTAGACCTTGACATTCTGTTTGGCTTTAATTAATGCATCCCATTTCTTTGTGACCAGAAGTCTACACGGGACATTTCTGGTGGACAAAATTTGTTCTAGATTGAACCCTGACAAAACTTCTTTTCAGCTCAACAGTTATTCATTGTTGATGGGTTTCTTGGGACATAAATTATAAAATCTACCTCCTTTGGAAGGGCAGTTAAACTGAATTGTACTTTTTTTTCTTAACTGTTATTTCAAGCATCAAAATCATGTCAGGAAGACTCAGCCCTCACAGCACACATTCTTCCTGTTCATTACTGTGTCCTGGTGAAAAGAAGCTTTCCATAGTTGCTTAATTTGCTGCTGTGATTCAGCTGCTGAAAATAAAGAAGACCAAGCAAATGAAAATAATTTTTCCATGCAACAAAGCTTTCTGAGATCTAACCTTTGGAGCTTTTGGTCTTTAACAGGGCAAAAGTTAGGCTTTGAGTTGTCCTCTGAGAAGAGAAAACCTCAACACATAATGGTTTTTACACTTATGTTAGGGGCATGTGCCTGCACTATAGAAAACCTTGTATTGCCTGATTTAAGACAATTGAATTCTGCTTTCAATTGAATTCTGCTTTCTCAGAAGTATCAATTCACGCCTTTTTCTTTGGTTGGTATCCTTTCCCATGAAACTTGTTTTACTGGTTTTTGAAAATAAGTATTCACTGGGCATGAGATGACCAGTGAATACTTATTAAGTGTCAGAGGCTGAAGGACTTAGCTTTGACACAGCAGTCTTAGTTATGTGTGGGAGAAGGATTTAAATTATCCACCATGCCTGCATGAATACTAAGGGATCTTACTTTGTTTTTGGCCTTGCTGTGGATTAGAAATTTTCACTTAGTCCTGAAAAGATTTTAATGATAAAACTTCTGTAGATACAAGTGTCTTTTTCAGGAAAGTCTGACTATTGAAGTGCTCTTTTCCAGTGAAGGCAGGCTTTAAGAAGTTTTTGTCTGGGCCTGCAAATGCATGGCAGTATAGTAAATTCCTGTGTTATGTCCCATTACAGCAATTTTCCCTGACAGTTCATATTTACCTCAGCTAAGAATCAATGAGATGCACATGCCTTCTGTGTTCAGAAAAAAATACCAACTATATTGTTTTATAATAAACACCCAAGGTCTTAGAAAAAAAGAAGAGAAACAAAGTCATTTTGCTGACAGCTTTTCATGTGAGGCCACAACTGTAACGTTGCTTCCTGGGGAGAACTGCACTGAGCGCAATGGGATCATACAGGTACAGGTGGCCACAAACACAAAGCTAACCAGAGGGTGAGCCCCCAGTGCTCTACACACCTTTGCACAACTCCTGAACAAGAAACACTAAGGGCTTCAATTTTTCAATTAATAAAAAGTGGGCACATGCTGTCAGTCTGCTTCAGTCAGGAGAAAATTCCTCAGAATTTTTAAGAGCCTCTGCAACAAAGAATATTAAGTCTGTGGAGAAAACCCTACCACTCTGGAGTTTTTGAAGCATTACCGTCAAAGGTCAAGGATTTGTCACAAAATTCTGCTGAAATATGTGGACAAAACTCTATGTTAAACTACCAGTATGGCTTACAACATTGAAAAAGATAAATCACTGCAATTTAAAAATTGATTTAACCATCCTGAGAGAAATATGAATGAGACACTTGTTTATCTGTCTTAGTTAGTTAGTTAGTCAGTTAGTCAGTTAGTTAGTTACTCTGCCTAAGAAAACAGATAAACCAACATTGAGTGTTTCCTTGCAGGTGATTGCTTGGAGTACGACTTGCTGCTGTTAGGTATAAGGAAGCAAAAGTACAGAAAACCCATTGCAAATTAATATTTAAACTCATAATGCTTGATTATTGTCT
This sequence comes from Pycnonotus jocosus, assembly GCA_013400435.1. Classification (NCBI taxonomy): domain Eukaryota; kingdom Metazoa; phylum Chordata; class Aves; order Passeriformes; family Pycnonotidae; genus Pycnonotus; species Pycnonotus jocosus. The sequence continues at coordinate 17,855 of VWYP01017750.1, read as the reverse complement.
TAACTACAACAATCTGCAACATTTTCCAAATGACTTAGAGTATGTTTTTATTTTTAAATGAATAAATTGTATCCATTTAACATCAGAAGACAGCTCTCCATCGTGAATTGTCAAAGCTTCTGCAACTGGCAGAAGATCCTCCCCTGAGTATCTCGATTTTTGTTTGTTATGGCTTATGTGCCATACTTTTTCCCTTCAAGATTATCTGATTCTAGTAAATTAACAGTAAGATGTGAGTTGTTTGTATCACAGGATGGAGGCACAGAAATCTGTTTTTCTTGTGCATACAATTGCTATAGTCTACACATGAATTCTGGAATTGTTCCTCAGCTGACTGCTCTAAGTACCATTGAGTCAGCTATAACCATTCCTGAGTGGAGGCTTCAGAAATTAAGATGCAGAATTTAAGACTCAGAAGAGAAAGTGCACTCGTGCAAGTGCATCTGTTAATTTTAGTAAGAGGTTTGACATGTAGTTTGAACTGCTTTGAGGCCCCTTCTGTTTTGAATCAAAGTATATGCATAAGATATTAATTCAATAGGTCTGGACATCTGCAATGGACTGAATGAAGCACGTGGCGTGTTATGTTCTACTTGAAACCACTGCCCACCTTCCAACAGGGTCAGTGCTGGATGGATTTAATGCAGTGCCTTGAGGGTTACACTACACACAAGGGCAGCCTTTGACAAGAAGTGCTAAGAGCAGTATTTAGAAAGGAAAATTCATAAGGATGAAGAAAAAAGACAGCCATGAGTTTCTCATGTCATGTGACAGAAAGGAAGCTGCTGGAGAAAAAATAAGTAAAACTGATGGAACTGAGTAATTCTTGTAGCTTTGTGAAATTTCCTTAATTTAATTTCTGAAATCTTGTTATTTTGTACACCTGTTTTGATTCACAAGAAACACCTATTTATCCACTTTTCTCATGTGGTTGCATTATATGGGTCACAATACAAAACCATCTCTGCTGTACCAATGCTTCAAGTGCTCTGAAACATGTCCAGGTTCCAGAAAATAATGTGAACACAGAGCATATCGATAAATTTAATTTAGAGATTGATAAAAGTGATAAGAACTGACTGAAAGTTTCCCATACTTTAAGTTGATACATATTTTGCTTAAAGCCTACTTTGCAACTGTTTTTAGCAAGCGAGTGTATTCAGCATATCACATTGTTTTATAGACAGCTTTATGGTCACGTTGGAAAATATCTTGTTTTCCCCAGTACACGGAAGTGCTGTGGTGATGGAGTTCTGGACATGTTGCTGGTACCATTACTGGAGAATGCACCTTGAACCAAAAGGTGTCTAGCTCCAAAAAAGTGTTTTGTAGTCTATTTACTTGTAATTAGAGGAATGATTAGTAGATACTTCTCATATTTGAACATTGATACATATTGAAATTTCTCTTTGAGCTGAAAGTTCCAACTTCTCTGTACTCTTAATGCTCTTAGTGAATCTTCATCATTTGGTAGCATTACATGGGTAATAACACACAAATTAATACATTTCATTATAGAAAATATATGAAAAATCATGGTTCGTTATAACTCATATATAGAAAATTTCCAGTCATTTTTGAAAGTTTTGATATTAAATGCCACAATAAATATCCAGTATTAGTAGACACAAAATATCCCCAGGCTTTTCGTAGTAAAGCTGTTGGGAAGATTTTGAAATCGTATCCAACTTTTTTTTTTTATCCTAAAAGATTGCTTTAGTAAAGAACATTCCTGAGGTCACTGGTTTCCTCTTGAAATTGAACCCTCCTCAGATATGTGCATTTGGAACAATGCTGTTCCTTGTTTGCAAATTCTGAAGAGAAAATCTGCAAACTTCCACTGCTCAAATGCAAGACTTTGTTGCATGGAATTTTTAAATGAAAATTATTTTTTATATATCATGGTATGTATGATGCAATTATTTTTCACATAGAAAAATTTTTAAACCCCTCATCATTTTTTCAGTTTAGGAAATAGTCACATTTTAAGAAAACTTTTCCAGTACAATTTCTTTTAGTTGCCTTTGCATCATTGAACATATTTTCTTTTGCCTTCTCTTTCAAATATAAATTAATTATAAAAGATTAATTTTACATTATTGCTATCTTGCATGTCCTACATCTCTTAATGCTTTCAAATTTTATTCTTTTTTCTTTCATATGAAATGATACTGTGCAATATAAAATTAATTGACTCAGTTTTATAAATATTTTTAGTAGAACCAGAAGTAGTCATTAAGGCTTTTTATCAGACAAATAAAAAGTTTCAAGTGCAGTTCGATTTAGAATTAATTTTATGTTTCTCTTCAGGTAAGGATAGACTTTTGTTTATGATAACACATCTGTAGTTGGAAATCACTTTGCTTATGCCAGTCAGCACTGCCCATGTGAAGAATTACGAATCTCTAACCTCATATTTAGTCACCACAAGGCTCAGTCCTGCAAGCTTTTACATACTGAAGTACTTTGGGTGAAACTGTGAATCTTCTTTTGGGACTTAGACTATGTGTGTGCTTAATATTTTACAGCTGTCAACCTTAAACATAGATTTAGATGCTCATTTTCGTGTGCTATATATTCTTCATCTGTTTGTGTCTACATATATAGAAGGGAAAATTTCTCTACCAAGTATGGGGTTTAGGATAGGTGTTAAACGTTATGTGAAACACCCTTAAGTAGTCTGTGCATTGTGGAAGGATTTTCCAATGGAAACAAATGAGAAGTTTTGCATAAAAAAGGACAGATTCTCCACCTGCTTTGATCATCTTTTTCATGATGTATGAGCAACCATCAGCAAAGTCATCTGAAAAAGGCTGGAGGCTTAGGTCTTCATTTCCTCCCTTTTCCCTTTGTCTGAAATCCCACCCTTTTGGAATGTAATCTTGTTTGCACACAGGAGATTAAAAAAAAAAAAGAGCCTAACACATAACTGGGAGGAGAATTGGGAGAGATGAGGAGAATAAATGAAAAGAAAATTTATAAAAGATTGTACCTAGGCATTTTTAAAAGTAAGGCCTGGACTCAAGGAGAGCAAGAAACTTTTTGTTGTGAGCAGTGTTGCAATTGAACTTTGTTGCTACAGTATGTATAGCAACAGCATTATTAAAAGCACTGAGCTTCAGCTCTGTTGTAAGTTTACCTGCTCACTCTGAGCAGCTCCAAAGCAGCATAATAGTGAAATCTGAAACCATGCCTTGTATCTAAACGAAAATGTGGTTAGGGAAGCAGAGCAGAGCACAGCTCTCTGCACGTTACAGATGAAGTAGGAAGTGGCTGATCAGCTGCTGCACATGTTGCAGGTTCTTAGTAAACCCTCTGTAAAACCCAGAAAGCTTCCCAGGTCTTGCATGTAGGAGTGGTGAAGTGCTTTGCAGTAAAACTGAAAAGCGTGTGGGGTTTGCAGAGTAACTCAAAAACATTTTGTTTTGTAAAATGATTCTTTTAAAGTGCAAGATTTTCTGATGTGTGACTGCTTTAAAAATCCTGAAGTAATTTTATGATGAAAACTAAAAATTCACTAAGAACTTTAAAATTATAAGCATTTTTCCTGCAGAATATTTGAAATTTCCTTGTAGTACTTGCTCATTGTCAGGTTTTCTTGACATTACTAAAAGCAGGAGTCAACAAGCAGGAACTCACTGCATCAGGGGTCAAGGGAGTAAGGTCTCACTAAATGCCATACTCTAGGCCAAAGGAAGAAAGTGTAGGGTTTTTTTAGAATGCAAAGTCAAGAATCAGTTTTTCCCTTGCATATGTGAGAGACTGCATTGTTATAGAAGGGGTTTTCTTACATATGTATATGTATTTATGCTGTCTATTTATGGTAAAGCAGGTATGATGAGACCACTCAAAATGAAGTGTGCATTGCATTGCTGTTCAGTTCCAGTTTTATTTAGGATGCAGCCTTGGACCAGAAATTTCTGGATGGAGGCAATGGATAGGCTGGATATTACAGCCTGATACTTTAAACATCATTAACAGTCCAGTCTTTATAGTTAAGTCTGGACTGTTTGGAGACTGGAGGCCAGGCTAATGCATTCGCAAGACAGTGTGTTGCAGATAAGATCAGCACAGCTGCTGTGAGCTGTCTGGGGTTTCTGAAGTGCTGCTGGCCTTCGGAACAGGTATACATTGCTGCTGCAGTCCAGCCAAAGGTGAGAAAAATATGAATGGCTGAAGCCAGACCATGCTCTGCTAGAATGGGATATTTTCCTGCTTCAGGGGAGGTTATCAAAATTATTATTTGTCATTGTTGCCAGTTAAAAGCTTGCCAAATAAGCACATTCTGTTGCAATACTGATTGGATTGAACAGATGGGTTTGTATATTTGGCTGATGGATGTAGAACTGCAGGTGTGAGTGCTAAAAAACATGTGGGTTTTTTTCCCTTTGACAGCTTCTATTCTGCTCAGGTTGATGATTGGATGTTGACCTTCTTCTATGTGCCTATCTCTCACCCAAACACTGAAATACCCTGGTATTTAGGGAGGTAATAAATAGACACATGTCATTTAAGCTTTATTAATTCTGGAGCCAAAATCACCCTGCACATGAGTCTGATTAATTTTACAATTTTGAAAGCAGAGAGCCATCTGTGACCAAAGGGCTGTTCCTATAAGATTTCCATCCCACCAAGTAATGCTTATTCCAGGTATACTCCATTATGGTCTTAGGGCAGTGCTAGGACTTCCCTTCCTTTTGCCACATATTTATGGTGTTAGCATCTAAGGACAAAGTGATAAAGTATCTCAGGACAGCACTGAAGGTTTTAGTAGGGTAAGAATGGCTTTTTCTCATTCTGCCCTGAATGTTTTTGCCCACATAGAATTCACAGGTTCCAAAAGAGCTAGACTTCTAATTTTCCTTTGAGATCATATGGGAGAGGCATAGAAATTACGCTCTTTTATCTTCTGCTGCCTTATCTGGACATGAAGGGAAGATGGGATCTTTCCCTAGATGTCATACTGGCTACCAAAGATGTATTAGTGTTTCCCTTTCACAAGCCAAGAATGGCATGGGTCAAAGTCACAAGTATTGCATCAAGACAACTTCAGTGTCCTTCACTTCCTGATAAGCAAACATTCCCAATAATGTAAGTGACCTTTTGGCCACTGCCCATATGGAAGCTGTTTGAGAAGGTTCTCCAAGAACACAAGATAGATTTTTGCAGTGTTCTGTGCATAGTTGTACTGTAAGTGCTGAGGATCTGGGCATGATTAAAGAAGTTTAATGCCACAAGCAGCAGTGTAGTGGGATATTTGGGACATTCTGTGGACAGTTTTAATGGCAGGTTTCTCCATACACCTGCGGTTCCTTTTCTTCTGTTCTTTTGTTTCTTTCTGAAGAGCTTTAGTTTCTGCCTCTGTCTATTCAGTGCAGCACAACATGTGAAAAAGCTGAGAGTCCTAAGAAGAGAGGACAGGCTATTTGGAAACTGAGGTGTTAGCTGTCAAAGCTGCCACACTGTGACCACCCTTAACACTGTTTACTGTGATGAGAGTGCTGCAGGGGCATGTGAAGCCAGGATGTATTTTCAGTTTAACTTCTTGATCTGAGTGTCTGCAGCTGACTGCTGCTCCACTACCTCTACAGAGCTTTTCCATGTTTTTATAGTACCAAGTGTCCCAGAATAAAAAAAAAAAAGAAAATTAAAAAAAAAGAATTAAAAAAGAAAGAAAAAATTAAACAGGACTCAAAATTAAATGCTCCATTAAAATTGGGAAAAAACCCTACTTTTGAAATGTTGTTATAACTTTGGCTCAGCAGGCCTGATTACACCACATTTTTTCCCAAACAACTTTTCAGCATGTCACTTTCCTACCTAAATTATTCCACTACTTCTACTATTAGAATTAAAGTATTTTACACCTACATCAGTCTCAGTCATAAGTGTATTTAAAATTTTAAAGGCAAAGAGTCAGTTTTAATAGTTACAAAATAAAAAAGCAGTACTTCCATTAATATGATGATCATGTAGTTATTGTTAGATTATAACAAACTACAAAAATTAAAAAGGACAAGTTGTTAAGCCTTTATATTTGAAAAATAAGCACTTAATCTAAAATGCATGTGGTGTCCTTTCCTGGCTCAGTTTCCTATTGCCTGGATTTGATTCTCAAGAGACATCAGATGAAAGAAGTATTATGCACAGAGAATTGGGAAGAATTTTTACCTTAGTCCTACAAATTTATCACAAGAAGTAATGCAATTTTATGACAAAAGGTTCATATGCATGTTATGCACATACACAACACTCTGTTAGAGCAACACAGATATAACCATAGAAAAACTGATACATGATTCCCTATTAAAACAAAATATAAATTTGAGAGTATCATTAATATCAATTAACATGGCTTTCAGGAAAACAAAACAACAACAACAACAAAAACCCCCAACCAACCAAACAAAAAACCAGACTTCTTTCTGGTTGCTTTCTTTGATTAGAATCTAGAATTCAGCTGGAGATACATGTTGTCAGTGGTATTAATCTTTATAAAAAGTTTTAGGGCAATGAAAAATTATAGCTGGTAGTCAGTGGATAAATAAAGACTGTGAAGAATCAAATGCTAATACATAGTCTGCAGATACTCAGATACAACAAAAGTACAGTCATGTGTAACCTTGGCTCATTTAAGCAAAGTTTGCTTTTATTCAAATGTGATTCTACATATATAATGAAGAAATGTAAAGCATACCTGTGAAACAACGTTGTGTAATGATTTGGAAGAAAAAATCAAATTATAAGCAACTCTACAGTTGGGTAAGGACTATGATGAAACATAATAGTATAATTCATAAGGGTTATCAGCTTGTAACTCTAAATTCTTGGAGTTTTACCCTTAAAGAATTTTTATATAGTTACAAAGTTTTTGAATAAAAGCTTTTTGCTCATGGGCATTAGTTTAATAGTCAGGAGTCAGGAAAATTACTTGCAATTTTCATCACTACATGTGGCAGACAAGTGCATGCTCTGTAGAATTCTAGTGCCAGATTTTCTANGGGGGGGGGGGAGGGAAAGCACACCCTTAACTGAGATTTGAAAAAGCTGAGTCTTTAAAGTCACTGAAAAAAAATCTGAGTTATGTATTAATTCCAGTGGTGGCAATACCTTTTGAGTATGAAACAGTGGTGATTAAAAAGGCTTTTGATCCTGTGTGCAAAGATAACAAAAAAGTAATAGAACCTGAAGCCTGAGGAACTTAGAAAACAGTATGATGCAGATTTTAACAGTAAGCAAACTTAAAAAAACAAGTACCACTACAAAAATGCTGTAGAATTCTTTCTCTTGTCAACATCCCTCAAACAACTGAAAGACGTATTTTAGCCAAAATGTTACTTCAGTATATCTCTAACTGTTGATCTCAATATAGCAGCAAATATTTCAAATATGATATAACACACAGAACAGCAATCAAAGGATGTCAGCGTTGAATTGGAAGGGATATAAAGAAGCTGTTTGTCACTATGTTGATGTCTATCCCAATGTATAGGGTAAGAACAACTGTACTAGAACTTACTCATGCCATAAATTTATCCTACTTCTTCAACATGGACCTCAAGGCATGGAAATTCCTCTTTCACTGTTAGGAAGTGGCTCCTAAGAAATGTTGCTGACCATTAAACTTGTTACTTATTGTCTCTTCACTATGGAAAAGAAGGGGGGAAAAGTATAAATTATCTCCTTCTTCACTACCAGAGACTTAGGTATTAATTTTGTTTTACCCCAATCTTACCACGTTTCCCTCAACAACCACCATTTGTTCAATATATTCAGGAATCTGTGTGTTCTAGACCTCACTCTCATTATTTTACTGTGGGTGCTATCCAGCTGGCACACATTGACCCTGCTGTAGCCTCCTCACTGCTAAGAAAAAGGATTATTTCACTTGACTTTTGAGCTATATTTTTGAATAAAATGTTAAAAAGATAAGTGGTACAAATTTAATCTTGGCATATCTTAAATAGTAAGGATCTTCTTTCGTAAGATGCGCATTCCTTAATGCACAAAACACAAAAGAATTCACCTCTCTAATCATCTGTGTTGGAACTATGAGTATTTTGCTGTTTAAGTAATGGAGGAACTTAACAGATTTAAAATGCATCATTGTTCATATGTATGTTGACAAGTTGGTTCAAACATTCATGAAGAAATATTTAGCCATAAATTTTTGAGTTGTGTTGTAGTAAGGAGAAAAATTGTCAAGGCTTGATAATTTCACTTTGATTTCCATGTGAGATATGGAAAGGTCCATCCTAAAGTTATCAATTCCCCTTCTCCGGTCTGTTACAAGGACAGAATTCCAGACACCCAATAAGCTAAAAAAGGTCTTCCAATAGCTTCTTGCAATTTTCAGTCTTGATATTAAACTTTAGTAAATATTTGTCATTGTTCTATGTTTTCAGCTACTTTTTTTCTGTGTGGTTAACATTTCCTTTACTTGACACGATTTTAATCTCTCACAGGTGTGAACTTAAATAACATCTCCAGAAGACAAAGGGTTTCTTCTCAGCTGTAATTGATTTTAACAGAACTCTGAATTTGCTTTTTCCCCTCTATTTTCCTCTTCCTTGGGTTTTCCTTGATTTGTCTCCATGCAGCTGGGGACAATTTTTTGGGGTAGATTTTAATCCACTAATGATACTTTAAAAAGCAATGATACTTCAAAAACATCATGGCTTCCAAACTCTGACTTAATTTGCTTGTGTAGAATATTTTTTCTCAAAATCAACCCTCAGAGCAGTGGTTGCTAGGGTTTGGTTGTCGTTTGTGCAGGGAGCATGAATTCAGTGCAGCACACATGCACACCAGCTCACTCATGTAATTGTGACTTCAGTGCCTGGTGCACAGCACCATCGATTTTTAAGACTACACCTGACTGTTGAGGGTGTAGCTTCTGTGCAGCTTTGCAGACTGCCACTTTTCTATTCTGACCTTGCTAGAAAATTAAGTCCAGACTTTTACAACTTACATTAAAAATGTATTTGAAGATGTTCAGAGACCTGTACCTTTCTTTATAAACACCTAAATGTATTTTCATCTCTTATTCTTTCCCTTAAAATTCTTTCTCTGAGCAAGAAAAACTCAGCAAGACTACACCAGTGCTCATATGAAACTCTGCAGCTGGTCTTTTTACGCAAATTGTGGAATTAAATTATAATTTAGTTTTAAAACACAATTGTTAATATATTGGATGAGCTGTGCTGTTTTTGTGTCTTGTTCATGGCTTGGCAAAGACATTTTCGAGGCCTTGTACAGGTAGAGCATTCTTGAATGCAGAGTCTCCTTCTCTCCTTTGTCTACTTACTCTGATAAGATAATGCAACAAAAATATCTAAGAGCGGGTTCAACAAAATATACTTTCTCTGGGGTGTGGTGTGGAGTACTGATATCTTACCCAAAACTTCACCAAACACAGCGAAGTTCCTCCCTCAGATGTTTGCTTGATAAATTCAGTCTGTTCTGCTTTATTTCAGATCTTGAAAATGGAGCTTTGAAACAGAAAGCACCTTCCTCAGCAGTACTTGCCCCACCAGTACCTCCATCACACTCTACTGTGCAGGTGCCACCTCCTCCACCATCCTCTCACCCATCCCTGCACGTGCCAGCAGCTCCCAGTCTGCCTCCCAGAAACATCAAGCCCAGCTCTGAAACAATGTGAGTGAACATAAGCCACAAAGTCTTTATTTTCTCACCTTCCTCTGCCTATCACTTTCCTTCTGCAGCAGCAGGCCAAAGCTGCATGAGTTCCAGGTTTCCGAGAGAGGGATGTCTCTTGCTACTTTCCTTATCCCACCCTGTACTTGGTCTGTTTAGAATTAGCTTTTATTAGTTTGAACCCTCCATCTATTCAGTTGTTTCACTGAATTGTCTTATCTATAACATTTTTTTTGCCCTTGTTGATGAGAGTAGGGGTTAGAGAACAAACTGGTTTTTTACTCCAGAACAATCCAATGACTTTAAACACTGATAGAAAATCAGTTGTCTAAATAGCTGAAGGTTTTCCGTGAATTTTTCTGGGGAAAGAAGAGCACCAGGTCTGTGAGCCAATACCGCAGGAAGCAGCTTTGCAAGCTGGAGGAACTAAGCTCAGCATTGGCTGGGAAGCTGCACTGAGGCCATGTTGTGGCCTTGTGTGATAACCCTGAGAAGCCCCTGTTGATATGGGGCCCCTTTCTTTATCCTTCTTTGAAGAGCTGCCTACAAGAGAGGAACATTTGCTGATAGAGTTATAACTACTTGAGGCCAGCATCAAAACTGACCAGAATGAAACTGAGCCTTGATAATGAGCTGCCAGCAGGTACTGACAGCAAGGAGCATCAAACAGCAGGCAGGGAGAGTTAGTGAGGCGTGTCCGGCTCGGTGCTGTGTGACAGCATCAGTCCTGCCTCACAGCCGCAGTACCTGCAGCTGCCATGCTGGGTATCCTCCTCTTTAACAAGGCATGAGAGCCAAGTTTGACATCAGACACCTGTGAAATGTATCTCCAGATGCTCTGTCTGCTCTCTCATTCCTGTATGCCTTGTAAAGTCTCCCCTCTGCTGAAAATTTGTACCTGGGTGCTGACGCCTTTGCTTTCACCTGTCTCCATGCTTACCCATCAAGCCAATTATAGAACATCCCATTCTGCTTTCAAGTCCTTTTTTGATTATACTTCTTTGGTGATGGCTGTCAGCCCTTATTTCCTTTCTACTGTTACAAGGCCTTATCAAGTTAAAAGTCCCTGATATTCTTAGTTATATTCTCATTTCAATTTCTTGTTTCTGTCCTTAGGACAACATTTTAAATCTAAGAACACTGGTGAAATTTTACCTTGCCTAACCTTTACACCATTGTTTCTCTTACTCCTTGTTTAGATTTTAAGCCCAACAAGTCAAGTCTCAGAGCTATATTTAGCATTGAACAAAAGCCTGACACTGTACTTTTTCACTGTGTGAGAAGCCTGCACCTGCAAAAATGGTTAAAAAAGCCCAACAGATACTTTCCATTCAGTTAGCCCATCTGCCTATGATATTTTTCATACCATGCTCATCTTCATGGTATGTGAGTGCCTTTGGCTTACTTTGATGTTTTTACTCATGATCAAGGTGGCCCCACCTGAAACACTGAGTCACAGTCAGGGAGAACAACTTAGAAAATCTTGTTTGTACTTAAGTAGGATATAGGGCTCAATCGACTGTTCAGCCTTTCTATAAAATAGATAATAAAAAGCACCAGAAAAATGGTGAATAAAATGTAATCATAAAACCATCTTCATAGGTTTCACATGTCTACCTTTTCAAATTTACAGAAACATGGACAGTGAAGAAAATTATGATGACGTTGAATTTGTTTCACAAGGTGAGATGCATACATTTTATACATTTTAATTAATGGCTACTGTGAGAAGCTGTAAGCATGTTGTATTTGTAAGATAAACAATAGCTTATTGTATTCAAGAGTGATTTGTGTAACTAATTATATTGGTTCTGCAGCTTTATGGGTGGAGATGTTGTCTCATAACACTAACGGATCTACTGTTGTCTGTTAATGTGACGGACTCTCAGAAATTGCTTTAAACTTTTTTCATCCCCCTCGCTGNCACCACCTTTTATAGGTTCAAGAAATGTCCACAGGTTTGTTGGGGTTTAGATTTGTTTGCTTCTTTTTTTTTTTTTTTCTTTTTGTTTTTACTGAGTTAGAAATATGGTGGTACTTTAAATCACCAAATTTTCAACCCTGAACCAAAACTAATATTGCTCTTTCAAAATGGACATTGCCTGGTCTGGTGAAGGAGACACTGTTATATACTTGATTAGGGGAAAAAAAAAAAAAAAAAGAGATCGGTTGACTGGGCTTCTACTGTTGCTTTGTGTTCTGAGGCAGTGAGAGGCAGTGAGCTGTACCAGAAGCAGCAGAGAAGCAGATTGTGATACAAAGAATTTCAATCTGCCTCCTGATGCCTCCTTGGTGGCACTCGGTCTGTGCCAGGCGCATGGTGTCATTTACTGCTAGCTGTCCACGACTCACAGTACTGCAGGCTGTGCAGCTGAAACAGAGCTCTTCTTACCTACCTGCCCTCAGAGTAAAGAGGAAGCAGGAGGTTCACAGAATATCTTCTCCTGCTGCCCAGGGCAGAGGCTGAATTAGGAAAAGAGCCTTTGGCCTACTTGTTCAGCTGTTGGGTTGGTGCAAGCAAGTTCTTTGAGGTCTGTTTGGATTCATTAGGTTTTTGACAATTACTTTTTCATATAAATAGTGATTTTGTAAACAAATTTTATAGGTAAATTCACCAGTGTCATTAAAGATTTTTTAAAACAGATTTTCTACTTTTAAAATACATAGTGAAATATGCTGTTTTGTAGATATTTTTAGTTTGCAGTGTTCTGCAAAAGCAACCTAGAAAACCTGAATTTTGCATTCATACCTTCATCAAAAAACAGGAGCCTGCACATATTTCTAGCTACCATCACTGATGTTATGGACAGTTTTAAATAGTTAATGCTAGAATGAATTCGGTTTTGTACAAGAAAAAAATAAATATCCTGGTTTTATTTTTTTGTTCCTGTAGGTCATGGAAATACACAGAAGGTAAGTACTATCTGCCAACATAAACCTATCCTTTTTTAGCAAAAAACTTACAAATTTAGTAAAAATTCTTCAACACATTAGACAATTACTTGCAGATTTATCCAGTGTATCCACAGTAAGTTGTAGAAGCAATTATTTGTTGTGAAGGATAGAAATAAAATCAGGGAAGAAGAGTAAACTGGAACAAATTATCAAAGCTGGCTAGACACCAAAAATTAACTAAAAAAAAGAAAATGCAAAATTATGCCTTCTATTTATTACCACTGACATTTCATTTCACTGGAATTTCCCAAAAATAATAGAAATAATGGCCTTGTTCCATTCTAGTAGTAGAATATTTCAGTTATTATTTCAGTTAATCACAGATTTTTATCAGTGTGTTTAAGCACCTGGCTGTAGAAGGACTAAGACAATCTCTTGGACCATAATCAGAGGCCCATTTAGATCCTTAGCATTCCAGTTTAAATACGGCTAACCCTGACATCTTCATCATGGCATTGCAATCATCAACAACAACAAAGACTTTACAGGACACAATTTCCAATTAAAATATCCACTTTGAATTAAGCATTGTGTTCATGTGATTCTAACAATTCAAGTTTTTATAGGTGTGATATTGTAAAAAAATAGCAGAAATAAAAGAATAGTGCATTTGAATAATGGAGTAACTTGTTTTGGGAAGAATAAAGGTATTTGCATTTTGCTATAAATGTTTTTTATAGAGATTGTATAGAGCTTATATAGCAGACCAAGTTTCTTCACATCTTTTCAATTGTACTTAAACCATTGAAAATGGATTATTTTTTATAGGATCAAGAAAGTGATGGAGAGATGTATGAAGACATTACTGACATCAGGTAGTACTTCTAAACTCTATAACCTATTGTATCCTTATTACTATATTTTCTAATAAGTGTATTTCATCTGGCACAAAACTGTCATTCCACTGCAGTCCCTGTCAGGGATTACTATCTTCATTCATTTCACCTGGAGAAAGTCTGGCTGCTCACAAATTCTTTCCCAGCTAGACTTGCCACACCCTGGCATTGCAAAACTCCTGCAGTTAAACAATACAACCTTGTGATCAAGGTAACAGAATTCTGATTTTCTGAACTACTAGTTGGAGTTACAACCTAGGAGGAAAAATAACCCCAGCCCCAAGGTTTTATGGTCCCAGATAGATTTTTTGTTGTGTTTTTTTTTTTAATTGGTTTTTAGATAAATGTCTTAGAACTCCTGTGAAAAGCTGGACCAACAATTTTCATTCCCTGAGTCAACTAGTGTAGCTACAGAGACAGAATACGAGCTCTGCTTATTCTTCTTCCATTTAGATCTTTCCTTTGATGATTCTCCTGCCACAGTAATGTCTAAATCTGTGGGATTTATTGTATTACAGTAGCCAAAGAAAAACTCTAATTCCCTCTGAATACATAATTGATGTAGAATATTTCTGATGTATAATAAATTTATTGTTGAATTCCCTTTGATTTCAAACCCAAGTGATCCTCACTTCAGACTCGTCTTTTTAGCAATTTGAGCCTATGTGTTTACCAAAGGTATAAAAACTTTTTTTAAAATATAAAAAAATATATAAAAAAAAGAAGGGAGTCTCACTCAATCAGTTCCATAGGGTTTCTAAAACATAGGTCTTCCAGCCAAATGGCAGAACTGGAGATGTAGTCCTAATTCCATCCCAAGTTCCCAGACCCCAGTACCTTCCAGTACACAAGGCACAGCAGGCTGTGTACCCTGCTGTGAAGAAATGAGTTCAGAAGACTGACTCATTTGTGTAGATTGCTGGAATAGGTTGCAATCAGGTTTAAAAACACAGTCTAGTGGCAGCTGAGGATTCAGGTCAGCCTGCATCAACCACTGGTGGCCTGGGTAAATATTTAACAGCTGCATTAAGTGCAATACCTAGACTCTGCTGCCAGTTTGCAAGCATACTCAACAAAATTAGCTCAGAGACATTTGGACACACATGTGGAGCCAGATAGCCTTTTCTGATGTACTGTCCTCATGAGGGCAGAAATTTTAACTTACATATGTAGTAAAGGGCTGTTTACTCTCTCTGTTGCAGTTGCATTATGGTTTAGAATCTGTAGCTTTGATTTCACTTGGAGAAGTATTTTTTCATCACCCGCAGTTTTTTGGTCAGCTTTGGTAGCTCTAAGGAAGATTTGCTTCACACATTCTGTTCTGGTAATGCACTTTCAGGTCACCAAAGGCAAAAGAGAAAAAGTCGGACAAAGAAGATAAGAGAAGAATGGACCAAGAGAAGAAAGAACAAAAGGAAAAAGAAAAGAAAGAGCTTGAACTGAGGAAAAAGTTCAAAGTAAGCTTTTTGTTTGCAAATGTGAACAAAGGTATGCAAGAAGCATTATTTAGTACTGTCAAGTACTAAATTTTACCTGGCTATGAAACTGTTATGGTAGGTAGTTCAAACACCTGCATAAATTCTGAATAAGGGCTTAAGCTACCTTTTTTTGTTTGACATATGTTTGAATGCAAGCTCTGCACTGATGGATGGCAAAGAAAAACTATGTGCTTACAGTTTTCATTAAATTACTTTCTCACCTTTTTCTATGTAAGAAAGCCTTAAAATAATCTGTTTTCACTTTTGTGTTTCTAATAATTTATTTCATTAGAATAGCATCAAAAGCCCTTAATAAAAGTGGGGATTGAATCCCATACACATAGTGTTATTTGCTTCACTGTAGTCAGTATTTAGCCCTTTCAAGATTTCAAAATTGTATTGCAACACATTTCCCTTGCCTTGGTAGAAAGGAACTTATAGTAAATTTCAGCCTAAATGAGGAGGAGAGAAAATAAGATTTGTACAAGACAGCTACAGCCATTGTCTGCGGCTAAATGTTGACACAGTTCTTTCTGTTTTAAAAAATTTTTGTATAGCTGGAGGTCAGCATGCTCTCACAGTTTACAAGTCTGCCAGTGAGTTTTTCTTAACTAATACCCATTCACAATTCTCCATTCTGCTACTTTCTGTGTCACTGTACACAGTGGGCAGCTTTGTTTTTCTTCCTATTATGCTCTGTACACATAAAGCCATAGTGATTCACATCATGGCCTTGGTATGCTGTGGAGAGCCTGACAGGAGTTAAGAAGCACACAGTGTGCTTCATATTGAAGGTACACATAGTTAATAATAGTGAGTTAGCCGGTGTTCATTAGGCACCAAGTCTATTTTTTAGACCACTCACAAGAAGTGTAGGCATTATTTGCCCACACTATTTTAAATGTCAAGGAAACAAATAACCATTATTATCATTATTTTTACTTTTTTTTCTGAATGTCTGGGAAAGAACTCTATTTTTCCACATCTGTGATATCTTCTGTTTCTTCTTCAGCTGACAGGACCCATTGAAGTCCTTCATCAGGCACGAGCCTGCATTGACTACAAGGGACGGAAGGGTGAACTGACTGTCAAACAGGGGGATAAGATTGAAATCATTCGCCTCACAGACAACCCAGAAGGAAAGTGGCTGGGCAGGATAAAAGGATGCTGTGAGTTCTGTTTCTTCACTGTGCTCCTGAATGTTTTCACTGCATGACAGTAAACATGTGAGCATTACACCAAGGACTAGCCCTACCATGACTCAGTCACTGGCCACCAAAGTAAACAATTACCCCAACTCACCCTTCCATCCTCAGCTGGCATAGGAGGCATGGTTCATAGCACAGAGTTATTGCACAACATAATGTAACATCTATAGCCACAGGAATAAGTTAGGCACAGTATGTTGGGACCTTCACTGACATACTGAAGGTTAATTCCCTGTCAGCAGCCTTCAAATAGCATCAGAACACAGCTCCCTGCGAGTAAGCAAGTATCACATTTTTTTCATGTCTTTGTATTAAACATAACATGGGTGTTCTTAAAACAGAATTACAGAATATAACGGCCTGTTTTAAGCATCTTTCTTGCTCCTATTCCTATGGAAAATTGCTCACTGGCTTCTAGATTTTATTTTCTCTGAAACCCAAGATGTTTCTTCTGTTGTATAGATACCACCTGTGGATCTTTGTGCATAAAGAGGTTGATGATCTGGCTTCTGGTTTATAAAAGGTTGAACCATAAAATCAATCAAAATTATTAAAAGCACTTGCTTGATCTTTAAGAGGACTAAAATGATAAAATTAGTAAGACAGTTCACACATATAGAACAAAGTTCTACAAAATTGTAGGTGATACCAGTTGAGCAGTTTGTAGTGATAAATATATACAGATAGTAAGGAACTGAGCGTGTCTCCTACAAAGAGAATCTGAGAGAGCTAGGACTGTTCTGCCTGATGAAAGAAAAACTAAGGGGTATCTTATAATTGTTCATAAATACCTGGTGGGAGGATATGAAGAAAATGGAGCCAGGCTCTTTCCAGTGACAGTGCAAGAGGCAACAGGCACATACTGAAACATACTCTATTTGAACAGCAGAAAACACATTTTTTTACTGTGAGGGTGACCAAGCAAGGGAAAAGGTTGCTCAAAGAGGTGGTGGAGTCTTCATCTGTGGACATCTTCAAAACCTGATGGGACACAGTCCTGGCCGGCTTGATCTAATGGAAGATCATGTTTGTTTAGAGAGATTGGCCAAGATGCCTCTCAGGAGGCAAGTTCCAATAACAGCTTTTCCGTGATACCTTGAAGTTGTGAAAGTAAGTCAATTACATGGATCATTTTGTACACAGGAAACCAAACCTTTGTGAGGGCTGCAAGAAGGGTATTTTCTAGTGCATGTGCAGTCCATTGATTAATTTACTTGTCATGAATTAATTCTTGTGTCAGCAAAACTTGAAGGTGTACAAGGCTTCTCATTGAAACGTTGCAATAATACAGACCAATTTGTTACACTAGTGCTTCAGCCTTCCATGTTCACAAGCCAGGTCTGTGAAGAAGACCTAACAAAAGAAGAAAATCAGTTCTTATCATCTAAGTAATCTCTTATATTTGAGATGAAACACACTAAAAACTGCATTCATTCAGAAGGAGAGTGGTGAGTTTTCCATTTTCAAAGAAATAAATGAGCATTTTTCACCTTGGAGAAATCTCTTTGTGCACTCTTCTCTACAAGCAGTATACCTGTCTAAAATTACCCTCAGGAGAGACTGAGTTCCTCATCTCAGGTCAGCTGGACTGGTCAATGCAGCTACAGTGTGTCTGCCAACCTAAAGAAAAATCAATGCATATTGATTGATAATGACCTGTCAGGAACTTTATGTCATAGACTGCCCTAAAATATGCCACAAGCATGCAGCACTGTTGGGAA
>VWYP01017746.1:0-44558 GCA_013400435.1 Pycnonotus jocosus | reverse complement strand
TATATTTTAATAATACACTATTAAAAGTCTTTTATGTCCTATGATACAACTGCACAGAAAGAAAAGAGAAATGCATGGACTCATAATAATCTACATAATGCTGCATGTTTGCAGACATAATTATGTTAAAAAAATAATTCTACTGTGGCAATTGCTCACCAATATAAAAGACATTAAAGCTACTTAATTTAAATCTTGGTAATCTTCACTTTGGAGGTCTTTCAATCCATTTTAAAACAAGCAGTGTTCAAAACCACGATGAAATATGGACATTCCAATAACACTTCTTCTCTTTTGGTACCTGGGGCAGTTTAAGAAGGTCTTGCTTTTATGGGTTCTACGAGATTAAGTTCTCTGTTTCTACACGAACCATGGCAGCTTCAATTTGTGTTTCACAGACACTGCCCTCAAAGCCTTCCTTCAGATTTGAGCTCTGGAGTAATAATGCTCCATAATACATGTGGGGCCTCGTGTTGGAACGAGGCTGGCATGGCAGATCAGCACACACCGGATTCATTTCATGAATGCAATGAAACTTTTCCGCTCTGGTGTAAAATGACGAAAATTTCCAGCGATGATGAATTCAGAATTTTAATAGGCTGCAATTAATCTTTTGTACATTTTTTTCGCCCCGAAATCTAACATATCTGCCTTCCATACTAATTACAAGAGTGACTGTAACAGTGTAATTTGTCCTGCAAAACAACTGCCTCTGGACCTCCTGTGACACAGAAGGGAAGGAGCTGGCTTTGGGCTGCCTTTGGAGCCAGGGAATGTCAATATATAACAAATGGCATCGAAGGGTTTTTCCTTCCTCTTTTAATATTGTCCCAAAAGACATGAAGCTAAAGTAGGAGAAGCATTGTAAAAGTTCAGTCCTGCCCTTACTGCCTTCTCTCTCAAGCTTTTTGAATACCATTACCTCCTCAGAGCCACTTTATATCATAAGTGTCATGTATAAGACTCAGTCTGACACAGGTGGTTTTGTAGCTGCAGGCCCAAGTTGCTTTTGACCACCTTGAACAGATAACATATTTGCAATGCTACCTTTGTATTTAAAGGATTTTTTTTTGTATAAACAGTCATTCTAGAAAAGCTAAATAGAAACAAATCACTGATCATTTTTTAAAAAAATATAACTTGCAGAATTGTACCCACAATGAGAGATGTATATCATGTATCAGAATGTCATTTGTTCAAACACTAACCTCATTAAAAACCTCCATAGAAGGGAGGTATTAATTATTATTGCCATCTCTGGCAGCAGCTCATAATCCCAGAATCCACTTAGGAATCCACCTAGAATTTGCACAAGGGTGGGAAGAAGCAGCATGGGAAGAGATGGATCTAAGGCTGGGCAGAATTCCTGCCTGGGCTCTGCAGAGAAGACAAGAACTGTGGAAGCTCAGCTTCCTTTGGGCTCTGACTGGCAGCCAGGGAGAGCAGAGCTAAATGTGAATCTCACCCAAAGCTCCTGAGAACCAAACAAGCAAACAAAGAAGCAATCAAATAAATAAAATGCATTCCTGGAGGCCTGCTGTGGGTGCCAGGGGAGAAATAAAGAGCCTCTGGCTGCACAGAGCAAGCCAGGATCCAGAACTTAAGGACCGTTTTGGGTTTTTTTTTCTCAGGGAAAAGTAACCCCAGATATGTATTTTGGGGTATCTCAGACATAATATTGAGGAATTTGAGGCAGCTGCAGCCTCTTCTACTTTCAAATAAAACTGTGACACCCAATGGCTCTAAAAATTCAGCTCTTCACTTTCATTCAGGACAGTTCAAAAAGGAGGCTCTGAGAACTGAGTCTCCTCATGACAACTCTACCAGGTCAGGTTTTGCTTGGTTTATTTTCTTTTTCTTTCACAGGCAGTGTGTTTGTTTGAGATTTTCCCCCTGGTATTATATTTGAATTAAAATGAAGTATTTAATGCTGAAATACTGAAATTCAGTATTTTTTGACCTACTTATAAGAATTTTAAAGAAAGCATGAGGTTCTAAAATTAGGTGTAGACAAGTGGTCAGACTTGTCTCTTTAAAATGTTTTATTTATTTCCCCATCAGTAGTCTGACTGAGCAGGAATCAACTTTTTCACCTGATGTCCAAATTGACTGAATGCAGAGGAATCCTGAACACGGAAATGTTTTCTGAGGCAGGACACTGACTTTTTCTGAGTGTCCTAATTTACTTCCAGCAAATGTGGGAAATCCAATGATTATGCAGGCCCAGGCCTGGTTTAGTCATGTACAAACTGGGCAAAGTAGTTGAAAATTGCCACCAGGTCAGAACAAAAGGGTTTCCTGGGTCTTTATGCACATCTAATGTCTGAGTAGATGCAAGACAGAAACAAAATTAATTTCAAAACCATCTTCTTAACAGTGATTATTTCTGGGGGAGAAGAACCTATTTTTTCAGTCCTGTAAGAATGCTTATGCTTTGTTTTTTCCTTTTTACAAAATACAACCTTAGTATGAGGCTTTTTCTACAGTGATTCAACCAATATTTAAAAAAAAAATTAGGTCTATCAAACGTTCAGGAATAATTCCCTGGACTCTTTAAGAAAGCTTTCTGTTGCCTTTCAAGCTTTGCTGCACTCATGCAACCTCTCACATTATTGGATAATGATGGTGTTTTGTCACTTGGCTCCAGTGAAGGTTTAGTACCACAGTTCCTCAGACAAGGCTGGCCAAGATCACCAAGATCAGATTGTTTTGGATCAGATCCCACCCTGCAGCTGGGAGAGGCTCTGTGTTCTGGCACTCACTGATTGATGAGAAGTTAACATGCAAAACCTTTCATGCTGGACACTGTACATGGCAGTAGGAATCCTGGAGCCACGTTTACCCTATTGCTGGCTGTTATGGCAAGTGTTAATTACCAGCTTAGTCTGAGCTGCTGTGCTGAAATGACACCACCAGGTGGGTATGTTGAAACTGCATATCTTGAGGAATCTTTGTACACAACAGAAGCAACCTTAGTATTTAGTGAAGGTTCTGATGATTTATTTTGCTCACTACATGCCAATTAAACTATGTCTATTAATATTAAAGGACCTCCTTTTATTTTATTTTTATCCATGCCACCCTAAATACCATATTGGACTGAACCTCAGGGAAGAAGGAAGGAATAGCTGAAAGGAAGGAGAGAAAAAAAAAAAAGGAGTACACTTAAAATTCCTTTTCATTAGAAGAGCTTCCATTCCTTCTAACATTGATAAGATAAAATCCTGACTAGTGGTCATGGTCATAAACTGAAACACAGGAAATTTCACCTCAACATTAGGAAGAACTGCTTTCCTCTGAGGGTGGCAGAGCACTGGAGCACTGCTCAGGGAGGTTATGGAGTCTCCCTTTCTGGGGACTTCCAATTCTTCCTGGATATTCCTGTGTCACTGCTCCAGGTGACACTGCCTTGGCAGGGGCTTGGTCTGGGTGATCTCCAGAGGTCCCTAAAGCCCCAACAGTTCTGTGATCCTGTGAAAAGACGTCTGCAGGACTGCCTGAAAGTCACAAAACTTCCAATGGCTGATAAGGAACAGGGAAAACGTCACAAATATACATCCATAAACAATCACCAGTCTGATCCAATCCTTCAGTGCCAGTGCTGAAGAAGAGGAAGGTTTTGCCATCTTTGATGCAGCAGCCCAGCCACTGGCAGTTTTCTGACAGCTTTTTAAAGCAGGATTCACAAACTTTCAAAAACTTCAAACCTGTGCACTTCATTGCAGAAAATGTCATTTTTCAGTGGTTACCAGTGAACAAGTAGGCTCTGCAATGAAGCAGCTCACAGACCTCTTCGTTTGCATAGTGGGGCATCCTTTGAAGATTCCTTTACTCTTTCTCCCCTTTGATTAAGGCCCAGATCTGAGATTCAGCCTCCCAAGGTTTATTTTTGAGACCAACTGGCCTCTGTATCTTAAGGAAAATCTTCAGAAGTGGCTTCTTGGAAAGTGCCCCAGCAAGGTAAGTCACGACAAAAGACAGCTAAAAATATAGTGTTAGATTTTCTTAAATTGATTTCTGATCGTCTCAGAAAAGACTGGGTGGAAAGTGGTTTATAGTGACGCTCTGTAAACACCTGTAATGTAATTTCTCTTCTCATTTTTTTCTGTTGTACTTCTATTTATTTAGCTAGTCGTTGCAAAGAAAAAAGAAAAAAGAAAAAAGAAAAAAAAAAAAAGGAAGGAAAAAAAGAAAAGTAGCCCTGTATCTGTGATTTTGTCTCGTGTCTAACTGGTAAAATCCCAGCCTGGTCCTGGCTGCAGCTGGTACTGCCCTCACATCCCATTGTGCTTGAACACAACAGATCACACACAACACCTCACATACCAAAAGAAACAAAGAGTCAGCAGCAGCAATAGGACTGAATTAACCACTTGTACTGGGAAATAAATTCCATCCTTCCACATTCTTGGGTTTATTTTTTGGATATTTTTCTTGGCTGATATTTATATCTCCACAGCTGGCAGAGCTCAAACCTGCTGTAGCTCCAGCTAGGTCTCAGAGCTCTCCATGCAGGAAATCAATAAAACTGATTAATGAAAAGCATCATTCATCAAACCCAGCTCTTGGATACAGCACTGCAGTTGATAAAATAACTCAGTTGTCTTATCCTTTAGCTAACTGCCTCATGTGTGGCACGGGGGATTAATTGATTGTTTGCCAGTATTCACACTTTTTTCATGTTTTAACTAGTAACAAGATATTCTCAAGACATCTACTTGAATGCTTTAATTACAATAAAAACATTATGCCATAAAAATAAGAATCAATTCTGGCAAAGAGTAAATCTATAAACAATATTCTCAGTTATTTTTGGTGAACAGTACAACATTAACTAAAACTTAAAATCTGGTGACAAGGAACAATAATACACATGGACAAAGGTAATAAAAGCCTAGAATAATATCATGTTCAGTTAGTTATATTACTCTTTGACCATTAAAATGTTAACATGACGATAATCAATCTTAAATCAATTACTGCGTAATTGCTGCGTCAATAGAAGTGCAGTTAAATATTGATAAGTCTCTAAAAGCTCTATCAGGATGTATTGACAGCTGGAGAAATGAATGCAGGCCTGTGCAAGAGGAGAGCTTGGCTTGCATTGCTTTGATGGAAAGCAGCACAAGGCTGAGTTTACATTCTCATTAGCAGTTAGCTGTGGCGATCGATGCCTCTGCCTCTGCCTCTGCCCTGTCAGCACAGAGCAGGGAACTTGTGTCAGTGTTATTCCCACTCTTTTCATCTTTACAACAGTGTGGAGATGACCAGCTAGGGTAATAGAGGACAAAGGACTTAATGGTCCAAAAAAAAAAAGGTATCAAGTGATATGAGAAAAAAAAATCCTGTTAATGTCCAGAAGGGTCAGTGCTGTTTCTGCTCAGCATTCTGTGGTGGTTGCTAAGGCAGTCAGAGAAGCCTGCAGGAACACTCACTGGAGTGGCTGTGCTCATAAATTATGAATCAAGAGTCCTTTTATTTTGAAGGATATAAGCAAAATAGCTCCAAAGATTTACACCATCTTTTGCAAAATTACAGAGACAAGACACATTTTAATAAGACCCAGCTTTTTTTTTTTATGATGCTGTTTATCAAAGATATCACCAGTTTTGTTCCATAAAAGTGGAGTAGTCATCTCTATCCTCCTGTTCTTCAGTTTATGAAAACTCTCTTTGTTTCTACAATACTGAGATACTTGTGTTCCATTTGTTTGATGAAGTCATTATGTTGAAGCAAAACCCCTTTACTATTTCTTTTGTATCTATGAGTGGATGAACAATCGGTATCTAGACGCTAATATTCTTTGAATGAAACATGCTCAGTTTTATCTGTAGCCAGCAGCAAAATATAAAGGAACAGAGAACAAAACTATTTGGCTTAGGATTTGGGTCAGATAAGATACAGTATTATAGCAAGCTCCAGTAGCAGTAGCTGGTAAGGTTAAGTCAGGAGTGCCATTATAACTTTCTGTTTCTTTCATTCAGATAACTTTTTGAAATATTCTTCTTCTCTGGTGATATTTTCCTGCTCTGTGGCTGCCCAGGGGCAAATGGTTTTTAGCAGGTTTCAGCTGAAACTGTTTGGCCATTTCCCTTTACTGAAAGAGTAATTTTCACTTCCCTGTTAACTCCTCAGTATATATTAAGGTAAAGATTTGTTCTTGAAGCAAGAGCTGAGTGAATCTTTCAGGCCAGCCTTCATGGCTCATTTTCTACTTGCCCTTTCAGGCTGGCAGCCAAACACAAACTGTGTGAGGACCACCTTCCTCCATCTGCTGGAGTCATGGCAGACATCACCTACAAGGGCTCAGCCATGGGCACAGAGGGTGAGAAGCTGGAAAGCAAGGAGTTAATTCAGAAGTTTCTGACAAGAAAAATCTATGTCATACTATGACTTCCATGGCATGACATTTAAACCCCACTGCTGGAAAATTGCCCTGGAATTCCAGCAAGCCCTGTGTATTTTGCCAGATGAGGAGCAGCCTTCTAAATGCTCTGGCCCCACTGTATTTTCCAGGCCTTCACAACTCCTCAAGTCTAACCTCATCATCAGGGCTTCAGTTCTCCTTTTGTCTCAGGAAACTCAAACACCTACATTTGTCTCAGAGACACTAAAGGGCTTGTGGTTTTGCTTGGTATTGTATTGCTCAGCAAATAAAGGATGAATGGCCCTCAATAACAGGGACCCTTTAGCTTCATGAGGCTTAGATGATATTGGACAAGATGTGCAGCTTAGAACAGCCTGGTGCAGGCAACTAAATCAAAGTTTCTTGTTCACTGAATAATAAAATATGTTTTTATAGCCCATTTACATTGCTGAATTTGCTCCTAATAGGGGAAACAGAGAAGCACTTATAAGTTCAGTTTTATTTCCATCACTTAATTCTTCTGCAGACTTCAAGAATGAGAAAATCCATATTTGCCTGAGTGGTTGGTTGTTTTGGGAGTGGCACAACTGATACCCTCCACAGGAAAAAAACCTCTAACTGATGAACCTTCTGAGTCCAAGATACAGCATACCTTCCTAGAGATATGAGAGAGGTTTTGGTTACTGTTCAGTTGATAGGACTACCCAATTGCAACACAGTGTGCAGAGTGGCTGCCTAAAATTCAGGAGTGCAAACTGTGTGGGTGCAGCAGTGAGCTATGGCTCAGACAGGCAGAACAAGCAAACTTCCACAGCTGTGGGTCAACACTTTCTGTGCTGGTTTTCCTGTGCAGAGTGGGCAAAAACTGTACAACTTAGACACCAGTGTCTTATTCATATTCAGAATGTGAATGGGGTTATTTTCTAGCAGGAAGAGACTCTATCAATCATTGCCATTGATGAAAAAGTCACTCTAATGGGGAAGAATGTTACTCTTTCTAACAGGCAGAAATTTTTAAAATGTCAAAGACTTTTGATATGTCTGTTAAAAAACAACCTGTGTCTGACTACAGACTAGTTTTATCAATTCTTTGGGCATGTTACATGATAACTTATTGTGCTTTAGGAATCATTTGGAAAAATGAAACAATTAATTATAGATTAACATCTCTGCTAATGAGATCCCCATTTTAATTAAAGCTCTTTAGCAGATGAAACAGATAGGAATTCAATAGTCTCCAACTTTTCCATCTACAACAAAGCATGCACTTCTTAAAAAGTGAAATCTAAATGTGATTACTTATTCAGATAATGCAGTAAGTAGCAGTTAAGACAAATAGTACCTTTAAATTTGTGCTGAATTCAGCCTCCAAAAGAGATATAAATTATATTTACAGATTAAAATATAGGTTTAAGGCCCTTAGTAAAGACGACAAGTCAGAGTCTTGGGGTGAGCTTGGGGCAGGGGTGCCACGATCCCAATTCCAATCCCTGTGGGCTCAGGGGAGGTCTCCAAAGGGCTGGGCCTGATGGCAGCACAGTGCACAGACAGGGACACAATGTCTGTACCCAGTCACATCTCTCCCACATCTGCATTTCTACAGGTAAATTCCTTCAAATGCAGCAGAGTCCAAGCCCACACTAAGTCAATATGAAGATTCAGTTTGGTTTATAAAATTGGCTGTCAAGGCCAACCCTCTCCATGGAGTGTTGTTTAAAGACCACATCAGGATCACAAAATGTTGTTGGATGCTCAACTCCTCCAAACAGGTCTGAGCTGAGGTGCTCACTAATGCTGCTTTTAGTGTGAGGAGAGAGAATTAAAGACACCCCACACATTTTAATAAGTCCAGATAACTGGTTACAGTGAAGTACCCGGGAAACAAATCAATTTGACATGGAATTTTTAGTGTTAGTCTCAAACAAAAAGTATGAATTATCCCTCAGCCTCTCCTATTTCCCAGTGGACACTTTGACAAGGCAGGCTATGGAGTTGTTTGTGCTCTCTAAATTCCCCATGTTGACCTGTTTTAAAAAAATTTGCAAACCCTATATATTTAACTTCAGTTGGAAAAATAAAAAAGCCCTACAGTTCAGAGTTTGAGATTATTTAAAAGGAAGTTAATTACCTTTGAGAACTGGTTATTTATTTATATAACCACTGAAGAGATCACCTTCAAATCTGCCTTTGTCACTCACTCCTCATTAACATAAACTTCATATATTGAACAAGTGGATTTTAAAATGTACATTTTAATACATTCTTACTATTAAAATATGCCATATATAATTTGGAACATGCAGCTTAGCCACATTACAATTAGAACAGCCCAACTTTCTAAAATATTCTGATTTTGAGTGTCTGATATTACAGTGCTAGCACTGCATCAATGTACCATTTTGAAGCACAAACTGTTTGTATTTATTATTAAATTTATAGAAGTGGTTCTGTACTCCTGTAGAAGTGTGAAGAAGTATTCTATATATACCCCAGTACTCCTGCTAGGCCTTTGCTTTGCAAAGACTGACTGCAAAACCAAAAGAGGCGTGACATTCTTCTTTACAAGCATGACAGGGAATCTGTTCAATATTTATGACCTTCAGATGTTAAAATGCTCTTTATCAGCTCCTGTTTTGCATTCTATTCAGCTAAAGTCACACCACAGGTCAGCTAAAAAGACTATCACCAGTGCAAGATAAATGAGCAGCTAACAGCAAATGTGAAAAGCTGCAAGTATCATAGCACACTAAGTGGATAAAGTATAGGATTTGCTTTTACAGGAAAAGGCAAAGTCCTTTGCAAATTATTAAAAAGGAATAAATTGATTTGTGCTTCATACAAAACACCAACTTCAGTAAGAAAGAGAGAGGATGAGCTTCAGCTCATCAGTGTGATTTTTCAGGAAGATTACAAATGGGAGAGTTGCTGTTGCATTCAAGGTTGTATCTTGCAGCATTTGTCAATCATGCTTGTCTTCTGCTGGTGTCCTGGTTCTCTGGGCCTTGGCCTGGGCACCTTCCAAATATGGCCTGCACATACATATTATGATTTTGACAGAAACAGAAATTGTGCTTTTGTCCCAGCTGCTTCACTGTAGGGCAGGGAGCACCATGGAGTGGGGTCTGTCCTTCCAGGGTTGGGGTGGCAGCACACCAGTGATGAAAGCTGTGGGAATACCCCACTTTTACTGACACAATGCTAAGTTCAAGGAGGTTCACCCTCCATGGAAACAATCTGTCTTGAATGAACTGCACTGGTCTGAATCCCCAGCAGATAAAACCATAAGGCCCCCCCACAGAGGGATCCAAGGTTTATAAAGGTGACTGCTGGTTGTTTTCTTTAACAGGGTGTCAATTTTGCAGAAAGCAGTAAGAAAGGTTCTACTGTTAATCAGATAACACCTTTTTTTTTAAAAAAAAGAAGTCTCTCCAAAATAGTAGGTTTTGTTTATTTAATTTGTTTGAAATTGCCTTTTCCATCTGTCTGGAAAACAAAAATACACAAGGCTTGGAATCACTGGGCCAGCCCGTCAGGAGTAGGAAAGCTGTCTAATGCAATTCCAGCTGCACTG
This sequence comes from Pycnonotus jocosus, assembly GCA_013400435.1. Taxonomy (NCBI): domain Eukaryota; kingdom Metazoa; phylum Chordata; class Aves; order Passeriformes; family Pycnonotidae; genus Pycnonotus; species Pycnonotus jocosus. The sequence continues at coordinate 34,620 of VWYP01017746.1, read as the reverse complement.
TGAGGTGCTTGGACACTTCCATGTTCCCCTGCACAAGGACCATGGAAGGCCTGTGCTTTTCCAGCAATGTACATCAGCATATGGATGTCCAGGCAGATAAGGACTGTTACAAACAAAAGGCAGAAATACTTTCCATTGCAAAGGAGGCAGGAGATGCTGTTCTCCTCAGGTTCTGCTCAGTGAGTCTAAAAAGGTGATCTTTTTCCAGTTAAATGGTTTTATTTCCCACAGACTTAGGAGAGAAGTTGCTGTATGTATTAATTCTACAATACTGCTAAAACCTCACAAGAAATACATGCTCAAAACCCATGCTGGGTTTGAGGGGATGCTGTTGTCTGTCCTGCCACACACACATGATCTAACAGCACTCCTCAGGGTTTCAGACCCATTCCTAGGTCATCTTTTCAAATCACAGGTGACTAGATTGATGTTACAGTGCAAGAACTGGCCATGGATAAGTCAATGTAGTCTCTTTTCAACAGGGAACATTTGTCATAAGTGTTTGTTAAAAGTGAGCAGCTCCAGTGTACACGTGCAACATTTTAAAGATAAAAGGAGGAGTGGACAGGAGGTACAAGATATACCACCATGCTAGCAAAGATTTTAAACGTTCCAGGAGAACTGTCTTAGCAAATCTGTTAATTGAAAATGAAAATTCAGATTTTTACCTCATCATTACTCTAGCAATTCTTTTTTTTTTTTTTTTTTTTTAAACAAGATAAATCTGCTCCAGGTTTCTCTACAAAACAAAGCATTACTCATCTTTTTATGCATCACACATTTTCTCTCAAGGCATGTTCAATCATTTATTTCAGGCACTAATCATTTAAGGCTATAAAATTGATTCAAAATAGAAGTCAGTGTACAGGTATATACTGACTTCACCAATGGAATACTAATGCATTTAACTGCACAGAGTTTTTCATGGTAGATTTTGACTTGACTTTGAAGAAAGGCTAAACACAGCATTTCTGACTAAGTTAATCCTGCACATCCACAGGTGTATCATGGGGAGAATGTGTAGTTGAGGTTTAGGCTGAGAAGCTGAAAGAAAAATTCTCTTCAGGAGGTTTTTTAATACCAATATAAATAGCTGTTTAGAATCTGTCACAGTATTTCAGCTTTGTATACTGAAGAGCCCCAAGCAAAAAAAAAAAAGATTTCTAAATGTGCCTCCTAGTTATTTTCTCTAATAGTGTGCTAATTATGCAGAAAGTATGCTGAAAATTGGTACACTGAATGTCTTGGTGCACTCTATATTTTTCTCTCCAAAGCACCGTGTTTATTTTCACCGAGCTGTTTCCAGTATCAGTGGCGGAGAAATTTCCCAGTAATGATCCCAAGAAGCCCTTCCCTGGGTATCCACAGCAGAGATTAGGATTTTCACTGAGGCAGGCTTCATTCCCATAGCCACAGGGACCAGAGACCCTGCCTGTGCCCCGAGGATGTGTCACAGTGAGTGTGACACAATCCTAAGTTTGGCTTTTTTGTCACTGGTATTGGGAGAGCCCAGTGCTTCCTGAACCCTGCCCATGGCAGGGCTGACCTGGCCAAGATCCCAAACCAGGGAGCTGGGGGGAAATCTGAGGGAGTGAATTATGTACCTGCAAACCCAGCCAAGAGGTTCTGGGGGTCAGGGGTGCACTGCATGCAGGGTTGTCACTCTGGCCAGCAGCAGGAAAGAAACTTTCTTTGTGTGCTGACCCCTCTGTGACATCTGGGCTGAGTACAACATTGACAAGGAAAGCAAGCATCTTTTGGAACCATTTTTGGGGCTGACAGATGAACACATCTGATTGGTATTAGTCTTGCTAGTTTACTTTTCAGGAGTGTGGGGCAGTATCAGGAAATGTCTCATCTATGGCCTCCTGCCATCAAACCAGTTTGCTTGTAAACTAGACTGGGTTTATCCCATCTGGCATCACTCCAGGGTGTTCCCACAATGGTCTAAGTCTCCTGATGCTTGCAATGCTGTTATTTAATATTTTGACATCATTTTAGATACTCAAGCCAGGTGACAAGCTGCACAATACAAGAAAGCAGTCAATTCCTTTTAAATATAGATGTGCTTTTCTCTACTTTGTCTCTTTTGCCCCTCAAGATACCTCAGCTAGTTCCTTGAGGGCTCTGCTGCAAGTTTGGGTTTTTCTGTTGCCTTTTTTTGTTGACCTCTGATTTCTCTAAATGTATCCTGCAGCCTATTCTTTCCTTACCTTTGGAATATCCTCGTGATCCTTTTTTCTCAGTTTTAGAACTATCAAACATCTAACAACATTAAAGCATTCTGTAAGACAGCAGCAAGAGAGCATTTAACGTTCAATATTTTCCACATCATCCATTATTTGTTGCCTCTTAAATAACAGACATCCACAAGCCTTTCCTCTGGTTGTAGTGAAATTATTCTCTTTGATTCATGGGCAGTATTTTATAGCTAAGAACCTCTACTGCTAAGAACACTTAGACAAAAGCTACCCGGGAAGAGCTCGACTTTCATCTTCGGAACTTTCCTTGATTTGCAAGCATTAGAGAGGATTACCTACCACATTTTTACATAAAGAGCAAAATAAAGAGCACAGACTAAAAATGTGAAAGTCCAAATGCCTGAAAGTAAAACACCAGAACCACAGACCACTGTCAAATCCTTTGATTGAGTGGTCATTTCCATTAAGTTGTGTATTTTCCTTTAATTTACTCCATATTACTGTGCTCTGTGGCTTTCCCCTGGGGATTTAATTTTGTTCTACCTCAGCCTAGTATAGTATAAAGCATATTTTCAATGCAATAATTAATTTTTCAGCTTTGCATTGCTTTTTTTCATCCTCTTTTATCGATGACCCCCAGGCTGCTACACAGAGCAATTTTTGCATGTGACACCGCCAGAGCAGCTTTTCATCAGACCAGGCAACAGCAGCCAGAACAAGGAAATTTTACATTAATGATGAAGGTCCTGACAACAGCGTTAGAGACAAATTGTTTACATTTACTTTCACCCACTCTGGATCCTGTTCTTCAGTGTGGTAATTAGGTGCACACACACCAATGTATGTGGCCTTTGTAAAAGAACTCGTGATCCAGGGTTTTGGTAAATTGTATGTTTGGTAAATTGTATGTTATTATTTTTCATCATGCACTCATTACGGTAACTACTACCTCATCATAAAAACAGATAACGAACTCGTTAATTACTCCTGGTTTTCAGCTGAGCTAGAAACCACGTGCATAATCTCTAGAAGGCAGGAATAGGAGCTGAAAAGGGGAGGTGTTTTTTGAAGGAGATGCTTACACCTGGGTTATGTGCTTCTGAGTGGCAGAACTGACCTGGAGAGGATACAGTACAGCTGTGTACCATAGAGAATCATCAGAGTTCTTCTTATGTACACACATGAAGAAAGGTATTTTATGCCTGCAACTAGCTGTCATTGCTTTCATGGTCAGGGATTATTTTAGGGATTATTTTAGGATAAATAAAAAGAGAGTTTGGTTTCGTATTACTAAAATGAACAGAATGAGAAAGGAATAATTGCCAGTACTAGCTACTGTGATTTTGAGCAGTAACTCAATAGGATAGAAAACAGAAGGAGCTGCAGTTTCCTTTTATAGGCAAATTGGTTTATGACCAATATTTAGGCAAGCTTGAAAATTCCCTTTGCTCCTCAGTTAATTTTGATCTCACTGGACTGCTTGTACACCACCACCATGAAGAGAGACATCATCTGGTCCGTGCAGGCAGAGTACACTTGTCAGTGTTTATGATTACAGAAGTCAAGCTGCTTTCAAGTCACATTCAGAAATGCTGAAAATGTGCGTCTTTTGATAGCCTGCCAGTAGTGTATAGATATATAACCAGTATGGTTACAGCCATCATAAAATTTTATTTCCTGCAGATTTGTCTGCCACAGAACATTTACTCGCTGTCAAAAAGGTAAAAAAAAATATGCTAACAGCTCTGGGTTTCCTCTACACACTCTGAAATTTCTGAAACCATCCCTGCAGCTACTGTTTTTTCCCTTCTTTCAGCATTTGATGTACTCTACTTTTGATGTACGAGGAGAATTTATCTTTAGAAATGGATTATTTTCATATTGGTATCTAGGGAACAGCAGCCTCTGGAGATATGATTTAATTTGGGTCTCCTCCATGAGGCTTAGGCACGAGCCTGCTGCATGGCACTTCACATCATCCCTTTCTGGAAATAGCCTTCCCAGAGCGACATTTCCGTGGTTTGTTAGAGCCAGGTATTGCTCACTCAAGCCTGTTTAAGCAGAGATGGATACAGAGCGGGCTCATTGCCAGCTCAGTTGTTTGCTGGTTGCCAAATACAGGGGCTAAGAAGTCTCTCCAGGGCTATCTCATGCAGCAAATGTTTTTGAGCTGTGTCTCAGAGCTCCTGGTTCAGCACCAGAACCCAGCTGAGAGGGGCTGAACAGTGGCCTCAGCTAAATAGAGACCAATCTGGAGCCACCTCAAACTCAGCACTGTTTGAACCCTGGGGGAGCTTTACTTAAGTCATCCTGTATCATCAAATCAGCTGAAGATCTTTATGCCAAATCCTTCATACAGCTGGGCATTCCCTCCTAGTGTAACATAAACCAACCCAGGGGTGATCCCACTGCAGAGATTGGCAAGCCCGGGTTTTTACTGCTTTACCCAGGCCATCCCCCAGTGCACAGGGATAAATCTCACAGCACTCATGCTGGAAAGTGCAGGGAAGGTGCACAGCTCACCTCCATCCAGCACCTGGCTCAGCTCTTCCCAGCAAGAGCTGCTGCTCCAAGGCTGAAGAGGAAATAACTCATATCTAATCCTCATGATCAGGAAGCAAAATTCAGTCCATAGCAGGGCACAACTCCTGTGCCAGGAAGATTTTCCTCCAGACCTTTCTATTTGGGGCTTCTCCCAGCACTGATGGCAGTTCCCTGAGGAGGTTCCCATTCCCAAGGCAGCCTCAGCAGAGCCCTCCTGCCCCTGCAGAGTCCCAGCTCAGCACTGCCCGTGCAGGGTCTCAGGCAGCCCAAGGTCAGCATGGCCCTGGCACTCAGGTGTGCAGGGGCTCCACCTGGCTCCCTGCCTCCAGGAGTTACTCTGCCTGCACTAGGCAAAGTGTTTCCAAGAGATTCTCTAATGACACTGAGCATGTGAGAGAAGCAGCCAGAGTCACCAGGTGATGGAGCTCAGCCACTACCAGAGATGACACCACAGCTCTGATCTACCAGCAATGGCTGGGGGTACTCCTGACACCATGAAGGACTTCTTGAACAGCTCTGGCCATCCTAAACCCTCTCATTGCTAGTGTTTTAATGAAAAGAGCTTTCTTTCACAGTATGTGTGGCACAGAACTTTTGGGGAAGGAATATCTTACACAATTAGCTTCTAAATAAATTTTCTTTCTGTCCAAAAAATATGCAGGAAATGAAGTCTGACAGGTAAAGGTTTTCCAGTCCTAGATGTTTTTGTGTTGAAGGAGGAAATCCACAGTTCCAAAATGCCTGAACAGACAAAACCCACTAAATTATTTCCTAACTAAATGTTTAATTTTAACCTTAAACCTCACAGTACATTCCATGCAGGAAACATCAGGATTACATATTTAAATGAAATCATTTATTACAATAAATTACCCAGAAGGCAGAGGACTGTTTTCTGAGGAAAAATGATTAGTTTTAGTGAACAAACAGCTTCTAGCATTTTTTTTCTGAAAAATTCCCAAGCAATTTTAATCAAATAATACCACTTCTGAACTCCGTTTGTGTGCCTTTACTTTCTCCTAAGCAAATGGAATGCTCCCAAGATTATAGGGAGGAAAACCACCCTGAGTTTTAGCCTTTGGAAAAGGAAGCATAACAGAAACCAATGCACTCCTGTGGGTGCACATCAACCAGCCTCACACTGCACCTGGGCACACAGCAGTGCAGTGGGTTATGAGCAACTGCATTGAAGTCACAGACTCATTTAGCATGAAAAGAACCTGTAAGATCATCAAATGCAGCCATTAACCCAGCACTACCAAGGCCACAGTGAACCCTGTCACTACATATCACATCTATTGTCATTTAAATACTGCCAGGGGTGTTGATCCCACCACTCTCCCAGGCAGCCCATTCCACCCAGCTAATAATTTTACAATTAAAAACTGAGAGCCTTTCAGTGACAGCTGAAAAAGAAACCCCTTGGAAGAGTTTTCACCAGTCTGGGTGAAAATATTTGTCTCTCTGTCCTGCTAGTGCTTGGAAGGATTCTCCCCTTCAAAGGCTGCTGTCCTTCCCCCAGGCAACTGCAAATACTGACTGAGGAGCATGGCTGAGGGCTGGATTCAGGCTCACTCCAGCAAAAATGGGAAAATCGAGTTATTTCAGATTTTATGCTAGAGCCACAGCCCCTTGGGCACATTTCCCTCCAGAAGCTGGGAAGGACTTTCCCAGGACCTCTCTCTGGGTGCAGAGCTGGGGCCATTGCAACTCCTTTTAGACTGCATTTTAAGGCACAAAGCTAAGCTTTGCATCCAGAGTCATAATGGCCCAAACACAGCAGCGTTGTGAGCCTTCTGTGCCGTTTGCTGCCTTATTTTATGTGCATCAGCTCTGAATGTCTTCTGTCAACACCACACAATATTTTTGTTTGGTTCGGTGCTGTCCTCATTATGAAAGCACAATAACATGTACCTAATCCCTGCTAGGAAGCCTGGTTTACACAGACCTCAGAAAGCTGCATTTGAGTTGAAAACAATCTCTGTATCTGGGGGTTTTCAGAAAGTCATAATATTTCTATTTTTATTGTCATTGTGTCTTTTTTACAAATTCCTAAGCACATGCAGAATAAATACATCCAATTCCCTGTAGAGTTTTTCAGTACAATAGGCATTTATGACAAGTAAATTGCCAAGAAAACATTTGCAATGCATATAATTTTCATGTGAAATCAGACCTTTAAAATAGAAGTAATTTTTTTTAGAGTTCCACAGTTTTTACAGCAAAAGCTTGAGGAAAGAGTGTTTCCCTTCTGAGAAATAAAGCAATAAGATAATTGCAGAGCTGCTGTGAACCATTTGGCAAAAGCTGCTTGCCATATTTGAGATTATCCCTATGGTAGGTTTTACTTTTCCTCATAAACCTTAAAGCAGCTATTAGATGAATAGTAATGAATGAGCCTGGAGAAATATCCATATTTGGCCATGAAGCCAAAAGAATATTAGTATGTTAGTGTTTTACTCTAAGGATCTAATGGAAAGACAGATTAACTGAGGGGAAAAAAGGGTTGGATCATGTTCTGTAAGAAAACAGGATGAGTCTTAACCTGGACATCAACTAAGAATGGAAGTCTCTAGAAGGGAATCAACCTAATTCTCTTTTTATTTTAATAATGTGACATCTTCTTATGTTTCTAGCTAGCAAGTTATAGAACCAATGTAAGGAAAAAATTCAGAATTGGAAATGACAGCATTAAAATCAGTACTTCTGAAACATTTCCCCTTGAGTTTTCCCTCCACGTAGGAGAAGACAATTAGAAATCTGGACAACTGCAGGCCACAGCAAGCAGGCAGCAGTACAGTCTGAAGGGGAGCTGCACTTCATGAACCAGCAAATTAAAAATAAACAAATAACTATTAGCACTGGAAAGTGTGGATTTCACACTTTCCAACAGCATATAACGTGTTGCTAGCTCCAGGAATTTTGTGCAATTATGCTCTATGGTGCAACTGCTCTTTCCAGGCCAAAACAGGGCAGCAAAATCAATCAGGCAGAGAAGCCAGAAATGCCCTGAGCACCGAGGCAGCTTTCAGCCACTCTGCTGTGATATAGCCATCACAAATACTAAAATCTGTAACAAAGAAAATTGTGAGTATTTAAGATGCTTATTCTGCAGAGTTGGGTGTTTTCACCTGAAGGCTGGTGGTAGAGCTACAGCAACCAGGGGTATTTATGAAGAGCTGCTTTTCATTATGAGGTGTAAATATCACCATGTCTTTAATTTCAACTGTTGAGCCCAGTGATATTTCTAATTATGCCACTGAACACACTTAGCTATGTAGACATTTTATAAAATATTGGAATTTCTGAAATATGGATGAATATAATGTCACCCCAGTTAAGAAAAAAGGGTAGCTCTATATTAATAATTATAATAAACTCATAACTGAATTTACTTTTCTATCACAAATAGCCACTCATATTGTGAGAACTGAATGTTGACTCTGATCTTCACTGGGGGCTACATGGAAAAATGTGATGACTTTTCAAACCTACAAGAAACTGTTTGAAGAAAGTTACTGTATTTGTTGTTGTGTCACTGAAGAGTCCCTATGACCACTGAAAAAAAAAATCTCTCTCTTTCCCTCTCTCCACACTCAACAGCTTGAACATAAATTTAAGAAAAGCTACAATAAATCAAATTTCTGACATGCCAATGCAAAGATTTTTGGTTTGGCTGTCTGTCCAGTGCTGTAGGAGTACTTGACTTATTATGTGCAGGTTTGAACTGATATATTTTAATTTCAGGGTTTCACACAGCAGTTTTGTAGACTCTGTTGCTGCTCTCAGCTCTTTACCAATTTTATAAATCTTGTAAATTATTAATGAATTCTTAGTCAGGTTTTGGGCTCCAGTCTAAGCTTGACACACTACATGAAATCAGGGCATGTTGTAAAGCAGGACATGGGTTTAATAGTCCCAGATTATGACAAACATGAGCTATTGTGAGCTACACTCCTTTTCAGAGAGCTCATGAGAGGAGCTCTTGTGAGGCAGCAATGATTTGCATTATTCCTTTTAACATAATGTGTGCAAAGAACCAAGAGCAGGAAATAGTGAGTGGGATTTCTAGAGCAACTGTGGAACACAGATCTTCTCTGCAGCTGCATTCACAGCCTCACTAACCATTTCTAGTGCTTGCACTGACAGGAAAATTATATGCTCTTGTTCTGAGTAGGTAACACTAGATATGAGCAGAGGTGTGCCTCTGCACATCTCATGAGAAGAAGAAATTACCCTCGAAGTTTGCGAAGCTATTTAAAGTACAAATGAAATCCTGCTGCCGAGGAGTCCTGTGATGGCTGCATTTGCACAGATGATGGCAATGTTTGTACGTGTGCTGGTGTGTGTGGCTGGACTCCTGTCCCTCTGGATCACCAAGTGATGACTAATGACACAGACTCAGATCAGGGGGTACTGAGACCTTTATTGCCAGAAACAAGCTGCTTTTATACACTCCTTCAGGACACAGTGCTTCCTGATACGATATTTTTCATCAAGCAACTTATCACACATTGCCACATCAGCAACAGACTTCAGTGTTCTTATTTGGGGGTGACCATGTGCTGCCCACTCCTCTGCCAGGCTCCATGCCCCATTTCTTCCCCCAAAGGTCTGGTGGAGCCAGGCTTCTCTGTGCTGCCATGGAATTCTGCAGGCACATCCCACTGCAGATCAATTCCATCTTCTCTCCCTCTACATATCGTAGCCATGCAATGTTACTCTTCCTGAAGATGCCAGAAAAGAATATTTTCTGTAAAATCAGCACAGAAAACAGTGACTATTGGTCTAATCCCAAATTAATGTGCCACAACTGTGTATTATATCCAGAAGAAAAATAAAAGTATTTCCTCTGGGATTTTCCAGGACGAAACTACCCCTTACATTCTCTGCTTAGGTTGGAAAGAGAGAATTGTGCCAGTGACAAAGGTGAAATGTCCACAGAGTGTGTTTTTTGACAAAAATATTGAAAAATAATAACAAACATAAAATGAATCCATACTAACCTGTTATTTGTGTATCCTATGTGTCACCATACTTGATGTAGACACCAGAGTCATGATATTTGCATTTATTAGCTAAAAAAATACCAAAGTAAACCCCAACCAGAAAAACAGAATCTGGTAGACTTTTGTCTTATTTAGACAGGAATGTTATCTAATGTATCTGGATAAGCCATGTGAGGGAAAGGAAAGCAAAACTCATTTTCCAATTAATATTCTTTGTTATGTGCCTGTGAAGGGTGAAGACCACTGTTTCCTATGACTACTGCAAAACTCCTAATGTTCTAAAGATGTTAGAGCACAAAAGAAAGAATTTAAACTCATCTTTTCTAAATTCAAATCATTCATTTCATTAACACATTTCCCACTGATGGGTACGGCTTATTTTTTGTTTTGAAATCTAGCTTGTTTGGTTGCACACTACAAATCAATAATAAATTCATAAATGGATTATTAATCTACTTTGTTTAATGATACTATTCCACTTCCAAAATTAGGAAAGCCACTTTTTTTCCCCATCCATATACATGACTTGTTCTTTTAGATATTCCCTTTATTTTCCCATGCCTTCCGTTTAATATAGATTTTAAGCCAGAAAAAGTTTAAGCAATTAAATCTTTGCAGAAGATGATAAAGTCTTCCAATTAAAAGTAAACTCATATTTTGACCTGTGTAGCCTTTTATAATGTACCTTCCTTTATTTATTCAGTGGAAAGCTGCTGCAGGAGAATTTAAGGTGGTAGCCATGGTACTCTTTTCTCTCTGAAAGCTGAGTCTGTCTCTGGTTATTATGCTCTTTCTCGGTTGCCTGCTGCTTCCTAATCTTTCTATCCCTGTGCTTGGGCTCACTGATAATAATCCATTTTAATTAAAGCTCTCTACCTCAGTATTAGGTCAAAAAGGAAAATGTAAAAAGTGATGGTTAAAACCACACATTTTATTATATTACTGGAATCAACCCATACCTCTTTTACACTCTGCTTAATTTCCTTTGCTGTAAAGGAAATCTTCTCCTGGTGCTACTTGGTTTATTATTTTGTTCACTATTGTGCACTGAAGTATTGAAAAAATGAGGTTTTTTTGAGAAAGTAGTTTTGAGAGCATTTGTCTTCTATTTGAAATGTGCAATTTTATAACTGTATCTCCCAATTGGTATAACTGCACCTCCTGTTCAGATTCCCTTCATATCAGCTTCAGGCAATGAACTTATTTTACTTGCACTCAGCAAAATTTTGAATTCTGTGTACCTGGCATGGCTCCAATACTTTTTAAATGGTCTGAGAAGAAGATGCTTGTATATACAATAAATGGGAAAAGAAATGTTTTCTTCATGAAATATTTTTCTCATTACGCTACCATGATTACAAGAAACCCTTTGTTATATAAAAAAACATTTGTGACAACTCTTCATAAAGGTTTTAGTCTTCATATAATTAGCTGATCTTTAAGTATACAAGATATTCTATGATATCTCTGATGCCCATATAAAAATTAATATACTGATTTACCAGCCATGGACAGGATGTAATTTCAAGTAGAAAATGCTTTTTTGATGTTCATGATGTAGCATTTATACACTGCTATCATTGTCACAGTGTGGTAAAAACCAAAAGAATAATAGAAAGAGGTAGACATGAATGATATAAAAAGAGTTAATGGTAAAGGTGGAGTAAAAGCCTTTCTTCAAGCTTGTTAGAATGGCTTGGCTTTTCACAGACTGTAGTCTCATTTGCTGATAATTGGATAGTGGGTAGGAATTGTCCCTATCCTTTCCCACCTGAGAGGACTGAACTTAAAAATTTATGGGAGAACTGAGTTGAGTGTCTATATTCCAGATAGCTCTGCACATTAAGCAGATATTATTTTTTTATTATTTTATTACTTACAGCTAGGAAACCTTCCTATCACCCTCAGCTCCAGTGGACCTCCCTGGATGCTGAGGTGCACAGTAATAATCACCTGAGTTATCCATGGTGGGTCACAGGACAGTCACAAACCAAACTGCATCAGCTACGGTGAAATAGCAAAAATCACTTTGGAATACATAAAAGGGAGCCTCATTCTGGAGTTTTCTTCCACTGTTAGTTTACTATTACTTTGTGGTTTTCTAAGAAATCTCAACCAGAGGAGCCTGTACTTTTGGGATGATGCACTAGCTCATGAGTGACTTCACGTGTGTGCAAAGTGAAGGTTAGCTGGAGAAAGACAGATGGTTTGTAACACCTCCCAGTACAGAAAGCACCTCTTCACCCCTGCAGGCAGAATTGTGACCATAATGCAGTTACACATAATTGCAGAAAAATTGTTAGATTACAAAACCTATTATTGGCCAGTGGAGCAGCTGACATCAGCACACCCAGCTGTAGTCTCTGCATGGGGATGGCATCCCTTTGCAGCCCAGTTGTCAGGGGCAGATGTTCTGCAAAGTACATTTCTATTAATCAATTCAATATTCCAATGAGACTAAGCAAGAAAGTTTTCCTGGCTCAATTTTTAGCAGGCAGAAACACACTTCTGCTCTCAGTGAATCAGGAAAAAATTAGGAAAAGGATTCACTATTAGTAATCTGTGGAGAATATTGGTAAGCATTGAAACAATGCAAGTACATTCAAATAAAATACCTGTCTCCAAAGAAAAGAACTACTGAAAGAAAAGATATCAAATAGATATTTTTCTTTGACTGGAGAAAGATACAAATATTCTACTGAAGAAAAGTATTTAATAAAAAATTCTGCAAGCCTGGGCATAAAGAATTTGAATGGTCTGCAAAGATTATTAAAAGAACCAGAAAAAAAAGCTTATTTCTGGATTTTCTCAAAGCGTCATGAAAATTTGGAACCAGGTTTTAAACCAGAGGAAAATGCAGAAGAATAAATTCAGGCAATACAGGAATATAAAGAGTGTGCCACCCACATTCCTTTTTGTAGCTCTGGTTTGGTAGGAACTATACACGCTAGGAAGAACACTTTTCTTTGTAGAGGAAACTGATACATTTTAGCTTTGCACAAAACTCTAAGTATTCCTGGAGAAATTCAGTGGTGTATTTTGAACAGTAATTTCAACACCATAATTTTTGAGGGCTACAAACTAGAAAATTTACATTTTTTTAAAAAGTCATACATTTTTCTGCCATCTCTCACTGATGTAAAACCAGCCAACTAATTTCATTCCTTTTTCAGTTCAGCTACCAAAATGAGAACAAACCCAGCCAGGAAGCAAATCAAGCAAAGTTAGTGCAAGTGCTCATCATAATTCTCCAATTTCAGCCACCTTGAATCTCAGGGATTGGCATTTCAATCATTGCACTTACAGAAGGAAACAGGTTTATGATCTGCACCATCCCTGCTGACTTTACTGTGGCATTAGGAATTTTCCCCTAGTGCACAGTTTTTATCATATGCCTGGTCTCTAGCAGAGATCAGTCTAGAGATGATTTAAAAGATTTAAGCAAGGCTCAAAGGCTTCTGAAATTGTAAGTTTCAAATGAATCTGGATGAGGTGTGTTTAAAAGATGTTCACCTACACTAATCCTTTCATGGTGAAAGGATGGGGCAAAAAGGAGATGATGAGAGAAAAGAGAAAGAAGCAGATGTTGAAAAGATGAACAGTGGTCATTAAAGCAGGCAATGGATGCAGACTATAGCCATGCCAAGGATGGCTTAGCTCCCAGCACTGCACTGTGAGAAAACCAGTTGATATATATACTTTTTTTTCCTTTTGTCCCATTATGTAAGGCCCTTCTCTGACTTTACTCCTTATTTTGAAGGAATTTTTGATGAATCACAATCAAAAGCTCATTCCTAATCAAGTTTCCATGGGATTTTGTGGCCAGGCATACTCAGAAGCCCCTGTGTCTATCCATCTGCATATCAGTTAACAAAAACTTTTCAAAATCTGTCTTTGTGTTCCCAGTTGTCAGTGCAGATTGAATTGCTGAACAAAAACTACTGGGAGAGAAATGTGTGGGCAAATATGGAAAAACAGAGGTTTTTTTCATGATCTGGTTTCTTTAGATTGCTTGAACATTGCAAAGCAGTCAGTCTGCTCACAACAGGCAAACAGAGGATTGTCCTGGTGCATGAGAACACTGCACTCCACAGAGCTCTCAGATCCACCTCCCAGATAAGCAATGCCACCACCCCACGCAGCAAAGGAAACAAGAAAGAAGCTTTTGAAACAAAGCAAAGCAAAGCAAAGCAACCTTTGGCACGACAGCCAAATGTGAGTTCTGCTTTGATACTATAAAGTATATATTGTGGTGGCACCGGTGTCATCTTTGCAACTAAAACTTTGTAATCTCTGCTTGTATATTCTGCCTGGAACAACAAAGTTTCTGTTTCTGCCTGAGTTGGTTTCAGCTGCATTCAATCTGTTTTCCCAACATTCAAATGAATAATACTGATGCCTCAGGATTTGCAGACACTCCTTTTAATCATGAGAATAAGGCCAACACGTAAACTGCCATCTTGCAATAATGCACTGTAATTTCGCTCACATATCTCCAAAAGCTAAATTTGTAATTTATATCGTTATTACAGCTAAATCAGTGCAGTATTTCTCAACCTTCACTTGATTTGCTCATACTTATTTTTTTTTAATGGTATTGCTCAATTTTATCATTTATTTAATAAGGTGAAGTCTGTTCCTTGGTGGGTCATTTGCCTCCTAATATATGTTGGTAGCACTGAGATTTCATGGCCAACCTAATGGCAGAAAGAATATTATATTGTACCATTTCACAGTGTTATGGTCTAGTGAAACACATTCTGATGCACGAGTGGTCAAGTGCTTACTTTAAAATGGGCTGGAGATGGCCATCTGCAGTCATAGATATTTCCATGTGTTTAGGGTGTGCATGTTTCATGCATTGCAGAGTCTGGTGCCATTGTCCTTCTCCCACTTGGCATTAGAAAGATATTACATTCCCATGAATGATGAGTGACTGCAACAGTTCTGGCACTGACAGAAAATGCTGCTATTGTAGGATGTGCAGTATATGGCTTCCAGCAGAGACCATCACGGCATGGTTCTCAAAAGCCTGCCCAGAAAGACTCTTCCCAGTTATTCAACAGAAGCACTCTTTATTGAGCACTGTGGCTTCAGCACAACAAATGTACAAGATCAGGCTGCGATTAGTCACAAAGACAATACTATTTTGAGGATACTTCAAGAGCTACATTTTCCCTTCTGTGGTGTGGAGGTAAACCCAAGATCCTGCTGGGTGTGACACCCAGTGTGACACTGTATGTATGACTACAGGCAATCCTACAGAGATAGCATCCTTCTGGTTTTCAGTGGTTTAGATTAATGGGAATAAATATGCATGCTGCACAGGGAAATGGATCAGTGATGCAGTCTGGTTTTGCTTCACTGCATTTAATAAGTATCAATTTGAAAATAATTCCTAAGGAAACACTTTGTGCTTTGTAACCTCAAGGTTCCTTAAGTTAATCCCAGGTGATCATTGCCTTTCTCCAGTGAACACCTCTGACCCTTTCATGTCATGAACTTGATGACATGTGGAAGACCTCAGCAGTGAGGCCTGTTTTAGATAGTGCTCTGTGAAGTTTATTAACTCAGAGAAGGAGGTGAGAATCAACGATAAAAACATCTCTGATGGTCAATGAGGAGGAATCTGATCTTCTGGCCACTGAACTTAAAGTCCTTTTTGAATGATTTCAGAGGGACGTTGGCTTACACACACAGAGCCCCTCGCCTGTCAAGAGCAGAAGAGGCACCACACTCCCAATTCACCCACAACATCCAACAATGCTCTTCTCAAACAACCCATGTGATTAATACAACATGTTGAGTGCAAAGATTACAATTTTCCTGGCCACCAACCAGCAGTGTTTAAAACAATAAATACTTAAAGCAATGATGCTTTGTATCAAGCTCTACCAGCCCATCCCTGATACCCTTCTTTTCATTGCTGTTATTAATTTAGAGCTGCATTTTCACCTCCAAGAGATCTACATGTGTGCCTGCTCAACGTTATGCAGTCACCATTTTTCTTCAATCTTTTGCTGTGCATACCTTGGATGGTATGGATGACTTTATGTAGTTACTCCACATTTTTACCTCGTGTGTGTAAGTTCTTAATCTTTTTAAAAATAGCTTCTTTGTTACACAGCATTAAAGCAGGATAAAATTTTCTGATGAACCATTGTCAGTTCCTGGCAATTCAACTGTAGGGAAAGACTTTTGTCGTCTTTAATATCCTTGATGTGGAAATTCAGTTTGTAAGCAGCAAGAGGACATGTAACAATATCACTCTGCTGCAGCATGACATGCAGGGAATGCTTCAACTGAGAAGTTGCACAAGTTGCCTACAAAATTTTCCACATATCCCAGAGAGACAAACCCCTTCCTATCAGGATACGACATACTAAGCCCTCAGATAAGACCGCTTTTTAAAAGCAAAAATATCTCTTTTACATTTGACTTCTCTCTTTTTCAGGTTTACATGCCCCTTGGAGGCAAACTAGCAAATTACACAGGAAAATTCGTGTGATAAGTCAGTCATTTCTTATGCAAATATTATGTTCTGCTTCAGGGTGTATCCCTAAGTTGCATCAGATATTCACCTCAGTTTTTGAAAATTTCTTCTGCTAGACCAAAATGCTGCCTTGTAGGAATGAAATTATAGTGAAGTTTGTGATAAAACAATCTGCAGGCATTTTAAAAGGCATTATCACTAGAATTGGTAAAGAACAGGCAATGAGATTTTGTTGCCTAGCAATCTCCTACGTATTTACAATTCATATTGGGTCACGGAAAATCACAGAGATGAAAGAAACCAAAGAATTTTGCTCCTTAGAGCTGCTGGAATGTATCTAGAGGACAATGGAACTGGGGAAGGATCTGGGGAGTAAATCATGTCAGGAGAGTCTGAGGGAGCTGGGGGTGTTTAGCCTGAAGAAAATGAGGCCCAGGGAAGAAATTATTGCTCTCTAAAACTACCCCAAAAGAGGTTGTAGTCAGATGGGGGTTGGGCTCTTTCCCAGGCAAACAGGCAGGATGAGAGGGTTGGTTTCAAGCTGCACCAGGGGACGTTCAGGTTGGACATCAGGAAGAATTTCTTCTCTGAAGGGGTGAAGGAAGGGGGTGCCCAGGGAGGTGCTGGGGTCAACACTCTTGGAGGTATTCAAGGAACAACTGGATGTGGCCCTTAATGCTTTGGTTAGTTGACAAGCTCAGTCAAATGTTGCATTCGATCTTTTCTAACCTAAGTGATTCTATGATTTTATTTAAGCCCTTCTGACACAATTCACCTTCACTTTCCCATCAACAGCTTCTGATCTTCATGACATAAAGCAGTATGAATAATTAATTAATTAATTCTTCATATTTTGTACTCTAATTTGTATATACTGCCCAATATTGCCCAGCTGACAGATTTTCTTTACATCCTAGAATTTGAGATAAAATATTCAAAATTTACTGGGGTTTTTTTGTTGTTGTTGTTGTTTTTTTTGTTTTGTTTTGGGTTTTTTTTGTTTTTTTTTTTTTTTTTTCATTTCCTGACTATATTCATAGTTAATGCTGAGATCTCAATGCTAGCTCTTCTGACGTTACAACGACCTGGTTTTGAATTCCTAAAGTTAAACATTATGTGCCAATTTCAGATACACAGCCTTACCATTCTGGCCCACATCAAAGCATTAAAAAGGTCTCAAGGACATCATTCTGAAGGGTGTGAATGAAAGTCCCAGTTATACAGGTTTCCTTCCTGGAAAAATAACACCTTTGAACTGGGTGAGGGATGTGCATGAAACTTCTTTAGAAGTTGGAGCTTCATTATGCAACTGTTCAGATGTACCCATTACCATGACTGAAAATTCCAGCTGCTTTTTCTTCAAGGCAAAAATTCAAGGTTACTTTAACATTGCTTTTTTCTGTATTTGATAATACCTCTTTTCTGCTAAGGAAAAATTAGTTTAGAACTTCCCCTGCCTCACACTGCAATTATTTTTTTCATCAGTTAGAGCAGCTGCCAATTTACTACACTTTGTGACCTGCATTAGGTTGGTTTAGAAGCCAACCTAGCAATAATAAGCCTTGCTGAGCAGGAAGAGCCTTCATGTTCACTATTCAGGGGATGGAGAGAGATGATAGCATCAACAGTGCTTATCAGATAACAGTTGCAAACCCAGTTCTGACTCCATCCTCTGAGAGCTATGAATAGATTGGTTTCCTCATAATATTTTAACTCAGAAATCTGTAAAACAAATAATGCATCTCATGTTCATGAAAAAAAAAAATTAGTTTTAGAATTCATCTGAGTTTTTGTTATAGGCATTTCCCATTTTGAGTATGTCACATTTGATGATACCACTGCACACAAATATTTGACAATATGGAAGCCAGTGCAGTACATCTGAAGATAACTCAGCAAACAAGCTGTAACTTGCATGTATAATTGCATTTACAAAAGATAATCATTACTAAATTTATTGGAGTAGTCAAGAAAAAAAAAGTGTATTAAAAAATAAAACATCCTCTTTTTTGACCAATATTGTTGACTATATTATCTATAATAGAAATTAGATTTGATATCCAGGAAACATTTCTAGATACACTGCTACATTGCAAGTTAGCCATTTGGTCTTTTCTTTTCCTTAAGGATCATCGGATCTTACTTGAGTTTTATGGTTAAAAGCACTCTCTGAGTAGCCAAGAGGTATTTTTATATTATTTCTATAATATTTCTCTTAGTATTTCTGTTAGTATTTCTATTAGCATTTCTATATTTGCGTTAATGGCAATTATTACCCTTTTACTAAAAAAGTCACGCTGAAAAAGCCTTTGCAAAAGCAGGGCAGAGACTCCTATTTATTTAGGTATTTACTTTGGGATGAATATCCCTGGGGTACAAGAACTGAACACTTCTGCCCCAAGTGCAAGAGACTATTATTTCATTTCTCTCTGTAGCACAAGCAGCCACGTCTCATATTTCAAAAATAGCAACAGAAAACCATACCAAAGGAAAATATCCCCCTGCAAGTCTAAGGAGAGTATAAGGAAGCAAATATGCTGTGACAGATTTGGTTACTTAATGTACCACTGGGAGGTGCCCAGATCCTGAGGTAATAAACACATTACAAAAATTCATACAGAAAAAAATAGTCTAAATCACATGCAAAGCACTGTGCCCAAAGCATCAGGTGCTCCCTAGAGGGATATAATACAGAAGTGATGAAAATAATGGCATAAAAGAAGAAAAAGTATGTAGAAAAACAAATCAAATAAGTCAGAACAGTTGACACTTCACAAGGGAAGATATTAAAGACAAGGAGATAGAACAGACAGTGACTCTGGGTATCTGAGATGACTAAAGTTCATTCTGAACCATAATATCCCATGGGAGTCGAGGTATGCCATAAGGTATGTGTGAAGTACATCAAGGAATCCAGTAGTAAGGAAGAAATATCCTGTATTTTGTTAGGAAAACAAAACCACAATTTTAGAGATTGTGAATATAATCTTCTTTTATTTTTTTTTAATGAGCTAAAGTTTGATTTCAGTTCTAGATAGCTTCAATTTTTTTTTCACTGTCTATATAGATAGAGAAGAATACACACACTAAAAGAAAGAAAAAAATAGGCATTATTATTTACAAGATAGGTAATTTCTGATAGAAACAGGCCCTGACAATTGCAGCTGTGTTCAGACACAAGGAAGGGTCACCTCGTTGATGAGTGTGGTACTCACTCCTACTAAATGTCTTCCATGGATTTCCCTTTAAACAGGTGTAAAAACATGAAACTATCTGAAGACAACCCTATCCTTTCACCAGAATGGTAATAAGGAGTCATTATTCCAGTCAAGCCATGTTTCTCCTGAAAAAGTTATACTATCCATACTCATGATATATGCATGGAATGCAAGCAAATGTAGCATAGGTTACAATTATTTCAGCTCTTGTTGTAAGAAAACCCTATGAATTAAAATGCATTTTGATTCTTTTCTACTACGAAATATCTATTTGTGCTTGCGTTTTCAACTGTTCAAATATAGCTGTTTAGTCATATCTCATATAAATGTGGGAAATACTGCAGTTTAAGGGAATAGATTGTGATACATATTCCATCATCAATCTTATTAACAGGAAATCACTCATGCAACATATATTTTTTGTATAAGGGATACTTACCATTTTGGTGAAGGGTTCAGATTTTTAATTAAAAGAACATCACAGGAATAAATGATCAGGAGTCAGAAGTTAAAGGCACAGTAAAAATCTCTTCAGTTTCAACAATCTCAAAACCATAATGAGCTCAGATCCAGGATTTTCACTCAGTTCACTTTGTAGTTAATCTGAAGACATTTATAAGATTGAGATTCTGACCCTCACTGCAGGTCTGGTGTCCAGGTCAGTGTCCTACTTTGGTCTATGGCAAATAAATAGAGAGTGCAAACTTGTTAAAAAATATCAGTCCCTCAAAAGGCAATTTTTAATATACTAAAAATAGAAAATATATTAATAAAGATATAAAATGGCTCAGGCTGTTATTGACTCATTACCTGGGGTAACCATTTTTACAGTGCATTTGTGTTGAGATTCAGATGTCTTTACAACCAATTTAACTCTTCTTTATGTATAATACATGCTCAGAATGGAGGATTCTGAGGATCAGAAGAGAGGGTTCATCATACTGAAAAATGGAATTATTTGCACCCACCCTAAGTGTTGCAGGTGTGCCAGCAGAGACCCTTACTGTGCATGATCATGTTTCAAGAGCACATATATGTCAAACTTCAGCTGTTCTGTCAAATGAGATACCTGGATGCATAATAAAGCTTTTTTTTTTTCTTATTTAAGAGCCTCTTTATGCCATAAAATATGAGCAAAATTGCAGAAAAAAACTTTCCAGTGTTTCTGTCTAAAAAGAAAAATAGACACCACCTAATAATTTTATTTGCTGTTTCTCTCTATGATAATTTTTTAATGGCCAAATATAATTTAATAAGTGTGATACCTATTAGAAATTATCTTTATCCTTATTATTCCAGTTCACTCCTTAAGGCATTTCTAGGGTATGCCAACCAGTATTCTCTGGAAGATTGTCTTACACAGCCAGTGCATAAATGCAGTGCATCTAGAATTACTGACACAAATCCAGAGAGGAAACTTAATGTGCATCTCATATGCTTTGGGAAACTGATCTGAACATTGGCTGCAACTTCCCTAAAAGTAAGATACAGCTTCTACCAAATAAGAACATGAGGATTACAGAAGTTATTTTTATTTTAAGTGCATTTCATAAACATAAAATCTAAAAGATGTTTCAGTCCACAGATTCCTATAATTTGGAAAGCTCTGGGCTGATAGAAATTATGTTATGGAAAATATTACAGAGGCCTTGCTACAAAAGATGCCACAGATGAAGAAAAATATATTCCAGGAAAAATCAGGGCCAGTCTGTGAGTTACACCAAAGGAGCAAAGAATACCAACAATGAGGAAGAGCAACACAAGAAGCTCAACAAGACCCAGAAATCTCTTCTTGCAGCCCAGAAATGCAAACAATTCAAATAAAAGAAGGGTAAATTCTCTTCAAAAAGTATTGCTAATTTATAAATCTAGCACAGTAAATTTTTTCTATCAGAAAGTCCATCACAAACACTTACTGGTGTCTAAATGTTTATATTTTCTTTGATTTTAAGCAGACTACGTATGTAATGAGAATTTTCTGATGAGCATAAATGTTTGTGAGTGTCAATTAAAGACATCTCATTTCAGGTACAGCATGGGTTACTAATTTCAAGTACTTCCAAGAAGCAATACCTTCAGTTACACTTGGGTGGCTTTGCTTTATGAAAGTCACCTTTTGTCTGACGTAAATTAAACTAATAGACAATATTAACTTTTACAGATTTGAGGATTAGAAAGAACTGAAATACTAGGGGGGAAAAACATACAGAAGAAAGGTACTTAATGGCTTCTTCAGGGAAAGCCTATTATTTTTTGAACATTAAAAATGTTCAGCTCTTTCAAGTCAGCATTACAAAGTGATACAAGCGTTTCACACAGCTGGATTTTTAATATTAGACCATTAGAAGACCAGAAAACCTGAAGAGATATTTTAATTACTGGTGAGAGTACAATCCTTTTCTGACTCACACATAAAATTTTTAATCTCAGGATTCTTCCTAAATATGATAGAAGAGTACTAATGAGAGTCTTTTCTGTTGTTACATTGACTGTTTTAGTCTAATAATTTAATGATGGTATATCATGCAGATAATGAGGTATCTGGGCAGACACCCTTTACTGTTTCTCTGTATATTTATAAGTAAAACAAAGCTTTTATTGGCAAATGTTTGTATTCTTTAATTTTCAGTTAGTAACTCTATACACATTTCAGGTTATTTACAACCATTCTACAGCATAATTAAGCAATATTTAAAATTTATTTTATTTTTCATAGTATCCTTTTTGTTTTCTAAATTGGAATCACAGACAGCTCTACAAGCTCCAAACAGTTTTGAGGCTACAACTACTTTCTTTCTTAATATTGTAACAGAGATGGATTTCAATTACACCTTATTATCTTCCCTATTTTCCTTTATTTACTGTCAGCTATATTTCCAATTTATTTGGGTAACAAAGCATAAAATACTCCATAATGCTAATGACATGAATGCCTAAAAGTGAGTAGTTAATCTTCCCAGACAAAAAAGAGAATAATGGCCACTGAAATTTGGAAGCAGGTAGGTACACATCTGAGGGGTATTTCTGTCCTTCATAAAAATCTATTTTGCATCAATATTGGTAGCAGTTCTCTGTATTTATTATAGATAGTGATATTTCTATCATCTATTATATTATTATCTCATATCTTATAGATGTATGATATTTCTACCAGCTGCCCCTCTCTGGTACTTGATTTGGGCCTGATTACCAGCACTCACAGCCTGAACAAGCCATATCAGTGGATGGCTCAGTCTTCCTGTCTCACTCCTGTTTAGTTTTTCTTCTAATGTCACCAAATAAAAATTAGGAAGTATGATGATTTCCCTTTTTGCAATGCAGAAGCGAGGCCAGCACGAACTTGCTGGAGATTGACAATTAATTTATCTTAGGAAAGGCTATGCAATGCAATTATGCTGCCCTCCAGCCATGGCAGACCTAGCTAAGGCTCACACATATTCAACTATCCTAGCCTAAAACCATAAAGCATTCACAGGCTGTTAAAAGTATTTCTAGTTCTCTCTCTCTAGCTATCAAAAACTCGATATCACTGGGTGCCAATCGGTGCAGGGTTAGGATTACCATTTGCAAAGCTATTAGTGTTTGCTCTACTGCACCACCACCTCATCTGAAATGATAATTTTAAAAAGTCAAACGAGAGGAAAAGCAGTTTCTTGCATAAAAAACATATGTTATACGAAACTGGTTTCCTCAAGGAGAAAATGCAGCCTGAAGGTTACAGCTCTGACAGTTGTTTTCTACTGCCTCTGCTTTTCAAATGTGATCATGTCCTTTTACAAGCACCCCAGTAAGAATTTAAAACCTCCTCCCAGGGA
Organism: Pycnonotus jocosus; assembly: GCA_013400435.1. Taxonomy (NCBI): domain Eukaryota; kingdom Metazoa; phylum Chordata; class Aves; order Passeriformes; family Pycnonotidae; genus Pycnonotus; species Pycnonotus jocosus. Next base: position 11,340 of record VWYP01017746.1, on the reverse strand, counting down.
TTGTAAATCCACTGCTCTTCTCCTCTAAATTTTTAACAGATACTATTGTTTCCTTAAATTGCAGACAAGGGGGTTGAAAGAATCGAGATTATCCTCAAGTACATTAAATTCAGTTTCAAGGCCCTTTATGACACACAAAACTGTATCAAGGGACACTTAATAGGCATGACAGATTCTATCCTGGAAGGTGAAAGAGCACTGCACCAGCAGATAAGCAATGCAAAACTACAACAAAAATCATCAGAAACAAAGATGTGCTGCCCAAGGAGTCCCTGCTTATTGCAACACCCAGCCATTAATTAATATAAATGCAATATCAAATAGTTCTTTTTATTTAACCCTCTTTAGGTAAAACAATGAGCCAAGCTGAATATATTTCAGGCATAGCAGAGCACAGATGTGTCTGACAGGGCACTTTCACTTGCTGATCCCTCTGTACAGACACCAGAGTGGCAAAATCCATTCCATCCAGCCAGGGAATGGGCTGGGTTTTGGGGCAATAGAGCCCCTTCTAGAGAAACCCTCGAGTCACCTCCACAGCAGAACACCAAACCTCAGTACAAGAATCTATCAGAATTTGAGTTTTGAAACAAGTCCAGTTAGTTACCCTGCCAGTTAGCAACATCTTGACTTTCCACACCAATTTAAAGGGTAAGTTAAAGCTCTGCTGCTGGGAGAGGGCACTGCCCAGCTGCCAGGACTGAGCACACCCCACTGTGCCCTGTGGCCATCAGCTCCCCATGGAGCCCCACTCTCTGCCAGCTGCTGCCAGCATTCCTGAACCCTCTGGTAGACACACAGCTCCTCCCCACTCCAGTCTGAACTCAGTGTGCAGCAACTAAATACTAAAGTTCAGATAAGAACTTAATGGTGCTTTGGACACGGATAGTTTTGGTTCTATGCACACTCAGACCAGACTGTCAGACACACAATAATGCCATAGAGTGCTCATTCAAGCTCTTGGCACACTCATGATTCCAAATTATCTGGGATGCATAGTATTGATTCAGATAAACTACTCATCATCAAACCATGAGAACCTCCAGTCTGTAGAACTCTTTGTTGCATGGTTGAAGAGATTGTGATTAAACTTGTATGTGCATTAATAACTAGTGTTATTTCATGTGTGTTATATTAATAAAGCTTCCAGCTTGCTTTTTTTTCCCTCAGGCAATTTTCTTACCATACTATTTTATTATTTCTTTGGACCACTCCTATACAGGTCTTTAGGGAACTCCACTTTGGAAAGCACCCCTCCATACATCTCATCATCTCCTCTCCAAGCAGCTCTTTGGTCACATTAGATTTTTCCTCCTGCTCCTCATTTTATTCCATGTGCATGATTTCCCAGGTGATAGCATATCAAAAGCCTTACTGAAGTCCAGAAGCATTTCTTTCAAGCTTTTGTTGCCACAGTACATTCCAAGCTGGTGAAAAACTTTGCTACAGAGAGCTTGCTTCTCAAAGAGAAGACATTGAAGATGTGCTGTAAAGCACATACATGTAACTTTGATTTTGCTTTGAATATAAAGATGTCTCCTACTTTACCAGGCACATTTTTTCATATTCTTCATTAATCACAATCAAAGATTAGACTGAGAGGAAACAAGCTCTGTGCTTTTGCACTAATTAACTGTTGCACATATATGTGTGCATGCAATAACAATGAAGGATCAAGGGGGAAAAAGGGTTTTGTTTTGATTAAGGATCCTAGTGGAACAAAGCAAATAGTGCAATAATTAAAGCTGTTTATTCCTAATTCTTTTCTCAGATTTTTTGGCAGCTTCATTCGTGTCTGGCTTTCTGCCACATCCATCTTATATTTCTGCTTGCACATCTGTAAATACAGAAAATACACGTGGTAAACCTGAGATCAATTTAGTGAAACCTCAATTAATGTTTTGTTTCATAATTGTTGAAGAAATAAATGGATATTTCTTAAAATAATTCTCTCTTCCTCCTGCCAGAGTATTGGCACAGTGACTAAACCTAATTCCCACCATGTTTTAATCCCCCTAGTAAGACTGACAATTTATACAATATGCATTTGTGGAAACACTTCCTTTTACTGTTCTGAAAGCAAGATTACTGATCCTTATACTGATTACTTTTAGCTCTTCTAATTCAATAGTGATGGATTTCAGAGGAATTCAGTATGTCTAAAAAAAATCTGCTTTGTATTTACAGATATCATTTTATAAAAGGAGGTCTGACTAGTTTTGCTTTTCAAAAGAAAGGTTAAAGCCCTTGGAAGCAAGAGGCCATTTAAAGCTAACAAAGCAGTCCTTATGCTCCTGTTCCAAACTGTTATCTTGCATTTGAGAGGTTAAATTGCTCTGCATTTTTCAAATCCTTTCAAACACACAGATCTACTTGTTTACCTTGATAGAATAATCAAGGTTGGCAAAGACCTCCCAGATCAAGCCCAGCCCTTAAGAGGCACTTTGTCAGCTGGCCCATGGCACCATGGCCCATGAACGCTTCCAGGGATGGTGACTCCACAACCTCCCTGAGCATCATCCATCATTCCATGGATGAACCAACTTTCAGTGAAGAAATTCTTCCTGATATGCAACATGAGCCTGCCCTGGCACAGCTTCAGGCCGTGCCCTCTTGTCCTGTCTGCTCCTGCCTAGGAGAAGAGCCCAACCTCCACCTTGCTGCAATCCCCTTGCAGGTAATAGTAAGCAGAAAAGTCTCCCCTGACCTCAGTGCTCTGTCAATTTACACCAGTGAGGCCTGTATGGCTTTTGAAATCAGAACACTGATCTTAGTGTTGACATTTAGGTTTACATGTCAAATTCTGGGTACCATGGTTTGAAATTATGGCTCTGATGGACTCTAATTCTGTGAGAAATCAGTTCTCACTCTTCTTTCTGCACTCTCCTGTTCACAAATGCATTTATCTTTGCTTGAGTTCACTTTTCTTTCCCTTTAGGTCTCTTCTATTTCTCACTTATTATTCAGTTGCTCATTTTCTTTTCCCCCCCTTCCCCTTTGTTTCTGTAATTCCTTAGCCATTTATTATTCAGTTGCTTATTTCAAAGCATTTTACAATGCCTGCTACTCAGCTCACATTTTCTCAGTGCTGAGTAGTCACACCAGGAAACCTTTCCTCCTTACAACTTAAATTTATCACAATACGTGTTTAGTTTTCAAGCACTCAGGCCAGCAGCTTTTGTGGCACCAGTTATACAGTGAAAGAGCTGAGATGTTGAAGCCAAGACTCCTGGCCCCTGTACAAGGACATTGCCTGTCATTCAAAGCACCCACATAACACAGCTTATGCTGGTTGCAGAGTTGTAAATCACAATTTATTGTTCTCTCATCCTCTCCTGCTTTCTGGGGATGAGACCTTGCTTAGGGTCTGGTGAGAGTCTCATTTCTGAAACATCACCCAATGTCTCTGGTTTCAAATTGAGGTATCCTCTTCAGAAGGCAGCCCAAAATATGTGTTAGGTGTGATAAACCCAGTCCAAAAGAATACCTGCATAGCACTGACTGGCTGGTCAACAAGGAAAAACAACTCCTGAGCTTTCCAGAGTAGCTTTCCCCAACCTGACAAACACTCCCCTTCAACAGAGTGACAGGCCAGGCTCTCCCATGGATTTCAGTGCAGAATGGGAGATTTTAGTGCAACCAGAAAAATTAAGTGTCTCAATGCATTTATTGAGAAGATGCACAGTAAAGCCAGCTCCATTTGTATGAGTTACTCTGAGTTTTCCTTTGTATTTATCAGGTCACCAATGGGGCAAACTAACAAGCATGGATATTACAGGTGTATTGGGCTGTGTGATACAGCTGAGCACTGTGCAAAGAAGACAAAACCTCTTTTATAGTGAAAAGGACTAATTAAAAATGGAAACAGCTCCCTCTTTCTAGAATATTTATCAATATTCCATATTGGATAGGTAAGACCAAACAATGTCTTGTACCATACAGTTTTCTGACCTAATTCAAGACAGATCTTTCTCCCTCCATAGTATAAATGTTACGTAGTGCACACATAACCTAAGTCTCTCTGAGGCTGGAAGAGACAGGAATAACATTTAGCAGTAACCTATTTCACATGGGTAATGCAACAAATATTGAATTATTCAGCATTGATGTAAGCTTTGAGGTCTTAAATACATCTTCCCACACATATGTGTCCTGTCTGAGCCAAAGCACCACTAGGGCAGACATTTAAATAAGGCATAAAATTTGCTCAACATAGTCAAAATGTCATTTTATAAGCTACATATCTTTCCATCTTTTAAAGAAAAGAGAGAAATAACTTTCTGTGAGTATGCATAGAGTTCTTTTTAAACAAGAATAACATAGTCATATGTATTGTGTGTCAAAAGCCATTGACCCAGAGCTGTGCTACCTGGGGTTATTCAGTGTGAGGAGTGTGCTCTCCATACCTCCCATTCCAGATGATTTGCACAGGTGGTCTCTGAGCTGAGATACTTGGATATCAGATGAAGGGGATGTACTCAGCCAGATATTCTGAAAGCATAAGCTCGCTAGCCATTATTTCCAGGTTATTATTAGCTTTGCAGCACTTTCATGTAGTAGCAGCCTGCTGCTTCATGACCAGCTGGTTATCATTTTCAAAGGTCTTCCAAATTCTTTCTGGAATTTCTTTGGACCTCCCTCCGGAAAGATTTCATTTTCTTTGGAGTTAAGGGACATCAAAAGATTAGATTGTGTCATACTTTTTAAGAGCTAGCTTTATTCATCTCAGAGCAAAAGAAGAATTATCAAGCTACATCTAACAATTCCAGCCTTCTGAAAAAATCTTTTTGAAAATATTAAAGACTAGCCAAGTCTGATCATGACCTTGTTCTATATTTAGTACTAAATGTATTCTGAAGGCATACAGAAATTTGGAGTTTGGATAAGAAGTACCCAAATGAGAGAGATCAAACTGAAAGGAATTTAATTGTAGGGTAGCTAGCAGTCCTGTATAGTGAGCTTTTAATTAAACCAGGAAGAAAAAAAAAATTTTTAGATGAATAATAATTTCACCACAACCAAACTTCTAACAGATTAACTGTCCTAATACTTTTAAAATAACATCATCATTTCCTTATGACCAGCTTTCTATTCAACGGGATGAAAAGGTTATAAAATTGAAATACCTGGCAACCCTGAGGTAAAAGTGCTTCTCACGTCCCTCTGCTTTGGACTGCACCACATCATGTTCACAACCCCAGATCTGCCCAAGACTGTGGACCTTGAACTCAGTCCAAGCCTCCAGATTTACTGTTGCATAAACAACAGTTCTCTGTTTCTTAAAGTCACCACATCTATCTGGGAGTGGAAGGCAGGAAGGTGCCCAGCATGGCAAAGATAAGGTACAAAGGCTGCCCCTGCCCCAAGAGCCTGACAGAGAAGCAGTCAAGAGTTGGGTTTAGATGAGGCACTTGCCAGACTTGAGCCATAATTGGTGCCTTTTTGCTCAAATGTTAAGTGGAACATTAACAACTCCTGTCTCTTTAAAAACCCAGAGAAGGCCCAAGTTGCATTTTTGGCAGTAACACTTTTTTGTAATTTTTAGTTATTTTTCTCTGTTAGACTGAGCTGTTCTTTGACATCTTTATGTTCATTATCCTATCAAGCAAAGCACTATGTTACTCATACATATTTAGGAGATGGTATTTTATACATTTACTTGTACAAAGCATGACCAAAGACAAGACTTCACTATTTCCAGTGGCTCATATCGGCCTTAAGGAGACAATAAAATTGTTTTGCTTCGTTTACTCTGAGAATTTACATACTTGTCCTTAAAATGTATTAAGTACACAATAAATTAATTTTCAACCAGATAATTTCATAAATGACTGGTGTTCATTTCTTGCATTTATAATATTATATTTACTTGCAATTGGAATAACAGAAAAAGGAATTGCCATATATCACCAGCTTTTTGGATCATGAGAAATCTATACCTTAAATTGCATTATTGGCTATGCACCATAAACACCTAATGCAGCATTCTCACTTTAAATGTTCAGATCTGTAGAAAGATATTTTTTGCATTTCCATTTCTATAAAAAGGTCATTGGTGGTTTATACTCCATGAGATTCCCTCAATCCAGTTGGAGAATTATTTGGCTGTTCCTGATTAATGCTAACTGGCAGAATACACACAAATTCCTTGTTGGTTAATGAAAAACTCCACAAGCCCTTTCTATGTGAAAATCCTAAGCATACAAGGATTTCAAAATATGATTATGTGATTATTTTTAAATAACTAGTATTTTACCTTCTCCAGGCTTCTCTGGTTTTAATTATAAAATATACTTTACATTTAAAACTCTGTTATTCCAAATGTTCTGTTCCTGTTCTTAAGTCACCTTTTATTAAGAGTCCTGCTCATAAATAATTTTAACTTAATTTTACAAAAAAAAAAAAAGCTTTTAGCATAAGAAATTTTTATTTAAGAAAAGTTTTCTTTGTTACATAAAGTGGGTTGACTTCTATATGGTTTACCTTATATAAATTCAAATCTGGAAGCATAGAAATACAAACACATCCTGATTCCTCTGAATGTCATGAGCTCAGCAGGAGAATAAGGTGACAATCTGGCCCTCAAACTCATATTTCATTAGTAACTCTTCAAATAAATGTTACACGTTAGAAACTGAACTAATAGAAAATACTAGTGAGGGGTGACTTCCCTCAAATCTCTCTTCAGCACTGTGATTCTGTCCAATATTGCCAATTAAAAACTCCACAGTTCCTGATGGTTGAACAGAGAAATGCATCATAACTCCTGAGGAGTTTAAAGTTTTATAATCTGAGATGATGCTCAAACACAATCAAGGAAGACAAGTATTCCATCATTTATTTTCCCTAGCACTAATGACTGAACAAGGAAAAGCTGTGCTCCAATTATATGTATGAGAGCCTGGGATTATTAATAATGATACTTTGGCTCTGACACTATCTCCTTTTTTCAGCTGGTATAAGTCAACCTGATGTCACTACCCACTTCTTAGGAAGCAGGAAAAAAAAGGAGTTAATGCCAATCTTGGATTGATGTCTTCTCAGAACCATCAAATACATTTGCAATTACTCTTAGTACTGAAATACACACTGGTTGAGGTTATCAAATTATAAGAATAATTCTCAAAATTGTATCAAAGTAATTTCTCCTAATGTCTGGACAGAATACTGAATAAATCAAACCTGTGATTCAGAAACCCTTCAGAACCTGTCAGCTTGGAGGTACTTAGCACAGATAGGAGATGGAGCAGCAGAATAAGAGGGAGGCATAGATGGTACTCCCTAGTGTGCAGTGAATGGCAAAAAATAACCTACACTCACATTTGCCTAAGTATAACTAATAAACTGAATAAATGCATCTCCTCCTGCCTCCCTGGGATCACATGGCTGGAGAGCTGCAACTGGAATGCAGAACTGGAATGCAGGCAGACCTGGCTTGCTCCTTCCAGCAGCTGGTGGGAGCAGATTCCTACATAGGAATCAAAGGAGAAATGGAATCAGGATGTCCCTGAAGCACAGGGAGATGGTCATTCTGTTTAGCATGACCATTTTAATGTAAACTAGAGAGAGGTGTGCTATCTTCTACTACAACACCACAGAAAAATGTCACTCTGTACACTCTTATTCTACACAGACACACAGCAAGCAAAAATTATGCACAGGATTTTCTGTGGAAAAGCAACAGCAAGTATAAACAGGCATTTCAGAGCCCATATCTGACCCAGCAGGGTATGTTTATCTAATCTAACTATGCTCATAAGAATCTGATGCATATTCTAAAATATACTCAATGTTTTCATGAACAAATTAAAAAAATCTACTTTAGGTCTTTTAACTATTTAGTGCTTATCAAAAACACCTTCATAACAAAATGGTTTCGGCTGAATTCCATAGTAACAAAGGAAAGAGAAACTTTAGCAATCCTCAAACTCTAGGATTTGAAAAGCTGAGGGTAGAGCAATGAGAAATACAAGCAAAAACGCTCGAGAAACAGCTCACACCGTCTGATTTAATTGGGTTGTAGAATTAAGTTGTGCCAGGAAGGGATTTCAAACTTTGCAGTCATTTTAACAGCCATGGATAGATAGTTTAAAGGCCATCAAAGTGGAAGCTCATGATAAAATGAGTCATAGAACTGAAGCTGCCAGGGAATGTGAAGGGCATACATAATCAGTACCTACTAGGGATGCTTGGCTGTTTGCTATGTACTGTACAATCGACTGTTGAATGCACCACTCTGAAAAGCCATAACATAACAAATAAATAGAAAAGTTGAATCCTTCAGAAGCTTTTGTCTGACTCAGTTACAAAATTGTTACAAAACTGTATCACTGCTCGACTTTGTTCTTTCCATTGTAGGGGTGGGATTATCTCAGAGTTCATCCTATTTAATTGATTTTTTTCTTATGTATCCTAGGATAATGTTTTAATTTGGTGAGTAGGAAGGTGAAGTGTAGCTAATGGCCAACCGAAATATAATTTAGACACTAATAAATGTTTCAGATGGAGTAAAAAACTAGTAACATAAAATATATGGCCTATATTTGGCTCTGTATGATGAAAAAACCAAGTAACTTCAAACCTTCCCTCACTGAGGAGAAATGACATAAACTTGCTTCCCTGCTAAGCAATAACACAATTTAGTGATCATTATCTACTAACACCAAGATACCTCCTGGGTGTTGGGAATTGGCCAAAGCAAAGCATAAAGGTTGAAATTCCTTTGCTTCGTATTTAGTCCATGCTCATCCTTTTTTATAAAAGATAAGCTCTTAGTGAAGGATATTTGGTACTGATCAAATGGGGGCTGCTGAACTCTGTGACATTCCCTCAGTGAGCCCATTCTCTGACTCAGCTCCCAGCAAGGAGGAGACAGGGGATGGACACCTTCAGCAGCTGGTGTGCTTTGCCCATGAAGTGCACACAAACAAGCAATATATAAATAAGAAATAATGGAAAGAATACATTTACATGCCATGAGGAGTTTTAGTATAATCAAGTTACCTAACATTCTCTTCCTTTACAAAAAGATTCCTGTGTGAGAAGACAACAGGGAACCTGCTTTAGAAGCAAATTTGTACAAAGTGCCAGAACTTTTAACCCCCTGCATACGTGCAGGAAGTGCACGTATGCAGTCCTGCCCCTGTTCCATTACCTTCTGGAGACATTCAGTCCAAAGACAAACTTCTTTTTCTTTGACCTAGACATTTTCCTTAAATATACCAGAACTACATCTCACTCTCCCAAATAGAAAGAAATCTTGTCCCTAAACACCATGCCTTTTGATGGTTTTGTGAGAACAGACAGTTAGCTATTTTGAGGTTAAATCCATGCTGTTAGTAGTTATCTGCAGCACAATATCTATTCTGGGAATGCATTTAAGGCTTGAGGATGAGCTAACCTCTCTACCAAAAAGGATGAGAAAGAAAGGCTGTGTGCCATAAAACCACCTGTAGCAGGGCTGTGCTCACAGGAGGCAGATCCTGAGAAAACAGCTGTGTGCTGTGGGAAGACAGGGGAAGAGGAAAGGGAAGAGCAGCAGTGGAATCCTACTCAGCTGTGGCACCATCCAGCTGCCAGGGCAGTGCATCAGGGCACAGCCAGCATCAGCCAGGAGATGCTGTGGGAATACAGATGAAGTGTCAGCACAAGGCCAGTGGTGAGGCTGCATTATTGACCATGGGGTGAGATATGGTGCAGCACATGTGGGATGAGGGTCAGGGCAAGCTGTGCCACCCTGCACAGCCACCATCAGCCATGTTCAACCAGGCAGCCCTGGCTTGCAAAGCAGGTTCAGACCACCCTTGCCCTACCAGAGGCTCTGGAGATGCTGCATGTGCAGGTGCTTGAGCTGGGAGCCTGTGCAGAGAATGGCGGTCCTGACAACAGCCCCGGGTCATTGCCACCACTGATTTGGGCAGCACCTTCTGCAGGGCAAGACTCACCCCAAACAGGCCCAGGGTTCCCTCTGGGGTCACTTCTATAGGGGCACAGACACACAGACACCAGCCCTGCTCACCCCAAACAGGCCCAGGGTTCCCTCTGGGGTCACATCTATAGAGGCACAGACACACAGACACCAGCCCTGCACACCCCAAACAGGCCCAGGGTTCCCTCTGGGGTCACATCTATAGAGGCACAGACACACAGACACCAGCCATGCTCACCCCAAACAGGCCCAGAGACAGGGGCTCCCCTCTGGGGTCACTTCTAGAGGGGCACAGACACACAGACACCAGCCCTGCACACACCAACCAGGTCTCCTCCCTGACAGAGACACTTTGGCACCCACAGCACCTCAGCACTCAGCATTTACAGATGGTTTGCACCACAGAGAAATCACCCCTTTGACCACCATTTCTTGCTCCTGTGTAGGCGAGGTCCTTTGGGCATTTTTCCCCAGATTGCCCAGGCACACCTTCAGCTTGGGAACACCAACTCCAGCAAAGCTGAGCAGCAGATGCTCCAGCAGTGTGCTGGCCATGCTGCTCCCAGCCTTTTGTGCAGATCCATCCAAAACCTGACACGCTCAGAGGGTCTAAAAGAACATTGCACACAGAGCTCAATCCCAGCACCCTAAGGTTTGGAGGTATCATGTTTGGATAACCAAGGAAATTTTTTCTATTATTCACAAGCATCAAGGAACATCAAAAAACACACATTGTTCTGAACAACGACTTTCCAAATCATTGTGGTTTATTTAGCTGAATTTGAACTGTTCATGTAAACAAGGAGGGGAGGAAGAAAGGTATTTGAAGAAATCAAAGCAATGAATCAACCACAAGACCACAGAAAATGAGTATTTCCCTTGATGGTTGGGGAGTTCAATACAATTTGATTATATTCAGTAAGTAAAATTTTGGCTTGTGATATTAATGGGCTCATAATAGCTTCCTTTGGGATATGTATTACTTCAATTTCTGTTAAAACTTCCTTTGATAACTTATTCATCACTTTGCCTTTTAAGAGTTACAATGTGTTTCTGGATACATTTAGTATGCGAGTCCTCCTGGAAAAAGGTTTTTAACCTTAGGTAATTTGAACTCTCATGATTTGTTGTGCCAAAATTAGAGAAGGTAATTTAAATTGTGCTGTTCAATGACATCAAGGAAAAGACAAAAGAAGAAATAAAAAGTCATTGTTGACAGAGACTATAATCTCAGAATATTTTGGGCTTCATGAGAATATTCTAATTTAACTATAAATAGAACAAAATAGAGAGTTTATATAAAGAATGGTAATAACATAAAGATATTGTGGTAATAAAGAAACTAGGCGAACAAGACAACATGGCAATACTCAGCATTACTGAGCATTTTACAATCACTTATATAAATGTTT
>VWYP01017733.1:0-20075 GCA_013400435.1 Pycnonotus jocosus | reverse complement strand
TAGAAGTCTCATAATGCTGTATATTTCTAGTATTTTCATCCAGGTGCTACAAGGCTTCAACTCATGGTTAAAACACAGAGTCGTGAAAATTGCAAGTTACTCTGCCACTTATACAAATTCTAAAGATTCAAAGGTATGTCCTAAGGGCAGGGGGAAGAGGGGAAACAAAACAGGAAAAAAAAAAAAAAGTGTTCTGTGTTTCTCAACAGTAGGGTAAGGCACCCAAAGAGAAACATACTCCAGTAGCATCAGGCTTCATTCACTTTAAGTATCATAATATACATAATTCAGGCCTGAACAGTCAGAATGAATAAATAAACAAAACTCCCTACTTTTATCACTGAAGCATTTTTGAGTGTTCTACAACACTTATTTCTAGTTATTTTTTATATTACATGTAATGAATCTAAGCTGAATGAAAAAGCTTTTGCACTATGTTGTTTTAGAAGGCTTGAGATTATCTAGAATGTCCCAGAAAGCTGTTAGCTTTTGACCTTTCACTGTCTTTCAATCAGAGGGATATTTATTCACCTCAGCTGTATAGCTGAAAAACCAAGCACTATATGTATACAACCTGTCAGAGAAAACAATCTATGATGTATTTTACACTTGGGTTTATAGGTAACGCAAATACCAGAATGGCTGTTCAGAAACAGTTGCACATCTCTATAAACTGTCTGAAAAAACCTCACCAATAGCTAGAGGAATAGTGGACTAGCTGGGAGATCGGAGCAGCTGGCTCACACGGGAATAAGTTACATCCTATATTCTGTGCAAACTGGCCTTTTCCTTAACTATCTGTAGCATATATGAGAAGTCACTTTGCACAGCATGTGGGGTAAGGGCCAGGCTTAGACAGCGATGACATGTCAACACCTTCAGCATCTATGCCTGCTCTTGAGTGCAGTAAATCCTTATGCCAAAATTTAGACAGCTCTAAGGCCTCTTCCTTCAGCTGAGATCACAGGTTAAATGGGTTTGTGTGGAAAAAAATATAAAATTCAGAGAAGAGGAACAAACAATATGAAGCTTAAAGACATGGAGGTACAAGACCTGAAATTCTGGGTTAGAAAACATAAAAGGTATGTCTATCAGGGATATTGAAATATTAGGAAAATTTAAGAAAATCTTAATGCCTAAATTAGTTAATGTCCAAAAAAGGCAGAAAGTTTTGCAAAAAACTAACATATATTGCCTGTATGTTCATGGAATGCATAATTCAATATAATCTAGATTATTACACCGTTTTGACCTTATATAGCCTCAACTTAGAGAAGAGAGAGTCAAACAAGATCTGATTGATAGCTGAGTTCCAGCTTCAAAGTACTTTTGGAACAGTATTCTTAAAGAGCTCAGACAGTAATTTTTTTTTTTTTCAGATAACCTTACAAGTTGTTTTATGCTGTCCTTCAGCACATAAAACAAAGACCAAAACTAAGAAAATCTGCAGCTTGGGACAGTGAGACTTGGTAAATCAATGAGAAAAAAAAATCACTGCTATTTCAAAAAATTGCATACCAAACTGCAATATAGTCATTCACAGGTTCAGTCTGAAGTAAGGTAAAGTTGATATAAATCCCATGGCCTGGAGATACAATAATTAACCAAGTACAGTCCTTTGAATTTGGGTATTCTTCTGGAAATCCTGGGGAATAAACTGTACCATTCTGAGCAGTTACATTATAGCCACAAGGAGCTGAAAAGAAAACAAATGAAAAAAGTTAGTATTAGAAAAAAAAATTAATGTTACAAGTGCAATATCAAAATGCTCTCAAATTCTTAAAGCTCCACAAGAAAAGACAACCTAAGTATTAAAGACGGCGTTTTCCTTGGTCAGTTGCTTCTCAAACGACATTTCTAAAAGTAATCTATGCTGATGTCTTTTAAGTTTCATTTCTTATAATTCATCAAAATCTAATGAAAATATTATTTCCATATAATTCTTGAAACTAAGTCCACATACAATTTAAAAAGGGGAATCCTTTGTTTGTATTCAAGATTAAAAACAAAATAAGCAAATAGGCCTTGCATGTTTCCATCCAAATGAACTCTAACTGAACTGGAATACAATTCTGGAAAAAAATGGGCCGATTGTTCTTTCACTAGTCCAAAACCATGGACTATGCTTTATTTCTGACATGTTTGAGTAATTTTTAATGGTGGTTCACTTGCAGATTATGTGCTAATTATCCTTATGACAAGTAAATAGACATACAGACACAAATTTGCACACACTTGCTGAATGAAGTCTGTAGCCAAATCAAAGCTATGAAAAGGTTGAGGTTATTCAAGGGGAGCAAAAATGTGATGATGTGCTCTTTTTGGAAGAATTGACTGAATATGGATGAAAGCATGCATCCAAGTAGACATATGGCCATTAGTGCAAATCAGTGAGTCTCACCCATTAGAATAAGACCTTAATTTCATTTATGGGCACTCAGCCTTACTCTAGAACATTTCTCATTAGCTCTTACCATTAAGCTTATGTTATTATTGTCAGTGTTCCTCTGACTCTCCTTCAGACCCTCTTCATTTCTTTTTCAACTTAACAAGTGATGGAAAATAAAAGGAGAAAAATTGATAAAAGGAGAAAGGAAAAAAAACAGAAAAGGAAAAGGGGAAAAGGAAGGAGGACTGAGAAATGCAGTAGGATGTCTCATTTTCTGTATGGTTTAAAGCTGCTATACTGTGGTGGTAGAAGGTCATCTGGCTAGTTGATGAGTAGCCCTTTTTGGAGGAGTTATTTTAATAATCTCTGGATTTATGGGACAGGCTAAGGAGGCTTTAATCACTTCATTTTCTTCATCCATATCAGTACTAACTCGAATAGTGCATTCAGCACATTTTCTATCTGGATGGGATCCTGTGCAATGCACTCTAGAATGATTCTGCTTGAGCACGAGGTTGGACAAGATGACCCATTTTGGACCCTTCCAACATGACCCAGTTTGTGATTCTGTGATTCAGTGAATGGAACCATGATTCAGTTCTTGAACCATGAATCTTTAATGGCCAACAAATGAAACCAGATATGGAAAATGAAGGGTTGGTTCTGTCTGTCTGATTGCTGGTTTCATGTAGAGGCCAAGAGCATCTGACACTGTCTATCAGCTCTAGGAGTTCTGATGAAAATGTGACTCAAACTCGCTTTTTACTATTTCCTAAATCCCTACATTCATGTCATGGTCACTTTGTCCAGTCTCATAAATCTACTCTGTTCCCTCCACATCCACAATACTCCACGTTTACAACTAAGACTGCTTTGACAATTATGCTTACTACAGGGAAATACACTTCCTGAGGCTAATATTAATTTATAATGAATATATAGGAGTTTTCTGATTGAAGTTTTATATTTAAATATATTTTGAGTTTACTGTATTTTTGATAAGTTTATTAATGGTGTTAATGATTGCATACATTTTTTACATTCCCTTCATTATTCTCTAATATTCAAGAAGGAATGCAGATTGATAGTACCTCAGAAAAGACAGTCTAATTTCTCTTATATGGTTGTAAGCCATGAAAGATCAATAAATTTTTTCAGAAAAAAGTGTCACAGGTAACAAAACTAGTAGAGTAAGTAATATACCCAGCTGTTACTAGGCTTTCTCCAAAGATTTTTAAAAATCACATAAAACATAAAATTAAACAGAAATAACTGGTTAGATTTCACACAAGACAAAAATAGCTTTAGTGAGAATAAACAAATCACTCTGAATTAATGATGTTGTTATATTATACTTTGAATGACAGGCATGAAGACACATAGATTTTTGAAATGAGTAAGTGTATAATCAAATCTAAATTATCAAATGCTAACAGTAGACCACAGGTTGATTTATAAATGAATGAATACTATTTGTTCTCATACCCATTTACACCTAATTACATTGTGCATGGAAAGACAATAAACTTGTTAGAATTCCACCCAAAGATACCCCAATCCAGTTAGTCATTTACCAACAATTACATACATTATACCAAGATATCCATGATAAACCACTAGGACAACTTGATTACACAGGAGTAAAGTCCTAGAGCATGACTATATGATGTAATTCTACTATGATTACTTGAAGAGAAATTACTCTAATTTTCTCTCATATACAGATTATCAGCCTTCAAAAGTATGTGCAATCTTCTGTAGAAAGTTTTTCATTCAAACTTCTAAGAAAACTGGTCATAGCTAGAAAAGTTATTTAATTCTTTCACTGATTTCTCTCTCAGATCCACTGTCAGGTTACAACAATCAAAGTAACAGTTTGTTTTTAGAAAAAGAAAAATATGTTGTAATAATAATTTCAGCAGTATTAGGTGGAGCTTTAATGTACACAGAAGAATTTTCCACAAAGCAAGTTGTGTGCTAACTGAGAGACAGGAAACTCTCAATGCTCAGTCAAAAACAGAAAGCAACCTGCAGTTTAATGAGAAATGGTATCCATAAATGTACACAACGGCACATACACTAGAGTTACATGCACTCAGGCCTCAGCTGTGTGGAGGAGATGTAGGTGACTGTGGGTAGGCTTGGAAGGTAGAATTCACATGCACAGGAACCAGGCCAAATCTACACTGTGAATTACAGAAATGTCAGTAGCAGAGGAATGCCTTCTTTGAGTTAGAAAATGAAGATAAAACCACTGAATTAAAACTATGGATGAGAGGACAGGGAAGAGTAAGAATGACTGTCTTCACTTCATTATAAATATTAATTTGCTTTTTGCATGTCATTTCAAATCGAATATATGTTATTTACTCTTGTTACATTTAAGAAAACATAATATTCTTATTTATACCATAAAAATCTGCTTATCCTATTATATACTTTCATGTGTTTTAGGAAATGTACTTCTACAGGGAGTAAAAAGGAATAAGAAAAGATAGTAGGCTGCATGTCTTTTGCTGCTGCATCTGTATCACTAAAATATAAACATGCGGTGTTGAACTTTGGCTAGGTTTCTAACAAATCCTAAAAACACTGACTGTTAAAAATTTACACTTTTATATCAAATTTTAATTGGTATTTTAAAACTTTACCATATGTTTAATATGGAGAAAAATATTACATATTTGTTTATAGTGAACTTCTAGAATGAATAACTGCATTTTCTTCCAAAACATTGATAAAGGTGTCTCCATAACCTAACTGCTTTTGAATAAAAGTATCTTCTTGAAATAGTCCTTCACATAAAGTTTAAGATAATTTCTGGCAGTATCATGAGTTCTCATAATCAATACAACTGACAGATATTAATAGGAACAATAAATCACTGCTGAGGAATATGATTCATAAAACATTTATGATTTATAAAAGCACATAATATTCTGCTTTTATCCACTTACACTACAGATTAGGATAAAGGAACTGTTTTTCAGCAACAGCTGCATTATGCACAGGCACACAAACAAGTAAACAAAAATCAGAAAGTACTGTGAGTTCTGAAGCAAAGGTACTACCAGAAAGTTACCTTCACATCGAGGGAAATTATAGTTCCAATTTCTGTTGATTCCATGTTGACAAGTGAGAACAGGTTGCCCCCTCAAAACATATCCAGGATAGCATTCAAAGGATACTGACTGTCCCACACTGTAATCTGAGTTGACTATATAGCCATTCAAAAAAGGAGGAGGATCGGGGCAGTTCTGTAACTCGTAAGCTGGAAGAGAACAGAAGTGCTTTTTACTGCTTAATCAGTACTTAACACAGGAAGTGTTAATACATTCATATAAAATCTGTAATGCATTCAATAATAGGTAAACACTGGAATACCAAGCTCCAGTAATTCAGAGATTAACTCACAATAAGAAATTAATCACCCCTTTGAACCATACAAAAATATTTTAGTAATGTACAACAAAGTCATTCCTTCCTTAAAACTTTATGAAATACAACATTTTCACAATCCATTGTATTTTTAATATATATTAAACTATGTCCAAAAAAAGCACCTGACCTAAAAAAAATTAAAAGAACTAATGTATGACTTTAACATGACATAGAGCACAATAAATATCTAAAAAATTTACAAATAGTTGTGAAGGAAAAGGTCCTTTTAGCTATATCACCATACAAAAAAATTGCTTCAATGATTCATCATATTTCATGTTGGGTTCTGTGTTTTCAAGACATCAAATTATTATTCAATCAAACACATTTAATTCATAAAAATCAGTGTGATGAAAATTCAGAAGGATCTTTCATTAATAACATTTACTGAGATATAAAGATAATGTAAACCGTTCCATATGAAGCAATAAAAAGACTGTTTTATAATAATGTTATGTAAATTATTTGCAAACAACTTCACATAGATTGGATAATAAGTAATTGCATTTAAGAAATGTGTTAAAAAGATGAGTGCCCTGCTCTTTTCGAGCACTCAATTTCCAGTTAAAGGAATACTTCTGTAAGAAAGTTCAAACAAGAACAATAATACCAGTGTGCTCTATATCCACATGTGTTGTTAAGTCCAAGCTCTAAGAATAAAGCAAGAGAATATGATGACCATATTCTTGAATGAATTATTTTGTTAGTCTTTTCAAAGATAACCTTTGCAATATGAACAAGTTCATCCTAGAAGTGTATACTTATTATTCTGAAAGATTATTTAAACGAGCCATTTCAGCAAGATTAAGCTAAACATATATTTTAGATATGCTTATGTGCTTACTTAAAGTAAGTAAGCTTAAGCTTTTTCTTTCAAATAAGAAAAAATTGAGAAAATAAATTCAAAACCTAAAAATAAAAAATTAATTGCTACTGAAAGGAAATACAAAAAGGTTTATTTTTCCCTAAATTGTGGTTCATTACATTTTGTGCTAAATTTAGTAACAGCTTATTAATTTTAATGTTACTAATACTCCTACTATCATTTGTGTAGTACTAATACAGATAATATCATTATTATCAACATCTTTATACAAAATAGAGTAGTAGAAAGATTATTTAAGAGTACAGGACTCTGAGGAATTCTGTACTAAGACTGAAATATTAAATTATATAAAAATCTATTTAGCAAATTATATTAAAAATAGAATATAAAAATATTCCAGAAGGTCAGAAGATCTCACAGATTTGTTGTTGTTGTTTTTTAAGATGCAGTAATGCATCTTTAAAGGCATACAACAGTTACAACAACAGCGTTTTGGAACAATGACAGTAAGTACTGGAATTTTAAAGTTTGATTGTAGAACCTTTTGAAGAGACAAATATCATTCTTCCTTATTGGTTAACTTGTTACAATATAGTGTTCTTATGTTTTGAAAGTACTTAACACAGTCTCAGAATTTTTTAAGTTAGTATTAAAAATTAGTTGCAGAAAAAAAGCTCAACCAAACAAACAAAACAAACCTCTCTCACTGATCTACATAAAAAGATAACATAAGAGACACACAGGTGAGAGAGGAAATCCTGACAGATTTGGCAGAGGTGTTCCATAGAATAAGGAAGTGATGATTTTGCATATATGTATAAAAAGAGATAAAGAGGGAAGGTGATGGGATATTAGAGAGTATCGAAAGTTGGTGTGACAAAAATTATATGGAGTAAGAGGTGGGTATTGTCCTGGTTTCTGCTAGGGAAGAGTAATTTCTTCACATTTTTTAAAATTTTGTCTCATGCTCTGCCAGTGAAGTGGTACCCAAAAACAGATAAACAAAATCGGAAGGAGGATAGGTAGGATAGGTGACCTGAATTGACCAAAGGGATGTTTCATGCTATAGAACATCATTCCTTGGTATGTAAACTTAGAGTAGTTTCCCAGAAGGATGACTGATCTGGGTTCAGGAAGGAGGTTCTGGCATCAGTCAGCAGGTGGTGAGGAAGTTGTAGGCTGCAGTGAGGTCTCTCCTCAGTCTTCTCCAGGCTGAACAGACCAAGTGACCTCAGCTGCTCCTCACACAACTTCCCTTCAAGAGCCTTCACCATTTTGTTGTCCTCCTTTGGACTCTCTCTAATAGTTTAATATCTTTCTTATATTGCAGTGACCAAAACTGCTCCAAGTATTTGAGGCTGCCCCAGTGCAGAGCAGAGCAGGACAATCCCCTCCCTTGCCCGGCTGGTGATGCTGCCCCTGATGCCCTCCAGGACAGGGTTGTCTTCCTGGCTGCCAGGGCATTGCTGGCTCATATTCAAATTGTCATTGACCAGGACCCCCAGGTCCCTTTCTGTGACACTGCTTTCTAGAATCTCATTCCTCAGTCTGTCTGTACAGCCAGGGTTGGCACATTGCAGGTGCAGAATCCAGCACTTTCCCTTGTTGAGCTTCATATCATTGGTGATTGCCCAATCTTTTACTTTGCTGAGGTCTTTCTGCAGGGCCTCTGGGCCTTCAAGGGAGTCAACAGCTCTTCTCAGTTTTATTTCATCTGCCAGCTTTCATATTATCCCCTTCAGTCCTGCTTCCAGGTCACCTACAAAGGTGTGGGAGAGCACAGGGCCTAAGATGGAGCTCTGCGGGACACCACTAGTGACATGTCACCCAGTCACTCTCACCCTTTGTGCCTGACCCATGAGCCAGTTTCTCACCCATCACTTGATGTGTTTATTCAGCTGAGTGCTGGACATTTTGTCCAGAAGGATCCTCTAAGAAACTGTATCAAGAGTTTTGCTGAAAGTCAAGAAAATCACATGAACTGACCTCCCTTGGTTCACTAAGTGGGTTGCCTTGTCTTAAAAGGAAACCAGGTTTGATAAGCAGGACTTTCTTCTCATGAAGCTGTGCTGGCTGTGACCAGTGAGTGTGTTGTCTTTCTGGTGTTTTTCAATACCTTCTAGAATAAGCTTCTCCATAAATTTACCAAGCACCGAAGTGAGAATGACAAGCCTGTAGTTTCTGGGGTCTTTCTTCTTGCCCTTCTTGAAAACTGAAACGATGTTCACCAGCTTTGACTCAGCTGGGACCTCTTCAGACTCTCAAGACTTCTCAAAAATTACGAGAGGTTTTGCAATAACATCAGCCAGCTCTTTGAGGACTCAGATGAATCCCATCAGGTCTCAGAGATTTGTCGACAGCATCCCTTACTGTCATTGGGATTGTAAATGAAAAAAACAAAGCCTAGCTTTTAAAATTCTAGTTACTCTTTATTGAGAAATGCACATGCTTTTTGCCTGTTGTAAATAAGGCAAACAAAACACATACAGAAATTTTGGGGGTTTGTTCTGGTATTTGTTTTAGTAAGAGGAGAACCTGTGCCTAAAGCAGATCATCATAAATTTGAAGGCCAGTCAGTTAGGGGTGAAAGCACTTGCATATGAGCAAAGTAAAACTGTTTATTTTGCTATTTGTTATTTTAAAAATAAGATATAAAATTTTAACATATTCTGCTTGTATTTTCTGGTACAAATCCTATAGATGACTCATAAATTATTGATCAGGTGATCCACGTGACTATGATGTTATGATTTACAGGCCACCTAGGAAATATGTTTTAGAGTTTTAGTATAAATATAAATTAGGTTTTTCTTTGCTCTTTTGATATATGCAATAACACCTGATTTAACAGAGCAGTAGTCATGACTAACAAATACTGCCAACAAATCCTGATGCCACACCTTGCACTAGAAAGCTCTTTCTGTGAGTGTCATGCTCAAAGACTTGTTTGCTACTGAGCTTTACAAATTGAGATTCCATTTCACTGCAGACAAAAACGCTAGTAAGAGCCTGAAATAAAACATAAGTGAAATCTGAGAAAAAAATTTCATTCCAATACTGGCAGCAGTCAAATACTTGAATTTTAAAATTATCTCATATAGCTATTTGGCATTTATTTGTGTAGACATATTTTCTGCTGATAAGCAAAGATTGTAAATCACAAAAGAAATGTAATTGATTCTCTGCTACCTTGTTGTTATGGTTCAAATATATTTTCCATCTTACATAAACACTAGGGTGACTTATTGGCTTTTCAAGTACCACATACTTCTATAACACTTAAACATGGAAATAATTGTTTTACAGAAAAATGGTATTAGGAGAAAATTGAGCGTGCAATCACTTAAATGCTAGGAGAGCTCACAATTAGCTCACTTAAAACTTTCATTTAGGCTTCTTGTACATTCCTCCAGTACCATGGTGTGTATAACTACTGACTCAATAAAAAAATACACTTCTCAGACTAGACTGGCCTACCATGAGTTTTGTTGGAAAGGTCCTTTAAAGTTGATCTGGTTCCAGCTTCACAGCCATGGGCATGGACATACTTCAGTAGATTGGATTGCTAAAAGTGCCATCTAATCTGATTTTGAAGACTCAGTGATTAGGCATTCACAACTTTTCTTTTTTCAGTGTCTCACGACCTTCATTTTATGTTCCTTATGTCCAATCTAAATCTATCATATTTTGGTTTAAAACTGCTGGCCCATCTCACTGAAGGCCTCGGTAAAAAGTATCTTCTCTTCTTTCTAAAAAGACCCTCTTAAATACTGAAAGGCCCCAATAAGGACTTCCTGAAACCATCTCATTTAGGCTGAACCTCAACTCTCAGCTCTCTCAGACTTCACAGAAGAGGCGCTCCAGCCTGCTGTTTACTTTGTAGTCTTCCTCTGGACCCACTTTAACTGGGCTGTGCTTCTCTTATGTTTGAAGCACCAGAGCAGAATGCAGCACTCCAGTTGGGGTCCCAAGAGAGCAAAGCAGAGGGATAGAATCACCCCCTTTGATCTGCTGGCCATGCCTCTTTTTACGGAAGCCCAGGATGCAGATTGCTGCAGCCCAGGATAGGACTGGCAATCTGGAACCTCAGTTTATTGTTGCAGGCACCTGTTGGGGGTTGACATAGCCACAATTTGGTTTTTAGTTGAAGAGGAATATGGTTTTTCTCTACCAGGACTTTAGGACCTATCAGGGGTCAGCTTTTTTAATTGGCATGTGGTTTGACCACTCAGGAAACAGGATGTGACTTTTGGTGATACCCATATAAAATCTCAGGCCAGGAAATTTAGCAATCCATCTTTAACATAATGGAACTACCACCATTCCCTATGCATTGCAGTTGCAAAGCTGAAGGGAAAAGAGAACATCAAAATATCAGAGCATAAAACAATAGAGATCTGATCAGCAATGGTACTGAGAGCTGTAATTTCCCCAGGGTTCTGCTAAGGAGACAAAGCTTTCTAATGCATTCAGAAATACATAGTACCTAAGTGATTTAGGTTGTATTTACAAATCCTGTGCTGTGAGAATTCATAGGCTTAAGGACCAGCATTAGATCCCTACAAGTATGGGTAAAAAATAATTTACAGTTCTCAGTGTGCATTCACATTTCTTCACCCCAAAAATAATATGTTCAGAGTACAATCCCAAGCTATATTGAGATTCAATCTCATTTTCTGCCTTCAGAAAATCAGTAGAAAAAATGAGAAATAACATTATTAGTTTCATGATTCACTCTACAATGCTCATATTCTTTGCTTTCCTTTGAGACGAGAAGTTATCAAAAAACCTTATCATTCATAAAATGCTAAGATCTCTGGAAAATATCATGTTTTTAATAGCATGCAAGCCTGATTGAATAAGCATAGCCATCACCCATCTCCCTTTATTTTTAAATTGGTATCTACAAAAATGTTATTTACCTGGAAAAAAAAATCTGCTACCTTATGTACTGTATTCTGGTTAGCAATTATTTTGACATAAAAAAATCAGTCCTTGAATTGAACTGAGTTTAGTACCATATAGCAAAAACCCTGAATTTAATCTTAAATCCGTTTTAATGTATTTTAAATACAATAGATCCTATTAGAATTAAGGTATGCATGTTTGTGGGCACTCGTAGTATGAAACACGTTCACTAAGAAAACTAGAATGGTTTTGGCAATTATGACTGTAAATCTGGAGTCTTTTTGCCTACTCTTCCTTTTTTTAAGGGTAAATTAAATTGGTAGAAATCACTGGTAGAAATCGGTAGAATCACTGGTAGAAAAGTAATGCTTTTTTTCTATTTATAAAACTTTTTTCCCACCAATTATAGTATATTAGGACAGCCTACAATGAGATCAATTAGAAGCAATCTGAAAAAAAAAATCTGTTTAAATGTATAAAGATGTCAGAAGCTCAGCTCCATTTGCTTTGCTTTGTAAATTCAATTCTAGAAATGACAAAAGTGGACAACTTAACTGTGTGAGCATCAATTGGACTAAAAAGAAATAATTATCTTTCCATATATAACAGTATTCCTTTTACCTATAAAAAGATTTTGAATGTGACACCCATACCAAGCTCTCCTATTTTATTTGCCTCCTGCACTTACATCTCATGAATAGCAATTAGGGAAGACATTGCATATTAAATTCAGTTGTGACAAGGATTATTCTGACTGGGTAGCCAGCAAGCCCAACTGCATTGGTATCTATGGAGTAATGCTGCATCTTCTCAACAAGGGCTTTATTTCAGAAATGTGAAGTTTGACTGAAATTGGCCAATGGTTCCACAACTGTGTAACAAAGGTATAGGGTTGACAGCCAGACAACAAAACAATGCTAAATTCCATCATGCAGACAAATCAGGCTAAGACTTGTGTGGCATTTGATTTACTGAAAGGGAAACAACACTTCTAATACAGCAGAAAGGAGAAGGGAAAGAATAATATTGGAGTAAATATTATTTTTTAAGTCAAGTTGGTGCAACTGCAGATAGTCTAAGAGGGAGAGAAAGTAATTGGGAAATATAATATTAAAAAGAGTAGGAAAATCCAGAGGTAATACATCAGAAAAGATAACTAAGTATCATGGGTAACATAGGTGGAACAGGAAAAAAAAAAAGTCGGTTATCAAAATCAGCATATTTGTAAGATAAAAATAAAGCAGACAATAAAATTGCTCAATTCTAAACCGCTGGCATTTTCTTTCAGAGGGCAAGAGAAGAACACGGAATACACCGAAACAATACTTTCTGAAGTTAATAGATTCTGGCTATCTAATTGAGTGTACAATTTTCTATATGTTCTAAATGATGTTGAGCAAGTTATTTTGGCTCAATAATATGAAGTTTATAATATATGATGATTATGGAATTGCTAGATCTTCTCAGTAGAAATGGCTAGTGCAGTCTGTGATCTCTGGCAACAGAGAGAGTTTCTGCTTTGTGAAGACAAACACATGTAAGACAATTAATTTTTAAAGAAGAAAAGTCCCATTTCTGCTTTTACAATGAAGAAAAGGAAGTAGATAGAAAACAGAACATAAGTCAATTATAAATCCAGTAGAGTGAACTTAACTGGTAGATCCTAACCACTCAAAAATCAAACACAATTGTGTTACCAACTTTCCATATTAGAAAAAAAAATCCCAATAAATCATAAATACACTTGAAAATATCAATTTTTTCCAGCACTTGATTTTTTAGTGAAGTGGATTATTTTATCAGGTTTTTAAAAATGTTTTAAACCCATAACTTTTTTGATATACACACATGGATGCATACACACACACACAAAACACGCACACACATGCGTACACACACTACACACATCCACACACTAAAATACAGTCTCTATAGATGAGGATTAATACATAAAAATTAACTGCATGAGTTGTCTTTACAGAAGAAATTGCTTTGCCTCTCACTCATGGGAAGCATAAAACTGGATGAATGGACATGTATTTGGTAGTGCAAATATACCCATAGCTACACTTTTTTGTGAAAGAGAAAATTTTTTAGAGATAAATACTAGTTATATTTTTTATTTGAAATTAGAATGACACAAATATCAGTTAATTTAACTGTATTCTTTCTTGGTTCTGATTTTTTTCTATTATTATAACTATTAGACTAAAAACTTAGCTATGGAAAGTCCTATCAAATTATTACTATTGCTGAGAATTTGATATTTTTCTGGGTTTTTTCTATAAGTACTTGGAAAATACTAATAAAAGCTTCTGAATTTAAATGAATAATATTTTCTGACATTTTCTTTTAATTTGAGAATACTACAATCTTCATCGCTTTAAAAAAATATTTTAAGGTTCATGTAATGCAAAAATGTAATATTTCATAATACCTTGCTCTGATTTTAGGTGAATTGTTTTTCCTATGTTTACATAATATGATAAAATTTTGTTATGTTATTGAGGCAGTCATGATCATATGTTTGTTGACAGCTGACAAATTGCAAGTAGGAGAAGTAGAAAGCATGCAACTTATCTAAAAGCAACTGCTTTTAACAAGAGATGGATAGAATGAATCAAAAAATAGCAGTTCCTATTGCATCATGCCCTCTTCATCACATTCCCATTTATTTCAGAGTAGACCAAACAGTTCTACTGGACTAAGTAAGAAAGGGAAGAATAGAAGAAAAGAGTAATAAAACCATGCACTTGTTGAGTAAGCTACAACACTGCCTCTAGAAGAACATGTTATACAGTCTACACACAATGTAAGATTTAACTGCTAGTTTCAGGGCAGAAAATGCTGTTAGTCAGGAAGAGCTTGTTATGGCAAGGAAAAACACACTAAGTAGAGCTAGAACAAAAAGTACTGGAGAATATATCTGGAAAATATATCACATGGCTCTGTATTTATTTGTCATTTCTGTAACTTGACAATCACAATTTTTTTAACTGCTCAGAACAAAACTAACACTAGGTAGGTGTGATATGAGAATATTCCATACTTGTAAGACTATATGACAGAATAAAATTCTACAGATGACAGAGAGTCATGATTTTGTTGTGGGTGTGCTTTATGAGCATCAGCCAAATTCAGGGGATCAAAATCTTCCAATGACTCCATAGATATGATCTAACTATAAATGTATATATGTATGCAAATAAATGCAATACTGGGCCTGGAAAATTAGAGTTCACTGTCTTCATAGAAGCTCGTGTGGTGCTGTGTCTTCGGTTTATTGCCAAAAGAATACTGATAGCACAGTAATGTTCTGGCTTTTGCTGAACAACATTGAGGCTATCTCTGTTTCCTACTATGCTCCTCCAGTAAATAAATTTAGAATGTACGGTAGGGTGGGAGAGGACACAACCAGGCAGATGACCTGAACTAACAAGAGATCATCCATACCACATAAAATCACATTCAGCAACAAAAGGGAAAAGAGCGGGACTAGAAATATTAGCCATCTTTGGCTGGGCATCAGTCTGCCTGTTGGCAGGTGGTGTTGGTGGTGAGTGATTGCCTTTGTATCACTTTTATTTTCTTTCTCTCTTCCTCACCTTATCCTTCACCTGTTAACCAATGTTTTTTATCTTTGCCCCCAAGCTTTCTTGCTTTTAGTATTCCTTTCCTCTTCCACTGGGTAGGAGGTGAGTGAATAGTTATGTGGTGTTTAACTGCCCATTGGTGTTAACCCCCAACACATAATTAAGTTACCCAAATTAAGATTCTAGAATAAGGTGGCATGAATTCCCTCACAGATATCTGAAAATTAAACCAAGCCATGCCATTTGGTTAAACTGTTCACATCTTGTATTGGTGCTCAACTGCTGATAGTAAGACTATTTTAGCAGTTCAGAAATATGCACAAACAAATCATGTTTTATTGTCACTAATGATAAAAAAAACCCAAACAAACAATGAAGATGAAGAAAAAAGCCAACAGTAAAGGACCCCAAAAAGTTCACATTTTCAAATACTGATTATATGTGTTTGAAAATGGATATAGAATGTATTGTCTGGTGTTTTTTCATTTCCTGGTATTTGCACAGGAGTCTAGACTGCGAATACGTAATATAGGAAATTATAAAAAATTTCACCTGAATATTTAAACCTTTTAACTTTGACCATTACTTTAATCATAAAAAGATTATGTAAAAGGGAAAACACGACAGTGAATATTAGTAGTATGAATTGGTAACAGTAGAGTTGAATGGAATGGAAAGGATTATCAGCAATGTGACCTTTGGCAAATAACATCACCTTCTCAGGCTTTTACATCAATAGAACAAAGATTCTAACTCAACACATTTTCCATTTGAAAAATTCCAACCTATTGATTAAACAATCTACAGATTTAAAAATGTCATATAATATATACAAAATATGTCTTCTAAAATAATAATAAAAACAATTAAAATTTGGCTTTTCCTTTCTAACCATAAAGATCATTGTGCTAGTTCATTCTTACCTTGGTAAGTCAACTTAAATCCTTGCCTGTTTTCTGAGTGATCACTATAAAAATGGACAAGTGTTTCATGAGTAGTACTTAGCAAGGGTGATGGGAGTTCCATTCCACTAAACTGGCCAATCATAGAACTGGTGTGGTGAGGCCCATTCTGAATTTCAAGGAAATCATGATTTGCTTCAGTGGAGAAATTCAGAAACTGAATGTGCGCACCTGTAACATTGAGAAAGGAAGAAAATTTTTATAACTCATGTTGCTTAATAGTAAAGCTTGTAAATAAAAATAAAATTATAATAGTTGTTACAGGCACTATATTTATATTTTAGTCACTATTCAAAGTGGGATGCTTAAGTTAAAGAAATAGCTGCTAAATATTACAAGAGTTGGAGTTTCTAATTTTTTTGATTACCAATCAGTATCATAACCACACATGAAGGGACAAATGAAGGTAAGCTATAAAGTCACAAAGTCAACAACAAGGATTTTCCATATTCCTAAATCAATTAACAGAAAGACTCAGCAAAGGGGCAAACCCTGTTGTGCTACAGCATGGCCGGGACTCTGCCATCCCAAGAGCATCCCTGTGCTGGGCCAAGGCCTCTCACAGAGGCTCAGGATCAGCTGGGCACTCAGGAAGGTTACTAACAGAGCAGCCTTTTGAGGCAGAAGTTTACCTCCCTAGTTCCAGCTATCTACTCTACCTGAGTTTTCCTGCCCTGGCTCGCCAATATTTGTCTCCTTTACCTCTAGCTTGGGCCAGTGTGTCTTTGGAGCCATTTTACCCTGTATGCAGCCCTATAAAATGCACTGAACTCTAGACTGGTGACAGGGACTTCAGAGAATTTACCACAAACCCTCTCCAGGAATCAGGTGCTTGAACACTTTTCAACATTCAAAACATGCTGAACATTTGGAAGTATAAGCATAACCTCATGGGAAGAGCTGTTTTGAAGTTCTGGCACTACTTCCTCTGGACTAATGACTTGAAATCCAGTCTTAAACTATGCGTATGTACCATATCAAAACAGAAATGAGGGATGAATCCCTGGTTTGGAATTCTAGTACCAAGTAACTTGCAACTGCACTTTTTGGGCTTAACTTTGCTCTGGTAGGCTATGAAGAACCAACTGTAATAGAATAAAACAGAATTA
Source organism: Pycnonotus jocosus (assembly GCA_013400435.1). Classification (NCBI taxonomy): domain Eukaryota; kingdom Metazoa; phylum Chordata; class Aves; order Passeriformes; family Pycnonotidae; genus Pycnonotus; species Pycnonotus jocosus. The sequence goes on along the minus strand of VWYP01017733.1, from coordinate 2,847 downwards.
CTGAATGAGCCAACAAAGCAGTGTGAAATAGTCAATGCCTTAACTCTGCTTGACATTCTTACTTAGCAGTAGAGACATATTCTTTATTCCAAGAGAGAACACTATAGATTAATTACCAGGGTAATAGATTACCAGGATAATTAATTCAGTCTTGTTTATAGCTGATTTCTTCACCTCTGTGGTTTAGTATTGAATCAATGGTATAATTTTTTTTTTTCTACGAGAGAAATTAAATAAGCTACCAAATAAACTGGGTTTTATAGAACACGGATATTTAGTTCTAGCACCTTCTCTGATATATGCAATGTGAGAGGTATGAAAACGAGTATTTCAGCTGCTGAATAAGAACACTTAATCCAGTGCTATTAATAGAGAGGTACACTCCAAATTTATCAGTCATAATATCAGCCATCTCTATATAATGTTTGACATGGCTGGTCTGACTTGAATGAAGTCACTAATTTTACAATGCCCTAAGAATTTGAGATGAGGTAGGACACCAAGCAGCCTGGAAACATCTTGACTTCAGTATCAGTGGCTAGTGATTCCCAACAGAGCCTGGATGTCAGCACCATAGAAATGATAAAGAATTGAGCAGCCACTTAATTTGATACCTAAATTGCAAAAGTGACAAGCAGATAGCAAAAATTGTTGTATTTATATAGAGCCCAAACATAAAAGTAATGAATAAAAGTAATATTATCTTTTGAAATATTCTCTGATGAGCTGTGGAGTACCTTTAAAACTGAATCATTCAAATATGTAATATTAGAAGGAATTTCTATTGTAGAAGAAATTTCTATTTGTATATATTCAGTGTAGAAAGGCTCTGTGTTTTAAAAGTATAAATGTAGGTTTAAAGGTAATTAAAAAAAATTAAAAAACCAAAACTCCCTAAAGTAGTTTTGAATATGCTAATTTCAATTAAAGAACACACTGTTTGTGTCCCCTCAAGCCTTAAGTCCAAGTTTATACAATTTGCAAATGCCAATTTGATATGTCAAAGAAGAATTTTTCTACACAAAAGAATTTATTACATAAAAATTACATGGAATAAAAATGATAGCTACAGAAAATAAATCATAACCTATTCAAACTATAATTATATTACTTCTTGCTTGAATCTCAACAGCGTTTCCTCTCTCACTTGAATGTACTCTGAATAATGACAATTCCAAACTGCAATAATTGTTTTTACAAATGTTAATTAATTAACAGCTACCCGAGATCATTTTAAAATCACAACAGCTCACTTGAAAATATATATTTTCTGTTTCAGAATATTTAGATTTTAGTAGTGTCTTTTTTAGATGACTGATGTATTTTCATGTAATGCAGGGAGCATTTCATGTAATGAAGAGAGCACTCACACAATTTTATTGTTAGACTTTGTTTAAGCACACAGTTGTTTTGATACAATACAACGTATGTAAACAAACAGCTTTTCAGTAGAGAAGCTATACTTTTAATTAAAATTCCAAGTAGAAGTACTTTGTGAAAGACCACATCGACTACAATTTTAAACCTGATATAAAGATATTATATGTGGACTTTTAGTAAATACTTGGGGAAAAATGACAACTTGATGGTAAAAAATGTCCTTTGTATTATTTTTGAAGTCAATAATAGATCAGTGCTATGAACACCTTGTATGTGTTAAAACCCTTACAAAACAAAACTATTATCTTTTCTATTTATAGAATTACCACCACTAGAGACTTTCAGAGAAGTGAGAAAAATATTAACAAAGGATACAGGATGCTTTTGTGCAATTAATTCATGAAGTATTTTCTACATGGAAAAGCTTAAAGAAAAAGAGCAACTCCTAGACAAATGAAGGACAATTTTTCAAAGGCAGTATTATAATAACCTGATTAGGATGACATAGCTTATCATTTATATTTTCTGCAAAGGTAGCTAGAGAATGTCCAAACTAGCAAAGGATGTTCCTACACCTATAAGGATATCTTAGGCTACTAAGGGTATCCATAATTATGATGGATCAGTTTTACCAGGTGTTCACTGTTAAAGGCAACTGTTGTAAACAGCAGCAAGGTATTCCTACAGATTAACTTAGTAAAATACTGTGAAAGTAGTACATCTCACTACAAAAAGCCCTCTTATGAATGCAAATGGAGAACATGGAAAATAAACTAATTTCCTCAGATAATAGTAAATTTCACAATGAGTTTTTAGAATTAATTTTCCTATTAAGCGTTGGTATTGAATTCACAGTATAAATTTACATGAAGTTTCACAGCAAAAAAACTTATTCCTCTTTCAGTTCTCATAATGAAAGAAGACAGTGTGTTGTACATGCACTTACAGATTCGTTATTACCTATGATTACCTTTTCAACATAATTATTACTTACTTGTGAAGATATTTTTTGGTAATGTATTTGGATATTTCTAGGTAAACCTAGAAAGATTCTAAGTTGGCAACTGTAATTTAGGATTTGGAATACAGTTTGAGAATGCTTTTAACCAACAATTTGTATTTCTAGAAGTGAGGTTTTGTCTCTTTTATAGAACATAAAATATTGTTTAAAAAGTCACTTGGAGAACAAAAAGACTTCTATTTAACTTAGAAGTAAAATTATTTAATTCATCTTTTTGCCACAGATCTCATTTGCATTGAAATCAGTTTCTGAGACAGGTTAAGTTAATAACATGTTGCTCCAGCAAAGACCCATTTTAGAATTGCCAGCCATTTTCATTTCAACTATAGCAAATAATTATGTAAGGGTTCTCAATACATTCACTAGATAAAATCTACTTCATATCGGAAGTAAAATATTCATAATAATATTATTTTGATTTACATAAATATATATTATATATATAT
>VWYP01017730.1:28256-55703 GCA_013400435.1 Pycnonotus jocosus | reverse complement strand
ATTATATATTAATATATAACATTATATTAATATCCATTATGTATATTAATATAATATAATTATTAATATAATCTGTACAAAATGAGAGTTCATCTTCAATGTGTTACATAAACACATTAACAATACTTGAACCCCATAATTCTAAATCTCTAGAGATCACAAGATCAGACTATATCAGGTCAGATATCTATACAAAGGAGTCAGATATGGGTGTTTTGCACAGATGAATGTTCCTACCTGTCCATCAGACTGGTGTAGCAAAGCAGCCAGGAGAATAATTGCAGTTAGTAGATCCATTTCTACAGGAAAAAACCCCAAAAACAAACCCCCCAAATCCATTAGTCTCTGTTACATACATTTTATGGCATATGGGTGATATGTGAGCAAGATACAAAATTGTTGCAAAGTAAAGCCTGCACAAAGAAGTTTATTTTAGTTGATCCTGAATACGGATGTGCTGAAACTGTGCATAGGCACCACTGCCTCCTACAGAGAGAAGACTCCACCTTGCAGGGAAGAAAAGATTGAAAATAACATAAAGTTGTGTGTTATTTGGAATAGATAGATCAACCCTCTTTTGACTCCTTTATTCAAGATATCTTGAATTTGCAGCATTTCCTTCATGTTTGCCTCCCTGTATATATAAAAAAAAAAGCCCATTAATATGTTCAGTACTGTCACATCAGAATCCTTCTCAAGCATCATCCATAGTGAGATTTGTTGTTTTGGAGTGGAGCACTGAACACAGGGACTGTTGTNTCAGAATCCTTCTCAAGCATCATCCATAGTGAGATTTGTTGTTTTGGAGTGGAGCAAGGGGACTGCTCCAGGGACTGCTGCCTCTACTTCTTTCCCACTTCCCTGTTTCATCATTAAATCAGCATCATTAGGGCTGGAGGAAATGGTGGTGATCACCCTCACATTTCATCTGACACCTAGACATAAGGAAAACCTTCAAATGTAATGTTATTAACAAATAATGTTGGCTACTGCACTCTGACTCCTGAGACACCTCATGCACATAGAAACTCTGAAACCCACATAAACACAGGATGCTTTTTCTGCACATCAAAAGAAGCAAAAGTTATATATTTTTGTATTGATGAGGATATATGAGGGGAAAGGTTTTTTGGGGTTTTTTTTTGTTATTAAAAAGATGTGGAAAAACCCAAGGAAGGCTTGCTTTGAGCTCATCAGATTGCCTTAAACCAGACAGGCAAGAGGGAAATAGAGATAAAAAACCCCTAAAAATATAAAATGCCTTAGAGCTGGCCTCTGAGAAAAATCCATGGTGTGAGCAGGACAGGTCAATAGAAATCGAGGAAATTCTGCTTGACAGGGAAACTATCATTGCCAAAAAAAGCCCCGAAAAACAACCCCTTTAGTTTAGAATCACTACTCCTTATCCTATTATGTCATTCAGATATTCAGTCTTTTTCTTGTTTTCCTGTGATTTCATAAGGAACTCATTTGCATGAGGTAGAGGCAGGGATCTCACTGATATTAATGAGGAATAAATTCTTAAACTGCAAGGGATACTTTTAGCCACAGAGGATTTGTCTTGCCCATACACACAGAAACAAAATTTTTTTTGGACTTTCCGGATTAAGTGCTGCAACAGGAAAATAAAATATTTCTAGATCCAGAGTTACAGTTGATTAAACACTACTGAACATCTTCAACTGCCAGACTCTACCATCAAATCCGTCTCTTGGACTAAATGCATTGAGCTTTACTTTCAAAGTCAAATGGTGATGGTTCCCAGATACCATTATCCTCCCCTGTCAATAGTGCTCAATCCACTAAATCACTTCTATGCTTCTGAAAAACAAATGCCAGCAAGGCACTTTTAGGCAGCTCTACTGGAAAACCTGAGGTTTCATGAAAATTTGGTTGAGTGTAAAGACAAAGTAAAATAAACATTGATAGCTTCAAAACTGTAAACAGGTTTCTATTTGAAAAATACAGTCTTTATGTTTAATCCTGGTGTTTTATTCCTCAGTAGAACATTTCTCCTGCCATCTGATAGAGCTTTCAGGGCATAGCAGGTTTGAAAGTTTGGCAGAGTGGGAATATTTGTTTTTTCAGTAATTTTGATATATTCTTCCTCTACCTTCTCTGAGTTTACCTCTTTAAATTTCATTAAAGTAATAAATTCACTCTCCATTAAGAAAAGTTAATCAGCTTATTACATACTATAATATATATTAGACATTTCAGCAGCATATATACAAAAAAGTTTGGAGAGATAGTTAACATTTAGAGATGACAAAATTCTAAGTTCAGCTGCACTAATGTATCCCAATACTCAAGTGAAATAAATTCAACACCAAAACAATTCAAAAGACATTAGAAATGCATTCCCCATGACTGACAACCCCATGCAAAATGGATTTTTTTATGTTTACATTTGAAGAAAGAAGCAAGTGGGTCCAAGTGTTACATTTTAATCTAAAGAAATACGGGAGTTGGTCTCCACTGAAGCAATTTTTCATCCCTACTCATGAAAGATGTGATTTCAGAGAAGATGTATTCTATTTTACATTCTTTCCCTGAGATATTATAAGCAGGAATTTCCTTTCAATTATCACATTATCAATTATTGGTACAATTTAGCTATTAACTCCACTAAGCACTAGCACAATGAACAAGAGGCTGTATGGATAAAATCTCTAAGGCTGAAGTTCAGTTCTGCATACATTACCTTCATCCAGCAGAATCCTCCTGTACCTGAGCAAGTGGCAGCAGAGAGAGAGGCTCTCCCCAGTCCAGGGTTGTGTATATATACATTTCTCCCCTTTTTTTTCCTTGTCAATATTTATTGCTGATAAGTGACATCAGCTTTGGGGCTGCCCATTGTGCAAGAAGAACTTTTCTTAAGGAACAAGTGACTGAAAACAAACCAATTCAGCTACATTGTTCTGGATTTTTTTGTTTTGGTTTGGTTTTTGGTGTTTTTTTGTTTTGTTTTGTTTTATTTTGTCTCCAGGGTAAGGAAAAAGAGAAGACAGAAGACCTGTCCTTTTGCAGAACTTCAACTTCTAGTCTGACCAGCAAGCTACAGTGCTAATGTGTTCACAAAATAAAAGCTTGAGTTTCAAGCTGGTTGTTTTACACTTGTCTTTCCTGTTTCTGGCAAAAGAGTGAGATAAATATTTTGAAGCAGAAACAAAAGTGAGCAACTTCTTAGCTGTACACAGAACAACCAGTACCATGGGCAACGCAGTGATGTTTTCTTCCAAGTGGTTCCTGAACTTCCATTTGCTGAATAGAACTTATATTCCATTACCTCACTGAGGCTGTGGCACTGGGCACCACTTTTTACCAGCCCAAAGTAGTGATAGAACAAAGGGGAATGACTTTAAACTGAAAGGGGGCAGGTTTAGACTAGTGTTTGGGAAGAAATTCTTGACTATGAGTGCGATGATTCACTGGTAGAGGTTGCCCAGAGAAGCTGTGGCTGCCCCATCCCTGGAAATGTCCAAAAAAAGGTTGGATGCGGCTCTGAGCATCCTGGTCTAGTGGATGGTGTCCCTGCTCATGGCAGGGTGTGGGACAAGGTGACCTTTAAAGTCCCTTCCAATCCAAACCATTCTGTGATTCTGTGATTCTGTGATTCTGTGATTCTGTGGTTCTGTGATTCTGTGGTTCTGTGGTTCTGTGATTCTGTGATTCTGTGATTCTGTGGTTCTGTGATTCTGTGATTCTGTGATTCTGTGGTCCTGTGATTCTGTGGTTCTGTGGTTCTGTGGTTCTGTGGTTCTGTGGTTCTGTGGTTCTGTGATTATTGTACACAAAACTCACCACAGATGTTGCTCAAGATTAAGTTATTGCAGAATGGCTGCAGATGTGTCACACCTTCTTCCCTCAGTCTGGAGAGATGTGTGGCATGTGCTCGGCTCTGGTGCAGCATGAAACGGTTGGGGTTGAAAAGACCTTAAAGATCTCCAAGTTCCAACTCCTTGCCATGAGCAGGGACACTTTCCACTAGTCCAGGCTGCTCCAAGCCTTGTCCAACCTGGCATCACTCTGCTCATCCTTCCTTCTCGCAGAATCTTTGTTTCCACTTTCGTATAAGGTAAAATATCACAAAGGCAGCTTTGACAGGTCTTGTTGCTCAGTCACAACCTTTCCTGCTTCCTTCCATGCAGTCTGCTGGCTGTCAGAAGGCACAAAGCATCTGCACATGTCCTTATTCCTTTCTTGGTTCCCTGCCCCATCCTTGCCTTTGCTGTGGTGTGTTGGACACCGAGCACCCCTTTCACCACACTGGGTGGAGGTTGCTGACCATGCTGCAAGTCAATATTGTCTCACCGTTTCCAGATTTCTGCTGAATTCCTGCAGCTCCCTGCTGCTGCCAGAATTCTAATATTGTATTATAATCCCTGTGTTGGAAAACACAGCTGCCTTTGTTCTTTCTCTGTATAGCAGGCAGCACTTACGGGAAGTTGCCTCTGATAAGGTCTCCCATATCCTTCCATGTTCTGAGATAAGGGCAAGGGCACGTTTTTATCTGAAGTGCTTGTGACAATTTTGATGAGACCAGGGTTATCACCATCAGAAGGCCTCATGAGACACTGACCATTGTTATTAAGACTTACATTTCTATTGACTGTGAGGAGAGGCAGTCCAGCAGCTCCAGATTCCCAGTGTCCTGGGAGATACTTCCATTCTTTTACCCCATCCCCTGTACTCAATAATTTTCATGAATTCACTACAGTCACCTGAGTTTTATTTGTACTGTTAAAATGAAATTATGCTACTACAAGTATTCCTTTAAAGCATGCCCCACCTGTTTGAATAGTGAAAACAATTTGTTCTCCAAAGGATGACTGTCAGATCTGCCACAATTCATGGTCTGTGGGTGAAATAATTGGGAGGAAATAAAAGACTAATGAAACATCCGGAACCATGGTACAAAGAACAATTTAGCATAGCAATTCCTACTTCCCCGTGTGGAATACCTAAAGGGGTGGGGTAATTTAATTAAAAAAGAAATTAAGAATTTATTCCATAGGGTTCTGCAAATGTGTGTGCATTTTAAAAGATAAATCTATGGAAGTTCTTAAAAAAAATATCAGCTTGAGTGATTTGACTGTGGAAGTTCTCCTCCAGGCCTTGTAAATCTGAACTACAGGAATCTGATTTATCTCAAGCAATGAAGACAAAAATCCAGTTTCTTCAATTCTTTATTTCCACTGAAGACAGTGGCAGTTATAGCAGAACTTTAGATTAAAATCCATACAGTTCTGTGTGGTTCAGAACATTGCACAGAGCTTTTTCTTGGCTGTCAGGACACCTTGCAGACCTAACTTTGTTTGGCAAAAAGAACCTTATTGATTTTTTCCACACAACCCAACTCACTTCTACTATGGATTATTATTATTATTATTATTTATTGTATTCCTATAGAGAGAAGCAAGAGTCAATCAATCAAAAAGTTGCTGTCAGAGTAACATAAGCACAGTATAATGGAATAATGAAAACAAAATTGTTATCCAGAAACTTTTAAAGACCTAGTCCTTCTCTTGTGCTCCCAGAAAGGGATCTGTAAAAGATCAGCTGTTCCTTAGAGATATTTTTCTATACGTTTCTAGAAAGTTTGCAACAAGGAGATTTCATGGTTTCTTTGGGTGATAAATGTCATTCTTTCATAGTACTACTGTTCCAGAAAGCTTTTAAAGTTTAACATACAAAATTGCAGGAGGGATTTTGTGTATGTGTGTGAAAGTCATTTTCATGAAGCCCAAAAAGGATTAACAAATGATTCAGTTAGTACAATCATACACTTCTCATATCAAAGTTCAATGTGTGCCTGTGTTCATGCTCTTCTCAATCTTTGCTGAAGTGTGGCAAAGCTGAGCTCTGTAAAAATGCATAATTGTCCTTTTAAAAACATATATGGATATTATATTCAGCTTCACTTTAGATCTAGTAAGTCATTAGAAACATTTTCTAAATTTCTGCTATGGGACATCAAGAATCTGACTCCAGAAAAGAAATCTGGGGTAAAACTCATTCCATCCCCTGGGACAACCCAATAGTGAAAGCACTTGTATTTCAGCTCAACTTTTCCTTGCAAACAGATTAAAACACACTCTGAAGTCACCTTTGGGAAGCAGCATATCTAATATATTTAAAATGTTAGATTAAAAGAAGAGACAATATCAGATACAGGTCAATGAGAGAAATGAGCTTCATTCCTTCAATCATATTTCTCCCATAAACCAAATAAACCAATGCCTGTTGTAAGTAAATTGTGACAACAGTGTGGAAGGATACACAGAAAGTGAATAGAGAAGAATTCCGTGTGGAAATCGTTAGAACAACACTATTTTTTTTTCAGATATTTCTTCCTCTGTAAGAGTCAGGTGTAACTAAACAAAAGCCCAGCTGATTCTCTAGAACAAATCCCGTATTTAAACTGAATCTGGCCAACAGGAAACAGAGCAAACAAACCATAATGACTTTTCTTAGAATTCAAACTGACTTCTGATATAGGTGATTTATTATTTTTTATTGTTTATTGAAGGAAGTGAGAGTACACCCCCTTCTCTCTAACTAATAGTGAAAGACAAAGGAATGCAGACTCAAACTAGTACAGATATCTTAAATGTAACGATCATCTGGAGCCATTAATTTATTACTCATGGATAAAACAGGTTTTGTGTTGAATTTGCATGGTTAATAACTTCAGATGTACTTGTCTGAGAAATACAGGCTACACAAATTGAAGTTTTTCATGAGCACCCTTTTTTTGCTGCATGTATTTGCTGGAAAAAGATTTTCTGTAATTTAGCAGTAGTGACAATGTGGAGCCTTTCACTGTGAAATCTTTTAAAAAGTGTGGGTATGAAATTAGGTCCTTAAAATGCTTACATTCCTTAAATGTTTATATATGAGCATTTTAGTCTTTTCATGCATTTGACATAAAAGTAAACCAGAGTTGTTGCAGAGGGTGCAGAAAGAAGGTTGATCTTCTTGTAGTGGTGTCCAGTTGGTAAACAAATACCTTGAACTTGTTGCAACAAAAAGTAATGTTAAAAAGTGTTAGAAAAAAGGAAAATCTGATTTCCAAGTCAGTAAGTCTCACACAGAACATTCTATTGGATTGGTTGCAGTAGGTAAATAAGAAATATTTGGAGCTGTGAAAAGAAGTATTTGGAGAAACTCCACTTAAAATCCCAGAATCCAAGCTTGAAGAGTCGTTTGGAAATGATATTGCTGATTGGATGCATTTTGACTCATAATAACTCCTGAACCAGCTGCATTTGGTCACAGCCAAGCTTCTTTGTGGAATGACTTCTCACCTTTTTTAGTAATGGCATAGATTTGACAACAGCCTGAAGCTGGAAATCACTTGATAGAAGATGAATAGAAACTACATAACCAGAGGGCATTTTAAATACCCATTCAAAGAATATCTTGACCGAGGGGGCTTTCCACACCTCACTGGAGCTGAGTCTTTCCACAGCCTGACATCCAGGAGCCATAGAGCTGCCTGGGGAAAAAGGTGAGAGGGGACATTTATTTGCTGGGAAAGGCCCTGAGAAAAAGTTCTGCAAAGGCAGACATAGATTTCTGATTTCTTCATCCTGCAATATTTTTTTTTCTTTTATACAGATATGACGTGGCGTGAGGTGATAGAAAATGTACACACAGCCCAGAAAGATGAACCTAGAACACACTGTTCTGTAATGACCAGCAGAAAAATGATTGCTAAGGAAAAAAATATCTCCTGATGGAAACTGATAGACAACTTTTACAGCTTTCTGCTGTTGGAAAGCATCCAGTTGTTCACATGAGTATTGATATCTCAGTCTGCATGCTTGTGTTAGTGCTTTTCTATGGTCAAGTCAGGGAAAAGCAAATACAGCTTTTGCAGCTCTTCATAAATCAGTGAATAAACTATCTTGAGATAAGGCATAAAATACAGTTAAATTATACAATTGTCTTACTAAAATAGGCTACCTAAAGTGTAGGTCTCTACTACATTTTCTACCTATATCCGAGTTATCCCACCAGAAGGAGAAGATCTTCTAGGTTAGTGGAGACCTAAGTCTCAATGTAGCAGCCCATGAGGAGGCACTTGGCACCATCTCATGTAAAACAAGGCACCTTTGCAGTGCTAAGGATGTTGCAAGTGCATGTGGAAGACTTTGTGTCTTTCCAGATTTTATCTGGAGCCCTGGCAGCATATCCTGGGGAATGTCAGGAAGGTGAGGACTCACAACAGAACTAAATGCTTTGAGGAATATGAAAGGCTGAGAGAATTGGGATTGTTCACTCTGGGGAAGAGGAGGCTCCAGGGAGACCTCAGACCTTTCAGCACCTACAGGGGTTCCAAGAGAGATGGAGAGGGACTTTTGGCAAGGGCATGGAGAGATAGGACAAGAGGTGATGAGTTCAAACTGACGGAGGGCAGGGTTAGATCAGATGTTAGGAAGAAATTTTTTACTCAGAGGGTGGTGAGGCCCTGGCACATGTTGCCCAGAGAAGCTGTGGCTGCCCCATCCTTGGAAGTGTTCAGAGTCAGGTTGGACAGGGCTTGGAGCAACCTGGGACAGTGGAAGGTGTCCCTGCCCATGGCAAGGGCTTGGAACAAGATGACATTTCAGGTCCTTTCCAAACCAAACCATTCTGTGATTCAGCAATTCTGTGATTCTGTGAATATTAATTAATTGCTATGCAGGCATTTATGTGCAATCATGAAGCTATTAATTACATCTCTGAAACGTAAATTGAGATCTAGATCCACTTTCAAACTACAATTGTATAAATACTGTGACCCATTTCTATTTCAGTAACCCAGACCCTGACCTCCTGAAAATTGCATTGGGTTTTACAGTGGGTGGCCCTCAGCTGTCCATAAATTGGCATCATTGATGTGTCCCTGCTCTTGTGGCCAGATGATTCCCTTCCTGATGTTCTTTGATTCTATTCTTCATTCTCCCTTTTCCTGGGTTTGAACTCGTCTCCTCCCTTCCCTCTCAACCCATTGTCTCCTTTCCTAATGCCACATCCCACTCTGAACCTAGTTTTGCTTCCAGTCTATCCAAACCACGATATTTCTGAGCGTTCCCATGGCAATCTTGTCTGTATATGGCATTACTGACACAGTAACTGTGAGAGTCACTGCAACCCAAACCTGCTCTGCCATTTTCCAGGTCATATTTATTGTATTTACTTTACCATACGCATCCACTTGACGTAATTATTCAATTTTATTTATTCTATTTATTCTTTCAGCTGAACACAAGCAGGTTCTTTTCTTTTTGTGTCAGCAGTTTGCATACTAGAGCAGCAGAGTAACTTGTTCCACATTTCTGCTTTGGGTATGTAAAGAGAAGTGTAAAAGTTCCCTTTTAAGGACTTTGCTACCATGAGGCCTCCTCATCTAACCTTGCTTGATGGAAGATTAAAATACTAGATGTGTTTTGCCACCAGCATAACTTCCACAGATTTATGCATTGCTTTTTCAATAATCTAATTCACAATTTTTCTCTGGAGGAGATGAGGTCAGTGATTCAAATGCTCCCTTAGTCCTCTTTTTGGGCAGAAGTTCCATATCCATTGTCCCAATTCTCTAAATGACTTTTGTATGATGATTGTATTAATGAAATTGGTTTTTAAAATCACAGAAATGCAAGGGACCTTAAAGTTTGTGTAATTCCAACAGGCAGGGGTGACACCCCCTAGAATAGGCTGCTTAGAGCCTCATCCAACCTTGCCTTGAACCTTGATCATGGTTCAAAAATTTATTCAATTACTTCTTAGATTATTGGTGGTGAAATTCATCAGCCTTGACTCCCCCTATGTCATCCCACTGGTCTATTGTAGTGGAAATCATTTACATGGACATTTATTGCATTTCCCTGTGTATAAGAAGGGGTTTAAATTTCACTGCCTGGATTATCCCATGTCTGTGTGGCTGTAAAGATAAATATAAAACAGTTTTTACATTGTGACATTCTCATGTGACAGACCTGGAGATTTCAGTCTCACAAACCTTTTTCTTGCTTGTCCTTTGCTCCGTGGAAAGGAAAGGGTCAGTGAAGTACCACTCCCACAGAGCCAGAGAGTGTTTACCAGGAAACTTGCTGTTTGCCAAAGTAATTTTTCTTAATTATTCCATATTTCACGAGCAGGACAATTTTTCATCTGCTCCAAGGATACTTTTAGTGCCAAGCAACAAATCACAAGCTCTGTTCAGGTTATCAAATAATCAAGTTAATGTATATTTACCTTAAAAGAACGTCATCATCTGAGAGCTTGAGTTTTTCAGCAAATTGCTACTCCTTTCCTTGGTCTTTCTTTCTTTCTTTCTTTCTTTCTCTCTTTCTCTCTTTCTCTCTTTCTCTCTTTCTCTCTTTCTCTCTCTCTTTCTCTCTTTCTCTCTTTCTTTTTCTTTCTTTCTTTCTCTCTTTCTTTCTTTCTTTCTCTCTCTTTCTTTCATTCTCTGTCTCTCTTTCTTTCCCTCTCTCTCTCTTTCAGCACTGTTGTGATACCAGTTTCCACCAGCTCTGTGGACACAGATGTATCTGATACCTCACCAAAAACCTGGGGATTCCCAACTAGCTCCTAATCCAATTTCATGGCTTTTTAAAATATTTTTTCCTTTTTACATTTAAGTGTTGATGTTTTCCTTTTTAAATCATTGAGCTACTAATACACAAATCTCAACAGTACCTAATTTCTCTGTTTTTTACTTTGCTGACCCTGTGCAAACTTTCCATCTGCTCCTTCCCAGTTGCAGGAGTCAAGTGTGAGTGCTTGAGCCCTGGATGTCAGGAACACAGGCAGTCAAGCCCTGGCACACATCTGAATGGAGCTCCAGACTGCAGAGCAATGGGGTTAAACTCATTCTTACAGGAAAATTCAAAGTTGGCACAGGGTGCCCAGAGAAGCTGTGGCTGCCCCATCTCTGGCAGTGTCCAAGGCCAGGTTGGACGGGGCTTGGAGTAACCTGGGACAGTGGAAGGTGTCCCTGTCCATGGCAGGGGGTTGAAACCAGATGATCTTTCAGGCCCCTTCCAACCCCAACCATTCCTCTGATATTTTCACCAAACCACTGCCCCTGGTTGGAACACCTGGAGCCTCAGGACTCTGAAGATTTCCTTGCAGAATGACAAAGCACAAAATGACCCATCTGACCTTGAAACATTCAGTAATGTAACTAAGACCTTTTGGTTTACCAGGAAAAAATTGGTATTTATATTTGAGGAAAAAATGCTTATTTTTAGTGACACTGCAGCCTCAACTGCTCAGTTTTCCACCAGAGGGCACTCCTATATTTTCAATGAAGGCAAATTTTGGAGCAAGACTGAGCAAGTTTTGTGTTTGCAGTACAATTCCAGCTGTGACAGGGCAACGGGAAAAATGCAGGAGCAGAATGACCTTGTTGCACATCTGCCAGCACTGCCCATCATCTGGGAGCCTCCAGTGCCACCTGATGGGGCACAGCCAGGCTTCAGCACCCCATGTGCATCAGTCAGGCTGAGGCACACAAAATAAATAACCAGTTCATACACACAGCATCTGATATGGCCCAGTTTAATTAAAGGATCTGTGTCTTCCTCCTGAGGAGCAACAAGGCCATCTGTGTCACCAGAGCTGGTACCAGATTTCAGTATTTTCCATGGAATATTCCATCCCATACACAGTCCTGTGGTTTTATCTTCATTTAAAAATACGTATTTTTATAGAAATTAAATCATTTCCACAGCTGACGCAGCTTGGGTTGATTGTGTAGCTTTGGTACTCAGCAGTTTATATCAAAATACAATGCAAGACAACCATCTGCAGTCAAATCTGTAAAAACTGAAGAATCCGTTGATTTAGCTGGACTGTGTCCCTGTCAGAGATATATATTATATGTATATCCCTACGTGTGTGCATATAAACACCTATCATAAATTACAGGGCTTTAAAACCTTTGTTTAGCTTTTGTAACTTTGAATGTTTTTCAGTAATTAAGGTAATATACTTGAATGAAGAAAATCCAGGCACTTTGTTTATTGATGCAGAAGAGAAAGCATGATTTTCTGGAGATAAAAAGTAAAAAAGCCGAGGCTCTGAATAAAATGTTTCAGAAAATTAGTAGTTTGTTTTATTTATGCATGCAAGAGTAAACCAAGCTCTCTCAAGTCTGAATTACTTCCTAAAGATGTATTAAATCAGGTTAATTCTTTAGTTACTGCAATAGTTAGGAAGTTTAAGGAGGAAATAAGATTTTCTGGTATGTTGACAAAAAAAAATTAGATGAGCAGGATAAGCAGAGATTGAAATTATGATGCATTGAGCAGCTTAGATGTTCTGGCACCATGTCAAAAGTGGCAGATTCTCACAGCTACTCATAAAATGATCAGGTAAATACTTTGCCCTTCCTCTTAAGTCAGAGAGGAGGAACAGCCTGAAATCAAACTATCACACTCAGCTCTGCTCCAAGGAAATATCCCTGTTAAACTGAACTCAGATGAGACAACTCAGGGGAGAGCCAGGCTGAGCAAACTCAAAGGAGAACCAGGCTGAGCTAACACAGGTGTAAGCACATGTCATTTTTTCAGTCCTTCCTTCTCACTGGTATTTTTCCTATGGACACCTTTGGCACAATTTCTGTCCTGACACAGTTGTGGTGGGTTTTTTTGTTTTTTGTTTGTTTGTTTTTTGTTTTGTTTTTGGTTTGGTTTGGGTTTTTGTTGTTTTATTTTTGTTGTAGTTGTTTGTTTGGGGTTTTTTTGTTTTGTTTTGTTTTTTGTTGGTTTTTTTTTTTTCCTTTCCCTCCAGCTGGTTATAGCTCTGCATTTTATGGCTGTATAAATGTGACTTTGGCTGCCTGGTCATGTGGTGACTCCTCTCCCCTTTTCCCCAGGAAATTCATCAGCCACTGTCTTCTCTGGCCAAAGCCATCATTCTTAATGTAGTCAAAGGGTGATCAAGGATCTGGATCTCCTCTGAATGTGTGGTGTGGCAGATGACCCCTGTGCCTGCAGGATTTGAATGTGGAGAAGTTGGTTCATCTAATGGGTCCAATCACTTCAATTTTCTGCAGTGTTTTCTGACTACTTATCCTAAAGTACTTCTTAAACTTCTTTTGACCCACTGCAGAAAACCTCTCAGTGTTAAGCTGACAGCATCTCCATTATTCACTTCCTGGCTTTTGATCCAGAACCGGTTTTTTTTGCACACCTTTCACCTTCCAGCTCCACCCCAGCCAGGCCTGCTGCCATCAAAATCAGCCTCACCATAGCTACAGGTCTCTGGAACCTGCAGATGGTGAGGAAAACCTGTCCCTGCCAGAGCATGGTGCAGACTGCTAAAGCAGCATTCATCTCACCAGGGCTCTACTTCAAAGCCATTCTCCTCATGCTGCCTTTAGAGGCAATGGAGGTACTTCAGGTTTGTATTTCACCTTTTCTTCTTTCAGCAGATCCCTGAGACAGGCTGGATGAGCAGATAAGGTAAATGACTGCCTTGACATCACCAAGAATTTTTTTTAAATCATTATATGAGTCAAGTCAGTCGCTATTCTATATCTCTTTCCTGGTAAGGTTGAGGAAAACAATTGTTTGGGGAAAAGATATAAGGATATGGATGATACAATTTGTCTATGATAACTTTTTGGGTCTTAAGGCCGCTGGTTTGGCTCTGGTCAGCAGAGCTGAATTCTGCTTCTTGAACCATGTCTTCAAAGATGCTGTAGGACCCTTGGCATTATTAATCTGTCAAACACACCAAGGCTTTTCTGGAAGATAATGCTGTTTGGTCTAAGCCAAAATTATGTCAAGGACTAAGATTATAAAGGCACAGAAAACCTTTTCAGTGCTTAGATCTGTGTTCTGACTTTGTGTAACCTGTCTGTACAGACAGACATGACAAAAAGAATGGATAGAAAGGTTTCAGAGGAAAATCTATAAAAAAAGGCCTTAAATTAAGAATAGATTCAGATCATGCCATGGAGAAAGCATTTATCTGTCCTCCTGTAGAATGCCATCTAATATGATGTACCAAGAGTGTGTACACAGGGCAGCTGTTAGACTGTAATGGGCACATGATTCCTCTTCTCATCAGTGTGTTACCTCTGGAGCCTGTTTGATGGTGTCTCCACATTCTGTAGCAATGATTAAAACGTGCTGCCATTCCTCTGTGAGAAGCAATGCAAAATCACCCTTCTCCACTTCTTCAGCTGCTTAGCTACTCACAACCACCTCATGCACACGTGCACACGTGTGTACACACATCTCCTGTTCCTGCCTGGATCTTGGGGCTGTTTAGGGTGTGCTCTGCAGCTGTTGATGTGTTTCCTGGTCATGAGGAGGGGCAACAATGCACACACCACACATATTCCATAGCTGTGGAATATTCAGGCATGCTGCACAACTACTATTTTGTCTTCGAAACATGCTTGCTGCTACCCCAGAGCTGAGCTGATACACTCATTCACATCGATACTCCTGAGGTTTTCATGGAAAGACTCATTTGCTTTGGTTGAACCCAGCAGCTGTGTGGTCCATCTTGCCTAAGCAGAGTTTTCAGTGCTCAACCTGTACAATCTTGTTTCATGTTTACTGGTATTGGGGTGAGCCAGCTGTCAATTATGGTTTAGCCTAAATGGCCTTGTTATTTGCTGTTATTTCCTTAAATTGAGCAGAAAGGCATCCTATGCATTGTGTATCACCTCCTGGCAGGATGAGCCTTTTCCTCCCACCCACTGCCAGCAAAGCTGGTCTGATGCTGCAGTTCATGAAGTGAACAAAGACAGCAGGGGCTCAGGGGAGATGCTTAATGCAGAGGATAAGATCAGGCTCAGACACCGAGCTGCTTGGGGCGATGCATTATTAAATGCTATCTCCTGATACACTCCTTCTGTAGAAGCCGATTAATGACATCCCACTTTATTATTCCTTATCTTTTATCTCCACCTTGTTCCACAGATGTAGCCAGCAGTACATGGCACTAACCACAGACCCGTGGCACTCATTAGATGGTGGCTGCTCCTCACAAGTGCCATCAGATGTGAGATTCCTGTCCCTGATTTTGCTAATGATGCTGGTTAACATGTTGCTGTGTCACTGTTCAGGTAACCTAGACAACGTGGTCTTGTCAGTCTCAAACTAGCTTATCTTCTACTTATCCTTTCCTTTGACACCCTCCTCTGATAAGCTGGGAGATAAACACATGACAGACCCTGCAATGAATTCCTCCAGCATCAAAATCTTAGCAGTAGCTCTGTAGAGGTGTTTCATCTAACGAGTGCTTCTTTTGACCTGTTTTCTGTTTTGTTAGAGCATTGCAGCTGCACATCTTAAGGCACATTTAAACCAGGAACACAATCTTGTTTAACTGCTCCCTGTACCTCAGGAAATGTTGTGTCTTTGTGTGAATGTGGATGTTTAATTCCAGTACACCAAAGTCAAGCACATCCTTGCTTAAGGTCCTGCTATTAGCTTTGACCCTGTGATTAAGTGAGAGCAGTTACCCACTCTAAGAGAAAATTAACCTGAGGAATATTTTTTCTGCTGGGTTAGTTGTCCTGGTTTATGTCAGCAAGAGTTAATCAGGCACCAGGACACTTTTCTTGAAGATACCTAAAAGTGCTTTGGTTTCTTCTAATCACAACCAGACGTGGATTTGCTGAGGAGGGAGAAAAGGGGCCGACTGGGAAAGGTAACATCTTCTTAGTACAGGTGGTAATAGTGTGAGTCTTGTGTGACCAAAGACTCAAGGTCTGTCCCTCATCCTGAGGCTGCACCTGATATTGGGAGCTCCATTTTCACCACCAAACCATGGCCTTAAAGCACCACATCTTCACATTTTTTTGTGATTCCATCATTTCCCTGAGCAGTCTGTTCCAACATCTGACCACTCTTTCAGTAAAGAAATTTTTCCCAATATCTAATCTAAACCTACCTACAACTTGGCAACATTTCCTCTTGCCCTGAATTGTCCTGAGTTATTTCTTTCTGTGGCTGACTGTCTCAGTCCCAGCCAGGCTGTGGATCATTTTCTGCCGGGTTAGGAGAGGAGATCAATTAATTAAGGAGGAAATGTAGTGGTGGCACTGGGGATGATCTTCATCTTCCAACCTGTGTAACCCACCTCATGGTGAAGCCAGAACAGCATTAACAGCAAAACTTATGGGAAAATTGACTGCAATTTTTGGATACTAAATGATAATCCCAGAAAACTATGGCCAAATATATTATAGGAAGAGTAATAAATGGGCAATGCCTGATACTTTAAGCTGAGAAAGTAAGAGAGTTTTTATTAACATATTACAGCAAGTGCTGGTTTGTGGACAGGCTGAGACTGAGATTAAAGGATCCCTACAGACAGCTCAGGGAGAAATACAGCTGCTTAAATCCAAATGTGTGGTCCTAACTGCTTCTGAGAGCACTCTGCCATGCCCAGGGAAATCTTTAACCCTTGTGTATACCCCAGCACAGAGGGAGGGGGAGGATTAAAACTTTGATTCTTATTAAATTGAAATAGGTCTCTTCTTGCTCAGTCATTTGTTGTAATTAGCATCTAATTTGGAGACACTGTCCTCTTGTCTAAGTCACTGTGTGGGCAGCCTGTGTTCCAAACAGGATTGTGGGTGCCAGAGCTGGATTTCAGGGTGCAAAATTTCAGGTTCTGATGTTTCTTGTGTCAGCTGGGACACAGATATTCTCAGGCACCTCTGTGATCTCAACACGCATCTCTTGAGTACAGACCTGATGTTTTCTTTTCCAGCTAAAAAGTGATAAAATAATAAACTACAAACCTGTAAAACTATCTGTAGATTATTTATATTTTCCCTATTTTTTTTCTTTCTTACCTGTTTAGCAATCTGATATAGCAGAGCAGATGGACAGTGACATAAAGTCAGAAAATCCATCTGAAAATGGCCCAGCTGGAGTTAGTATAACGTTCATTTCTTCATTGTATAACACTTGTCTAAAGAGCTTATCTGTAGCTAAATGTTGCAGAGAAAATCAATAAGGATTATCTCCATACAAGCAGAAAAGGCAGCACCTATCTGCTCAGACAGTTAACACTTCAAGTGCAACAGCCTCATTTTTTAAAGGTCATTATAAAGGACATCAAATCTGGAGAAAGAAAAAACTCAGTTCTGCCTGCCACAAGGTTTTTCCAACTGCCATTAAGGGAAATTCTCATTGCAATGGCAAGAGACAGGACACTGCCTTGGCTGAGCTGTGCACATCACCATGTTCCTCTTAAACCACTGCACAAGTGAGATGACTTTTGCACTTAGAGACCAATTTATTCCAAACTAATCTTTGGTCAGGAAGTTGCACTAGGTAGGTCCTCTCCTCTCCTCTCCTCTCCTCTCCTCTCCTCTCCCTTTTCCATAGTGAACCAGGAGATCCATCATGTGGGACATAATTCAGACTCTGTCCCAGAGCAGCCAGCTCTCTGCAAGGAGTTCCCTCAGGAGTAGGTGAGAAGGAGGATTGGGAAGAAATCTCTTTCCACAGGCCTTCCCCTGGCATCTCCTTGTTTGCTCTGGATCCTTGCTAAAGGTAGGCAGAGTGTCAAGGGTTTCTCTTTGAAAGGTGGAAGGAAACAGGAACAGCATGTGCCAGAGAAAAGCCTGCTCTGCTGTGGGGATCCCAGTGATGACAAGAGCTATCAGGGATAAGGCAACCTGCCTTGCAATATGTTAGGAAGTGTATATTATAATGGATTCTAAATCTTTTACCAGCACTGGGTCACTGCAACATGGCCCTTTGGTATCATAGTCAGTCATTAAATATTTCTCATTCCCTAGAAAAATCAATGGCTGAACCTCACATAAAGCAGTGGTTTTAGAGCACACGGCACAAGACTGTGTTTCCACACACTTCTGGAATACCTCCAGGGAGAAAGACTCCACAGCCTCTCTGGTCTCTGTTCAGTGCTGGGTCACTGCACAGGAAAGAAGTTCTGCCTCCTGTCCAGGTGGAATTGCTGGGATCAGTCCCTGCCCGTTCCTCTGGTGCCATTGCTGAGCCCCATGGAGCAGAGCCTGGGCCCTGCTCTGACCCTCCCTGCACACAGGGACACCCAGGGCTGAGGGCCCCTCTCAGCTGGGGATCCTCTCGGGGCTGAACAGCCCCAGCTCCCTCAGCCTTTCCTGGGCACGGAGATGCTCCAGTCCCTTCATCATCTTTCTCCACCCAACACACTCCAGAAACTCCATGTCTGTTGTCCCAACGAGCCCAGAACTGGGCACAGCACTCCTGGTGTGCCTCAGCAGGTCTCCTTGCTCACAGGGCACGCTCATGGGTCATGGATACCTTGTCATCCACCAGGACCCTGAGGTTCCAGAGGTCTCTGTCTCCTCCCCCAACTCAGGAGCATCCATGGGTGTGTGTGTTCAGCTCCATGGATGTGCCCTGTTTCAGTGCTTTCTTCTGAACCGCCCCTCATGAGTTTGTTACTTAAGCCATCACAACATCTCATCTGAGTGACTCACTGAGGAGAGTTTGTTTTGGCAAGATCAGTTTGTGATAGATCCATGCTGAAGTTTAATACTCTACTGGTTACAAAATGACAAGTTAAAAATTTGTTCCATTATCTTCCTGGAGATCTAAATGAGGCTTGTTGACCTTTTTGCCCCAGGTCAGATGTGTCATGGTTGGTTTTCCCCTTCTTACACTAGTTCTTTCCTCTTATGAGTGACTGAGAAATGAGTCCTTGTGGTTTGGTTTGCAGTGGAAGGTAACAGAAATCACTGCAGGAAAGACATTGAGGGGCTGGAGCATATCCAGAGAAGGGAGAGGAGCTGGGGAAGGGTCTGGAGCACAAGGCTGAGGAGGAGCAGCTGAGGGAGCTGGGGGGGCTCAACCTGGAGAAAAGGAGGCTCAGGGGGAACCTTCTCACTCTCTACAACTCCCTGTAAAGAGGTTGTAGCCATGTGGGGGTCGGTCTCTATTCCCAGGGAACAAACAGTAGGACAAAGGGAAATGGCTTCAAGCTGTGCCAAGGGACGTTTAGATTGGATATTGGCAGAAGAATTCTTCACAGAAGGGGTTGTCAAGCATTGGAAAAGNTGGAGCATATCCAGAGAAGGGAGAGGAGCTGGGGAAGGGTCTGGAGCACAAGGCTGAGGAGGAGCAGCTGAGGGAGCTGGGGGGGCTCAACCTGGAGAAAAGGAGGCTCAGGGGGAACCTTCTCACTCTCTACAACTCCCTGTAAAGAGGTTGTAGCCATGTGGGGGTCGGTCTCTATTCCCAGGGAACAAACAGTAGGACAAAGGGAAATGGCTTCAAGCTGTGCCAAGGGACGTTTAGATTGGATATTGGCAGAAGAATTCTTCACAGAAGGGGTTGTCAAGCATTGGAAAAGGCTACTCAGGGAAGAGTTGGAGTCACCACACCTGGAATTGTTCAAGAAACATGCAGCTCTGGTTCTTAGGGACATGGTTTAATGATGGACCTGGCTGTGATTGGTAAATGCTTGAACTCAATGATCTTAGAGGTCTTTTCCAGCCTTAATGATTCTATGATTTCTTGAGCTGTTATTCATGGTAAAGGAGTCTTTTGTGAGTGAGGGTAATGGTTCTGCTCACTTCCTTATTTATAACAACACTGGATTAACTATTGCAATATAATCATTCTTACTTGGACCTGTGCTAATTATTTCAGAGTGTAGTAAGTCATGTTCCAGCCCTCACACCTGTGCCCTGGCATTGCTTAATCTACTTTTAGAGTTGTCTCTAAATGAGAGGGCAGTGTGCCATGGAGGGGAAAAGGGATGGAGTTGAAGGAGGAAAAAAACCCAACCCAAATAATAAGCACTTTGAGTTGTGAAATTGAACTTAAAACTTGTCTTTCACACTAGAAGAATGTGCCACTGGAATGAAGAAAGCAGAAACGTGTCATGGAATTATTCTGTGCCAAGGTCTCTGAGACTTGAAATCTTAATTATGATGGCAGCTTCCTTACTAAAAGGGGACTGGAATGTGCAACCTTTGTAAGGTGAGACTGAAATAATATTTACACCCCTTTGTTAATTGCACAGAAGAACACCTGTTTCCCAAAGGTCACAGAGTGGGGGTTGCAGGTTATTTATGATAATTGTTATTTCTCTCTGAAAGGGATTGTGATAGAGGGTTGCTTGCCTGATTTCTGTTTTTGCCTAGGAAATCTCACATAACCTATTTCTGCTCATGCTGCTAAATATTTAAGTTCCCTTCAACACCTAATGCTAATAAAGTCGCAACACTGGTGAAGTTTAGAGAATTTTATCTCATGGCAATAAGAAAGAATGAAAATTATGATGAACTGGTCAGTGGAGAATGAGTAATTTAATAACTGACACAGCAAAAGAAAACATTAAAAAATTGGAACATGTCTACTTGTTATGAAAAACAAACTTTCCAAATGCAGGGACCTTCCCCCTTTTGACCATCAGGTTTTGGGAATTAAACCTTTTCTCTGACAGTCCTTTTTCTTTACCTGTATTTAAATGCACTCTTACAATATAAACAGGATTCTTAATTTAAATTAACTACATTTGGTTTAGGTTTTGGGGGGTATTTTTTGTGTTTGTTTTTTTACAGTAGAACATATGTCAGCAAAAGAATAGAAATAGAGGAAACTGCTCTGGTCTCCTAATTTCTCTTAAGAATTACATATTTCAAGCAATCCTGTTTATCTTCTGGTCTTGTTAACAGTACAATAGTTTAAAGTTTCAATCAAGTTAAAAGTAGTTATATGACCAAGCACTATCCATCTATGCCAAGAACATAATAAACACATGGAACCACAGATGTTTAAAACTGTTTATTAGAAAATATTTTGGGAAAAGAAATATAAGAAAAGCTAATAATTGAGTGTATTTGGAAAACAAACAACAAATATAAATTAAGATCTCTACAACGTTCTGAAAAATTATATATATAAAATATATATATATATATACACATCATCCTATAGATTTTTCTGGTTAGAGTCACTGTTCTCAAGTCAGTCTTTCTGGACATGTTGGAGAGGCAGGATGGAATCGGTGTTTGTGGAAGAATTCATTAAGGAGATGGATGTCCAGGAAGGCAAAAGTTGAGCCTGTTATTTTATTCCTGTTTTGCACTGACAGGAGCAGAGCAGTGGACTTGATGAAGCTCTGGATAAATCTTGGACACTTCGCCAGGAGTGTTGGAAAAAAGCATTTTCAAACTTTCAAGGGTTGGGTGAAAACGATTTGAAACACAAAATTAATGAAGAGTGGGAAGTGAAAACCCACAGCACGGCCTTTCAGAATAAGTTTTCATCAACATTATTTTCTCTCTAATTTTCTTCTCTTTTGCCATTTACTCCCCAGCAGCATCCAAACCACTAATTTGACCACACATAGAAAATATGTGGCTCTCTCAAGGAGATTTCTCCCTTATCCATGAGTTTTAAAGCTTGCTTTCTTTATGCTAAAGCCTGTGGTAAGAATTTGGTTAATTCCATAACAGAAGATAGGAAGTAAATCTTGCATGAGGAGACTCAGCCCAGATGTTTTTATTTCCTGTTAGAATTCTAAAAACTCAGGTTTGCCAATTGCTCTTATCAAGTAAGTGTGATGCTACTTCCATTTGATCTGCCACCATTGTTCAAAGAATGAAGAAGAAATAAAACAGTAAAGAAGTCCCCTCCTTCCCTAGAATTTCCTAGGTTCAAGGATCTCTTCTGGGCATGGAAAAGCATTATCCCACATAGGTAAAGCAGACAGCATGGTGAAATGTGATTCTCTGATAGTGGTTTTGCCATAGTATTTCTGCGAATATTTTTTCAAAAAATAAGTCTGCATACATTAATTGTTGTTTAGAGGTTTTTTAGGCATCAGCTTTGCCCAGGTCACAATTAAAATACTTGAAACTCACTGCACAATCCATCCTCACAAGCATTGGGGCAATCCCCACAGGGGTCTCCTTCCTTGTAGGGTGTCTTCATTGAACTTATTAAGTTTCCCCTGAAACATCAATGTTACCAACATCAGCTATGAAGTCACTGCACCATATCTGAGAGGAAAACTAAGTTATAAAGATGTTTAGATTTGCACTCAGTTACTTATGTAACTTATTGTTACATTTAGGCTCCATCTTTGGTTATATGTCAATCAATTTTTATATGTAAGCTGGGTTTATTTGGGAATGCTTTGGCAGTGGGCAGAGAAGGTGAGGAATTTGCAGGGATGGCTTTTGTGAGAAGACACCAGAGGCTGTCTCTGTTTCAGGCAGGGCCAGTGTTGGCCAGCTCCAAGCTGGACCCATGTGATGGTGATGGTGGGGATAGATAGTGGCTCTGTGATAACACATTCAAGGGAGGGTAAATTCTGCATGCAACAGCAATCAGAAGAAAGGAGTGAGAATATATAAGAGAAATCACTTTGCAGACACCCAGCTCAGTGCAGAAGGAGAGGCAGGAGGTTCCTCAGGCACTGGAGCTGAGATTCCTTGGTGCAGCCCATGGAGAGGCAGCTGTGCCCCTGCAGCCCATGGGTGTCCCTGGGGATGCAAAGATCCACCTGCAGGAGCACCCACGCTGGAGCAGGAGGAGGCTGTGATCCCATGGGAAGCCCTCACTGGATCAGGCTCCTGACTGGGCTTGTGACCCTGTGGGGGACACACTTTGCAGCAGTCCAATCCTGAAGGAATGGAAGCATGGAAGGATCCATGCTGGAGCAGCTCAGGAGGAACTGCAGCCTGTGGGAAGGACCCACACTGAAGCTCATGGAGGATTGCCTCCAGTGAGAGGGACCCCACAATGGAGAGGGGGAAGAGCACCGGGAGGAAGGAGTGGCAGAAATGGCACTGGATGGACTGAGCAGAGCCCCCAGTCCCACCCCATTGTGCTGCTGGCAGAGAGGAGATAGAGAAGATCAGGAGTCAAGTTGAGCTTGGGAAGAAGGCAGGGGATAGTAGAAAGTGCTTTAGATTTGGTTTTATTTCTTATTATCCTGGTCTGATTTGATTAGTAATAAATTAAGTTAATTTTCCCAAGCTGAGTCTCTTTTTTCCATGACAGTAACTGGTGAATAACTCCCCTGACCTCATCCTGACCTATTTTGCCATATTTTTAAATTACTCTCTCCTGTTGAGGAGAAGAGTCAGAGAGGCTGGGAGAGCTGCTGATGGTCAGTCAAGGTCAACCCACCACAAGATATTGTGAATGTAGAGATTAATTTTAGGCACTACTCGAAATCATCACTTTACCTTAACATTCCTATTAAAGCTTTTTGGTATTAATTACAGTCTTTGCTGTACTGTACATATTGGTGTGCCTTTCTGAATGGAGATTTCAAATAGAATGTGCAAAATGTTTATTTCTAATTAACTATTATGGAAATTAAGATTTTTAGACAAGTGACATTTAACCTGAAAATCGGTGTCTCTCATATATTTTATGCTTTTTCTTGTTTGACAACTCATTTCATGAATATGTTTCTATCCTTCCATATACCTAATACAGTCTTCAAATCTATTTCTCAGCTATTGGTGATGTGCTCTGTTACAAATTTCACCAGCTCCTAATTTTGATAATGTAGGAAATACCAAAATGAGAATCAATACGTACGCAGGGCAGTACTGGCAGACGTAAAAGTAACTGTACGTAGTGTTGCTGCAGAAAGCAAAACCACATCCAATTTTATAAGAATTGTGCCAAACCATCTGTAAGTATAAGAATAAAAATCATGGGATTATGAAAAATATTTTATTTGAAAATCATTTAAATACAATATGCATCACAGAAATGTTTGCAATGATGTTACTTTATTTACCCTTTATACTAAAAATATGAGCCCCATTTTACTGAAAATCTGCTTTGCCCCTATTCAACCAAAGAATATTGGGGATATAACAATAATAACTCAAGACATATGTTTATAAAACCTTTGATTTTGTATTTATGTCTTCATTCAATTGAAGCTCTTGATGTAGGAATGATGATGTAAAATTTTGTGTCCTATGTTTTGTGCAGGTACCATAGAAGTTTAGGATAAACCATTGTCCAACTCCTCTGAGTCAAAAAACCTCTGTTGACTGCAACAAACCTGTTTATATTTCCTTGCTGATACTTTAATAATCCTGTTTTTCCATCATCTGGGCAATTTTCAGATGTTAAACAAACAAATAAGTTGTTACTTCCTGAAGTCTTGAAATACCAGTATCTTTACTCTTTATGCCTACGTACACTTAGACTATTATTTTCATTTTAATTTTGTTACTTCACCTATTGTTTTCATTCTAATTCTGTTCCTTTGAAAGTTTTCACCTTGTTTTGTTAGACTAACTCTCATGTCTTCATTGTATTTATTTCCTTTAAAGATGAGAGGGTAAACCTTGCTTAGCTAAAATTTCTTTGTTCAGCCTGAAATATAAATATATATATATAATTCATCTACCTGAGTGTAATGGCCAAACATAGCACCTTTTGTTTTTGCTCCAGTTCCATATTTGAAATTTTTCTCCTCATTGTACCAGGACTGAAGAACATCTGACCATGAGAACGGGGCAGAGGCCATGAAGAGATTTTCACCACACAGTACATCTGAAAAGAGAATGATGCTGAGAAATGCTGAGAGAATACACCCATGAGGAAAAAAAACCCCAACAAAACAAACCAGCAAAAGGTGGGATGATTTCCATAGAAATTCTCATTCTAAATGGGGCAGCAGGATGTTGGTTTTTTTCCAGTTGAGTGACATCACCCTTTGTAAATACTGAAGATGTCACCTGACCACTTTGCAGCACGGCCTGTTTGGCTGGTGATTGGTTGTTGGCAGACATTCTGTATGACTGTGGGGACACCTGCACAGGTGCATTGCAGGTTCATGACTGTAATTTTGCTATTTGGAAGTTGCCAACATAATTGTTACCCAAATCACAGCCCAGTAATCTTAGGAAAATCCCAATAATCTGAATTTTACTCCTGGCACATAAGAAAGTGTCTATATTGCCTTTATCTACTATTTTTATTCAGGTCTGACCACACTGCATTGGTCCTCAAATGGGATTCACCCTGGTGAAAAAACAGGATTTGGATTTTAGGAAAAAATATTGACAGGACTGTCCACATCATAGATATGGTGTGGGCAGAAGTCAGCCAGCAGCACACTGGGCAGTTAACATGGCACAGCTGTAAATTCAATACCCAGTGACTGACTGAAGTGTTCATCTGAACCTCAAAAACAGTTTTAGGTTGCAATTTGCCAGGGGATTTAAAAACTCTGTCTGGTCTGAGAAACTACGCTTAGCACCACCAGCCAGTTTTGCACCTTTGCCTTTTGTCCCTTTTCTCCCAGACATTTCAAACCAGCACATGTAAACTGGTTTGTGCACTTAACTGGCTCTAGATATTGAGATTTGGTTTTTTTCTGATGGATATTTTAGGAGAATATATTTTATGGCTATGATTTAATTTTTTCATCTGCTGTAGAAAATGGGATTTACCTATGTAAAGCCAGGACAATGGGATTGAATTTTTCTCACCCACTGGGCAGATTTCTACCTAGAAATTTCCTTTTGTCACACAACAACAACAAAAAATCAATATGGAATTAAAATGGAATTAATGGAATTAATCAATATGGAATTAAAATCATTTCCCCCCAACAAGCAAAACCCCAAACTGGTCACATCAATAATGTGTGATGATGTTCAGTTCCACTCATGCTTCTCTTACCTGTTCTCCTCAGATTAGGAGGACTATGCCTTAAAGTACATTGATTGGCCCAATTTTGGGCATTCTCTGCAGCTGCAGGACACCATTCCTTAAGGAAAGAAAAAGAAAAAAATCTGTCACATACCTATGAATAACCCCACATAAAGGAGCAACATTTAAAAATTATATTTAAATAAGAAAAAAGTCAAAGGCAAAATCCTTTTCACCCCATTTTTTGAGGGGAGAAGTAGGTAGGAGAAAAGTTACTGTGCACCAAGGGAATAGAAACTGTGAAGCTTGATGAAGAATGTATCAGAAGGAAATTAATTGTGCTATGGATCTTCCTTCTCCTTTTAATTTTACTTCAAAAGAGACATTACTGTTGATGCACCACCAAATTTTCCAGTTCTTTTCTTCCACCTGCCCAGCCTTATCTTTCTCTTGATGCTGGCTGTTCTCAGTCCTTAGGAAAGGTCTGGAGAAGGAATTTGTGGCTAAATAAAATAATGTGACCCCACATCAATCCTGTATCTCTCATAGAGTCCACTACACATTAAAAATAGATTTACAGAACACAACTTACCATCTTCATCATGTTGCTGGCAGTTGGTTTTACTCCTCTCCTGAGGGCATTATGTCTGTCAACAATCAGCTTTTGCTGCTCTGCTCTGCTGCTTGACAGAGCACTGAGAGCTTCAGTTGCCTAAATTGAAAAAAAGAAGTTGTATTTCTGTTTTCTTTGAATGTTACTAAGTCCTGCATCCTGTGTAGGAAATATTAAAATACCAAAATTTTATTATCAGCCAAGGAGATAATCCCTGTGGGGGAGGAAGGACTGTGGTCTGCTTTGTCTCCTAAGTGTCTCCAGGGGTGCTTCCATGTGGAGCAGCATTTCAGTGGTTCCACAGTGTAGAGCTTAGCAGTAAAAACACTGATTCCTGTATTGTATCTTCCAACCCTCTGTGGGGGACTGAGATATTCTGGAATGCCTCTGTGCCCATAGACTCCTACATTTAGGCAAGAGAACCAGCCTTATTTACCAATATTATAATTTCCTTAATGAGGTTTTGTGGAAAGAGGATCTAAAAATCATCTGCATCTATGAATTGTGTTTATGATGTGTTTCTCTTCTGTCTAGTTTTAAATATCCCTATCAATGTTTTTCTATTGAAGAAATTGTTTAATCACAGGATCGTCTCAGGCCTCTTGTGGTACTTCATCAGGACATCCCACTGAACAGAAAACGTTTATACATTGAAAAGTCATAGATTTTCTTCCAATTCTGTCATATCTGATAAAATTTCTCATGCTTTTCATAAATTCTCTAACTGAAAAATAGCCATGTGAGGAACTCAGCCTCTCCTTTAAGTCCATTCTCAACTAGTCTAGACTGCAGCACTGAGAGGAGAAATTGAAGAATTAGAAGGAAATACAGTCAAGCCATCAGTCACATCAGTGTTTCTGATGCAGAAGTAGCAAACTACAGATTTCAGACTAAGTTTGGGTTGGGAGGAATCACTCTGTATGTACATCCAGGGTGTTAATTGAGCTGTTTGAGGGAAATCAGGGATAAGGGCTGAGAGGATGGGACTGTGAGCAAAGGGAAAGGCAACACCTCAGGACCTTTAGGATGAGAAAGGAACAGAGGTAGGTAAATGATATCTGTAAAGTGGAATTAATGGGAGAAGTGGTGGATCTTTAGGAGGTCCAGATTATTGGATTTGTGTATGGAAACTTCTGGAAAATACACTTATCTTTGACCTAACTTACAAGTAATACTGAATCTTTGGATTTTTTTTTTTTTTTTTTTTTT
>VWYP01017730.1:0-28237 GCA_013400435.1 Pycnonotus jocosus | reverse complement strand
TTTTTTTTTTTTTTTTTTTTTTTTTTTTTTTTTTTTTTTTTTTTGTGCAAATGTGGAGCCAGGCAACTGCTTTGAAATGATCCAGACTTGAAAGATAAATGCTTTCCAGATCTTGGATATCTAATACCTCAAGAATAAATGCTTTCCAGATCCTAAATATCTCATCAGACTCTTTCTGCATATGTTTGGTGTGCACAGGAAAAACCATATTCAATCGGTCTACAAGTGCCTCAGGGCCCACCCAAATTTTAGAAATAAGAGGTATGTATTCTACCTGTCCAGTGGATGGAGACAGCACAGCTGTGAGATACAGGAACACCACTGGCAGAATCATCTCTGAAAAGGTGAGAATGAGGAAATAATTTATTTTTTTAACAGAGATTTCATTTCTTTGAATGCAAAATACATCTTTCTCCTGTGTGTTTGCCAGCTTTTGCTCAAGTTCCTTCCTTCCTTCCTTCCTTCCTTCCTTCCTTCCTTCTCCCACCCTCATCCATTTTTAGAACTAAAATAATAGAATTAATTCCCCCTCTTCATTTCCATATTTCTATGAATCAACTGCTTTTTACCTCTCCTACTTCCTGCTGTAGCCCTGATGGAATATCCCCACAGGCATTCCCAGGTGTTTTTGCTGCCCTTCCCACAGCAAGCCTATTGCTCATTTTCAAACTGGGGGATGGGATGGGATGGGATGGGATGGGAGTGCTTTGGTTGAAAGAAGAATTAGACACTGAGTCCATGTGATCTCTATATTCAGGTGGAGGAGTCTGGATTCAGAACTTGTTCAAAGCTTGATGACCAGCACTGTGAAATCTGGCTTGTGAGCTGGGGCAGAACTGGGAAAGACCTGCTTCAGGAAGCTTTTTTTGTTTGTTTGTTTGTTTGTTTTGTTTTTATCTGTTTTAAGACAAGTCTTGATTATATTACAAGTAATAAGAAATGGCAATAGAAATTAGAACCTTCTCTAAAATTGTGATTCTTGACATTTCCTATTCAAGGCCAGGAGTAGGACTTTGGTGATCCTTGTAGGTCCCATCCAGCTCAGGTTATTCTACAAATATCTGATTCTAATTGAAGAAACATCCACCAGATCCTGGCCTCCAAGACTCCACTTGCCTGGGAGGCTCAAAGCACCACTCCAATGACCCAGGAGGTCACTGCAAAGTTCAGCTATCTGCAATCAGTCTCACGAGTTATGTTCAGCTTGTTTCTGCTCACCTACCTCTGGCAGGCAAGCAGAGGTGACTGGAGTGGAATTTACTTGTTCTGGCAATTTTCCCAGCCTCCCACTCCGAGAGAATTTATGGAAGTGTTACCACAGAGGTACATTATTAGCTTAACTTGTTTGGTGTTGAGGGGCTGCTGATTTTAGTTTGAAATTATTCTTGAGGAGAGGCCAGTAGGGTTTGCTGATCCTTTCAGCAAAGCACCTTTTGCCTTGAGGCAACCAGTTTATACAAAACACAGGGTGCTCTGGAGAGCACTGGTACTTGTGGAGAACACGTGGTTAAGAAAAATTATTCTTTTCCAGGTGTTACAGCAAGGCCCCAGTTCCTCATCAGCCTCTTACCTTGCTCTGGGGGTGACCCACAGTGCCCAGCCTTAGGCAGGGATGCTGCTCCAGCTCTGCTGAACAACAAAGCCCAGGGACTGTGACTATGGGAAGTCATAGCTCAGAGGCCAAAAAAATGGAAAGACTGGCCACATCTGTCCAATTAAACTCTCACAGACCTCAGAATAGGATGGCTTATCCCAAGAACTTGTATTTGAGGGAAGGTCTAGTTGATCCAGTGGAAAACATATGGATACTTAACAGAATAAGTTATTGATCTGTTCTTAGTATTGCTTTGTGTCTCTTACTTTTAATTTTGGCATCACCTGTGCCTCCTTGAAGTGCTTTAGAATCACAGATTTTTATTCTTATTAGCGTCTCTAACACATATTTCTCAGAGCCATTACAAAATTTTGCACTTTATCTGACTCAGGTGTTTAGCAAGAAAAGGTTTTACCTCCAATATCACAAAAAATATACTTTTCACTTAATTTCTAACTAGATAGTAAATAGATTTGGGGTTATTTTTAGCTATACTCAAGTTAGAAGTAAAAATATGTCTTTTGAGTGCAAAATATGATGAGATGCAAATAGAAAACAACCCTTTTTGCACGTAAAGCACATTTTAAAGGAAAAAAAACCCCACTTCACTGAAACTGCAAAGCTTTCTATTTTACAAACCAAGCTGAAGCTTCTAACTTAGAAACATAGGCAAAGTATTCATTCACTGTAATATTTTCTATGAATTAACTTACAATTAAATATAATTGGTAATTTAATACAATGATACAAGTTTCAAAATGCCATTGGAATGCTTTTTAAGACCCAGTGGGTTTCCCACTCCAAGATATTAACATACTTTTGGCAATCCCACTGATTTCAACCAAATGCTTACAGTTTATGAGATGTAAATTTAATTGCTCTGCATTAATTTCTAGGCACTGGTCCTAAAATCAGTCTCTCTCTCCCCCTCCCCTGTTCCCCCTCAATCAAACATAAATCAGGACATGTGCCAAGTCTTACTGACTTTCCTGCAAATCCATCTGTATACTGGGATCTGCCACTGAAAGATGGTGCTTTAGCATCCCTAGTTTGTATGAGTTTGGCAAACTCATGTGAATATGTTTTTCACGTCTCTCCTTCTAAAATAAAAAATTAAAAGGTGTATCCTAAATTATTCATTTAATTGAATAACCATTACAAAAAATAAATCCCAATTATATTTTTATTATCCTTGAAAAAGACCTGAAATAATTTTTGAACAGAGACTGAACAGACCTGAAAAGACCTGAAAGTTTCTGTAATTGCACTTGTACAGCGTTATTGCACAAAGGCTACTTAGCAGCCACTTTGCAGAAGATGAGTCAATTAAACAAGGTGGTAATTACTCCACTCTGAAAATAGGTGGTGATAGAAAGAACCAATAGAACTTACTGAGCCCAATATATATCCCATTCAATGTGTTTTATTATCTCTCTGTCCCTTTCTCTACGCACATATAATTTAATAAGATGCTGCTTTCTTGATATAAGTGGCTTTTCTTGTATTTTTGATAGTTCATCCATTTTCTCTACCTTTTTGCTTGTGTTACACTGTTGCCTACATAATCCTTATTTTTCACTGGATAAGATCCTCTTCTGTGACTGTCCTAATTTTTTCAAGAAGTCTTCTGGTGATAGGTTGTATTTTAATACATGAAAATAAATCACAATACTTTAAGCCAATGAATCAAGAAAAATCCTACCTTCTGTTTCCCAGAAGATCAGAAGTTTCTTTCGTCCTTCTTCAGGTAGTTGTGGAATTGGCTGGAATTCTTCACTGGAGGGTGATTTATAGCTCTCCTGTTTCCTGATAGGACAAGGTGATTCAACGTCACAGGTATTACAAATTTCATGTAGTCACCAGATAGAACACCGTGTTTCTCAAGTGCAAATTCATCCAAAAATGAGGGTTTTTTGCTTGTGTTCCAATTTAATTTCCTCTTACTTCTTGTACTGGAAGAGATGGAATACTCTGAAATGATTTTTGAATGTATTAAATCTTAAATGTGAAATTTGCAGTCAGTGGGGACGCCAGGTAAAACACTCTCTGGTAATGATTGACACATTCAGTTGTAGTAACATTTGATCCTAATCTCCAGCAATGCAAAGAAACTCAGCTGGCTACTGAGTTGTTTATTGTTTATTATTATTATTATAATCCAGATGGACACTGTTGTAACCAAAATGGAAGCTTGTCCATTGATTTTTCCATTGGCGTTTAAAAAGCCTTGGGCCAAATTCCTGTTCATGCTGTGGCTTCTTTACATCTGTCCTGCTGTGTAAAACCCACAGAAGGAGACAAGGATGTTTCTGTAATTTATATTTTTAATCGATATTGGATAAAGATTTAAATTAACATTAACCCACATATTTGTTTTGGCATTTCCAGGTACCTGGGGTGAGATGGGATGGATGGGAGCACTGCCAGATCAGAAAGGCTTTTGCCATGTCCACTGACTGCTTCTGTCCACGTTCAATCTCCAGTAATTGCTGACCTGAGCAGCTGTCATTGGCTGCTTTTATATCAAATGTTGCCTTTTTCTATTTAAATTCAGATCTCCCCTCTTCATGATCACTCTACTCCTCTGTGAGTCCTCATGTTGTGCCTTCAGAACAGGCCTTTGCTTCCCCACACCTGGAAAGCAGCACCTTGGCTCTGCCAGATGAAATGTCAGTGGGGTGGTTTGATGGTGTGTAATTATGTGGAGAGGAACACACCATCAGCAAGCTTGGGGTTGACACCAAGCTGCAGGGAGCAGTCCATAGGCTGGATAAGAAGGCTGTCATTCAGATGAACCTCAAAAAGCTGGAGCTGTGATTTGACAGAAGAGATCTGAAAGCAAACGACCGAGAGACAGCAATTGTTGAGGGAACAGCTTTACAAAAATACATTAGGAGCTGGACTTGATCATAGAATGGTTTGGGTTGGAGGGACCTTAGAGATCATTTACTTCCAACCCTCTCACCATGAGCAGGGATGATCTGAGAGTTCTTTTCCAACATAAATGATTCTATGAGAAGTTGCACAAGAGTCATGATGAACGACAAACTGCACTGGATTAGCCACTGCATAGTTCATGAGCTGAAAATAGTGATTAAACCCAATTTTGAGCAATTCTGAAATGGTGTTGTGACTGCTGTGTCCAGTTTTAGAGTCTCCAGTACAAGAAAGGCATTAACAGAGTAAGCCCAGCAAAGTGCTACCGTGTTGGAAAGCGAGAAGGCACAGATTGACTCTTTTACAGCACAGACCTGAGGTTGAACATGGTGTTGGACCAGATGAGCTTTAGAGATCCTGTGCAACTAAAACTGTTCTAAGATTGTGTGATTTTTACACTGGAGGGGAATAAAATGAGTCCTGTCTTAATTTATTTGTTGACAGATTATGACAGTTCAACACATCACAGTGGGAACCTCTAATTGCTGTATGAGAAAACAAGTGTTATTAGCATAACCATTGTGACCATTACTAATGTAAAGGCTCCATGCAGGTGATCAGTGACCAACAGATCATAAGGTAAAGACTATATCCTGTTGTGTTTGTCAGTCATCTCTGTGCCTAATATACACTGGGACCTCGTGAATCACCTCCCCACTCAAGTGTAAAGCTGCCTATAAACCCGAGAGGATGACTCAGAACAACAACCAATCCCCCGATAACGTTTCTGCCAATATTCTGTCATGACACTTCAGAAGGTGTTCCTAGAGTTTATTTTCACAGAATCACAGAACCTCTCAGGTTGGAAGAGGCCTCAAAAGATCATTTCTCCAGCCTGCTGAGGTCCCTCTGAGCAGCAGCTCAACCACCTGGTGTAGGAGCCCTTCCTTTCAGGTTTGCATTCCCTGCAAACTGGCTGATTATGTAAACCTCACTTCTCTAGCAAATCCCATTAAGTCTCAGGCATTTATAGTGACTCTTTATGCCTGGCATTGCTAATAAAAATACAATTCCTTGTCTTTAAATTTTCATGCCAGCTCCATCTTATCAGTCATAAGCTGCTGTTTCCATTTTTCAGGTGTGTAGAGTCCCCCCTCTTTGTCTCCTGTCTCTTTCACCCACTCTTCAGATTTTGACCATGACCCCTTCAGCACCTGGTGATAAATTCAACCTGTTGATTGGTATATTTTCAACATCTTTAGTTTGTATAGGAAAGTAATCAATAAACATTTGTGTTTTCTTCTGGATTTTCTTAGTTTTGATGCCTACAAAACATTTTAGTGCAGTAAGCTAGATCTAGTCTGTGGATATTGTCTTATATTTAGATCAAACCTAATTTTTTATTATTTTCTCCATTTACTATCCCTATTTATCTATACCCCTCTTTTATTTTGTATCCAGCCATACAATATCTAGGAGGAAGAGCATCTGCTCATTTTTATTTCTATAGGATTGTCTAGAGTTCCCAGAGAACAGTCCCAGAGCCTATCACAGCAAGAACAAAAAGCACTAATAAACTATATAATGAATTTAGATTCCTCTCAGCAGTTTTTAGCTATCCAAATGATACATATGTAACACAATATAGGTGTCCATATTCTCTGAATATTCAACAGACAGAGACACCTTTCTGTTTTCCTATCTTGGACTCCCGTCTTAGTAAATTAACTTCTGAAAGGATTGTTCTGTTCCTGTTGACCACACAGTGACCCTGATTTAGAATAAATGTCACAAAAGTCTCTGAAAACTCCACTCTGCCAAGTTATTTTTGTATGTGGGAGGCAGTCTCCAGATATCTAGATGCTCCTGGTATTTTTCTATTTTGTGGTTGAAGAGAGAGAATTGGAGGTAGAAAAAATTAGCTTTTCTCTAGTGGATGAAAAAATAATTGTTATCATAGGTTAGGATTAAGCTAAACTAAATTTATCAATCTAAAATTTATTTTTAAGTCTTTAAAGTGGTCAGTAACCTCCAGGTTCATCTTACTTAGCGATCAGCCTTGGGTGACATCCCTGTTCACTGAAAAAGGCAGAGACCTGATTTAAAGATGTCAAAACATTTGAGATATTTTACCTTCACAACCCCACACTCCCTTTCTGTACCTCAGTCTTGCATTATAAATGGGTGGAGTTTTCTCATTTTCTGTCCACCACAAACTGAAAACCCAGATGTTCAGCTGGAGTTTCATTCCTGTTACACAAATGTAATAAATATATTGCTCTTAAAGACTTTCTTGGCAGTTTTCCCACTGGAATTTGAGATATAATCAGCCACATTCTTTTCTCATATTCCATATGATAAAAATTTTCTCAATTATTAGAGCATATAATTTTTTTATTAGCCTGAACAAAAGTGTAGTTTTTTTCTGTGTATCATCTGTATTTATCTCTGGGAGGTAATTCAGTGCAGCCTCAGATTACATGGCTTGATAAATATTTTGAGTCCATTACGGAGATTCCAAACTATATTAATAATCCCTAAAGAAACTTAATGCCTTGGCTTTTATTTCTGCCTCAGTTTTGTGTTTCCCAGGGCTTTAATTCCCCAAGTAAACTGATGGAAACACTGTGACATCAGCAAACCTTTGGAAAAGAGCAGCCTGAAGGCTCCACTGTGTACCTCTAGGAACAGACAGATTGCAAAGTCAATCACTGAGGTTTGGTACTTGGTACCATCCTAAAAAGCATACTGGTTCTAGTTCTTTCAAGGGTTAATGGCTCTTTCCTCCCTAACTTCAACTCAGGGCACAAATTCCAGGCTCTTCTGTAGCTCTTCCCAGAGCCAGTAGCTCTAGGCCAGCAGGACTCTGAAGAAGATTAATTTTTTTTTGTATTTTCAGATTTCTGCCATAGCAAATGCATTTAACAACAGTGCATTTATTTAGAAGGATTCTGTTTCAAGGATCTACTCGACCAGGCAATCACAAGAGAAATGCAGCTAAAAATGAAATTAAATTTGCATAATTTATCTGAAAGAAGTGTCTCTGTGTTTAGGGTGAGATGTTGTTTGTCACTATCTTAGCAGTATAGCAAGGCTGTGGAACATCCTTATACCATACCACACTTTTCTGTAATGTCTCCTTTAGATCTTTGGTAGAGTTAATTCCCAGCATGCCTGCTGTTACCAATTCTGATTTTAAAATGTCAAGAAGAAAATGTTAGATGTCATGGAAGGCAAGGTTTATGATTAGCATTTTGTGCTTGGAAAAAAAAAATAAAAGAGATATGACAGAAGCATTCTGTGGATTTTTATAAATGTCTGATATGTATTTCATACCCTTTTTTGAGCATGGATCATTGAAGTACATCCATAGAAAAGTTCCAAAATTCAGTTTCATCACTGATTGCTGCACTGGATCAGTGGAGTCCTTGTTTGTCTTATTTCCAATGTGATTTTTCAGGTCTTTAGCCTGACCAAACCATGAGGTATTCTAAAACAAGAGTCCTTACAGGAGCAGCAGTGTCTTGTGTTTAAGAGCGGTAATGCACTGTATAAAGAAAATAGGTTTAGATCTAAAAAATTTACTCTGTTAAGGTATCTAAGTGGCAGAAAATTTTGTTGCCAAGCTTTATTTCTGTTTTTCTTTATCCCTGTGTGCATTTATCTCTCCTTGACTTAGAGAAGAAAATGCACTGGACGAGTAGAATTTTGTTCAC
Organism: Pycnonotus jocosus; assembly: GCA_013400435.1. NCBI lineage: Eukaryota > Metazoa > Chordata > Aves > Passeriformes > Pycnonotidae > Pycnonotus > Pycnonotus jocosus. Next base: position 20,050 of record VWYP01017730.1, on the reverse strand, counting down.
AGTGCAAATCTGGTTTTCCCCAGTACTTGTAGTTCTCTATGCACTGAACACATTTAATTCCTCCTTAATGGCAGTGCAGAATTACAGCTTGTGGCCTCTCACAGGAAGGGAAGCCCCTAAAATCTTTTTGATCTTCCTCCCACAAAAAGGCCTTGTCTTAATACCATGCAGAGGAAATGTCCAAGCACAGATTTTCCACTGTTGGGGAGCTTAATAATTATTTCTAGGAATAATGTGCTTCCAGTTTTATTGAGAAACCCCACAATATTTCAGACTAATTCCCTTTTTTTTTTCCTACAGTTTGAAACCATATCCTGCTATCAAGTACCTGGACATAATTCCAAATGGCTTTGAAGCAATATTGTCTCCATCACCAGGCTAAATCCTATGCATATAAAGATAATAAAAGATAAACCTTTTTTGTCAGGTATTCTATGTTAACAGACACACAGAGTGCAATAAACTGTATCTATCAACCTACAGATCTAAAGAACTTCTGTGTCAAAATTAAGTTGTGATAACAGTGTAGAGGAAGAAGTAGAGATAAGTTTACCAAATTATGCATTTTTATTTTCTCAAGAAGTGTTTGCAGTCTATACATTATATCTGTGGCCATATTCTGCATTAATACCTTATACAGTCACATCCTTGTTGAATCCACCTAAAACCAAATTTTACCAGGAATGATGACGAGACATTCTGAAGAAAAGAATATTGCAAAGACCATCAAAAGCACTTTCTGCAGGTCATTTATGCACCTGAAATGGATTTAATTTAGATAACCATGGGCATCTACATTTGAGGAAGATTCCTTTCACACTTTGAAAATTATCTTTGGGACGTGTTTCCTTAGATCCCAAAGTTAACATCTAAACAAGATCATATCTTGTCCTAGAAGTACTGGCAATCATAATATTATGATTATTGAATGAACTTATTAAAGTCTCATATGTTTTTAATTCTTTCTTTTTATTTTAATTATTTGTATTGAACTTATTAATAAAAAGGATACTAAAAGCTCACCTTGTTGGGCTAAATGTGAAGCAGAAGCTGAGGCTATTTTGGGGAAGGAAGGGAATAACTCATGAACATCCCTGGAGAATTCATCTTTTCTGTTTTTCTCTTCACAGAGAAATTCTGTAGCTCCTCTGGTTTGTGTGGTTTCTCATGCTGGGGAAAGACACTTTTAAAGACAGACTGAGAAAAGGTAGAATTCAGTAAGAGTTAGAGCAAGAGGAAGAGAATACTAAATGCTAAATTCTGGAAGAGAAAGAAAACTCTGTTATCACATGATGGCTGAATTTGTGGAGGTAAACTGGGAGTTCATGATGTTCATCACAAAGAAAAATAAGAAGGAACAGAGAGGTGGAGAGAAGTCAAAAAGTTCAGCATTGTCAAGAAGAAACTCTGATTACTGTCTCTCTCAAGAACCCTCAGATTCTCAAATTTTCAGTGGTAAAGATATTTTTGGACATATTTGATAAGCATCAATGGATATGCCCACTCAATTAATCTCTGAAAAGGGGAAGTAATGTTGATCATAAGATGAGATGGAAGAAAATAGGAAGAAAAGAGTTGCTTGTCACATCCAAGAAGGTTATGGCTCAGTTAAGAGATGGAAATCAACTTCTGCACACAAAACCAGGATTTCCTTTCACCTTCTCTAGAAAAAAAATGTCATTATGGGGAACTGCATGATGCAGATCTCAACCCCTATGCTGAATATGCACCAGGAGGGTCTGAGCATCCTCTCTGGACATGTCCTCAGCATTAAATGTAGAGAACACTGAACAAGCCTGGATTATTTGCAAGAATCACAGAATCACAGAATCACAGAATGGATGTGATGTTAGTTGGAAAAGACCTCTCAGATCAACAACCAGGACTTCCAAGGTTATCACCAAACTGTGTCCCTCAGAGCCATGTCTGCACATCTTTTAAACACCTCTGGGCCTGGAGACCCCACAGCTTCTCTGTTCCAATACCTGACCACCTTTTCCATGAGGAAGTTTTCCTAATGTCCAATCAACCTCTCCTGGCACAAATTGAAGCCACGTGCTGTTGTCCTGTTGCTGGTTGCTTGGGAGAAGAACCCGACCTCCTCAAGGCTGGGAAGGAAGGAACAAACGTCTCCATTCACAGAGCCATGTGCTCCCACTGCCTGGGAATGAGGGCACCTTGGATGGCACACCAGGCTGCTCTGCTCTGTGCCATCCCTGGCTGACACTGCTCTGTGCTATTTGGGTGACAACTTGCGAGGTGGGGTTTCCAAATGCTCCGGGAAGTTGGAAGTGCGGGCACGGAAGAGAGGATTTTGTTGCTGAAACATGGATGTCTGCTGCCAATTTTGCTGCAGCATATTTGAGACATATGCATGGTACTAACAGGTATTGCACAGCACTCATGGGAGACTCCCCTTCTGGAGTGTCAGATGGAGGCAAGGTAGGACATTCTGCAGTACTTAAAATAACCTTAAATGTCTGCATGGAGGCAAATGAATCACATCCCCATTATTTTGTGTGTGATAAGTCAAATGGCCTGGCCTCAGCTATGCTTCCAGCTCTGGGGATTTACCAGGCATTGTCTGTTAATTGCTTCCTTTTTCTGTTTGAGTATATCCAGGAGCTAGTTGTTCTTGTGTTTTTGCCTGCCTTCCTCTTTTTTGGGGGTACATGACACTAAACATCAAATTTTGGGCAGCTGAATATAGCCCAGTGTCTGATCCAGTCACTTTCCTTCAAATTTGATTTGATTTGTCTCCACTTCAGTGCCTGCCACTGTCTTGAGATGCTGTAAAATAATCTGCCTCAACATTAGCTACTGGTTGAGAAAGTTTGAGCTTCCCATTGATGTTTTGTAATATCTGACAGCCCTGGGTGGCTGTCTCAGGTTTGACAGGGCATCTCGGACAGTCAAAAATAATTCTCAGGGAGAGCAATGAACATTCAGCTGTTAAATGGTAGCCATTTAGTCCACTTTAGGGCTCAATGAAGATAAAATTCAGACACTTCTATCAAATTTATATTTGCCATGTTTTTTCTCAGTCTTAAAAAAGGGTGAACCACCCACTACAGGTACCTGTATCTCTGCAGTGACAGGGAGTGAGCCTATGGCAGGATTCAAATTCACACACCTAATCATAGATGTCTGCACTTGAGGAACATGTCCCGACTCCTGTAATTCCTGACAGTAAAATTCAGTTTTCTACAGGCATCCAGAGACATTAGGAATAGCTTTGAATATCAGACATACTCATGTGGGCCATGTTTTTTGTTTAGATTTATAAATTATACTGAAAGAATCCCACAGCCCAGGGAATCTAAAATATCTCTCTCAGAGTCAAAAAGAAATCAAGGAGTTTGTGTCATTTGTGCACTGCAGCCCAGATGCTCTATTTGGTGAGATTTTGAACAAAGAAGGCTTTTCAGGTTCTGATCTCAGACTGGATCCACCTGGGATATTTCCTCTGGTTTTCCTGAGTACTGCATTGTGTTTGCAGGGTGCTGTAGGAGAAGACAACATTCTTTTGTTATGGTACAGGGCCCAGAGAGGATATTTCACTTGGAGCACAAACTAAAAAGAGATCTGGAATGACCCTGCTTGATCAGTGAGGCTGGAGCTGGTGACCCATTGTGCTCCTTTCCAACCTGACCCCTTCTGTCTGTGATTGTGTGAAAACCATAAAATACGCCTTCTTTGTTTGCAAGATCTCAGATTTATATAGAAGCACTCTCTCCCTTAGTTTTTTTGGGGGGAGGGTTGGTGTGTTTTGTTGTTTATTCCATGCTTGGACACGAGCAGTAGCCAGTGATGGCTGTTTCTCTCTCTCTATGTGTGTGTGTGTTTGCGAGCCCAATGCCATATTTGAAGTCTTTCACCTCATGCTTGTCTGACAGCTGACCAAGTACTGAAAGTGTCTGTCACAGACAGATTTTCAGTGCAGTTCACAGCTCACATAACAGAGGGAGAGGGGAGGGGAAAGACAGTTCACAAAATGTATGAGGAAATGTGTTGGGAAGATGCAGGATCTCTGCGCAGACAGAGCGTCTTTTGTCTCTCGGGCAGAATGACTCCCTGGCTCAAAGCCCACCCTGAAGCAAATAACAGAGCACACTCACTGTGCCCTAATGTTGCTACATAACAGTATATTTGGGGATTAAATCATAGACAAAGGTGTGCTCTTTCACTATTAATTTTTTTTGTAATCTCACTTGCCGCTGTCTCACCTTTCAATAGTTTTTTTGTACTCACCAGATCTGCACACGCAGCCCAAAATGACCCTGCTCAAAACAAGTTACAGTTGCACTGAAAATGTTTCTTCATATTAGTTTTCACTGCATTTAGAAAAGAACAAGGGTTTATTACTGATCAGAGTTACGCAAAACAGATGGTATTTTTCTTTTTTATATCAAAGGATAACATAACCATATTTAGGTATGGATGGTGAGATAATTTTTCAACAAAGTTTTCCTATGTTAAAGCCTGGTGTGTGGTTAAGATAATCATATAGGTGTCTTGTAGTGATTAGACTGAAAAAGACATCATTGGAGCAGGATTTAACCCACTTGGACAACTAAAGACTAGATCCATTGCTTTTGGAAATGCTTGCACTGCTATATTGACGGCAGAGCTCTTGGACACAAATGTCTGCCTTAGAAATCACTGAAGTAAAAGACCATAATTTCTTCTGAACTCTCAAAATTTTGACTTTCACATGAATTTTTTTCCTTCTACTTAGGTTTGGAGAGGTTATGTTTGTTTGTTTTTAGTTTTATTTGTTCTCGTCAAAACCAGATGAAACTCCTTTTCATAAAATTTTTTCCTGAGTAATTAATTAAAACTTTGAACAAGATTGTGAAAGAATTTGTAAACAGAGAAAGAAAAAAAATCATATTCATATTAAATAGTCATGTCAACAATTTTTATAGTTATTTACAGGTGGATGAAACACTTTCACCATTTTTCTAATCACTGTTTGTACCATATCCATGCCAGTCCTGCCAGCATTGATAAATGTCTTATTTTCCTTTGAGGTTCTTGAAACTTTCTGCACTTAAGTGGTTGTACAACCTTGTGCAAATCAGCTGCAATGTAACAGTGAATTATTTTAGGAAGCAGTGGGTCTGCTCAGAGATAGTTCATAGTTTCGGTAAGGTAAAATCTCCATGAGATTTGATCTCTCAAGGGGAACTCACTTGGTGTTATAACTCTTCCAGATGACTGATTCCTTAAATACCCAGCAAAATCTCAGGAATTGCCATTGATTTTGCATTGACTACCACAATAACTGATTCTTGCAGGTATGCAGCTCTACAGGAAAAAATACACAAGGGAAATGTGTTGTAAATTGAGGTGGGACAGAGAAATGTGGAGAAATAAAGGTCCCATCAAATGGTTTATGTATTATGTGAAGCTTATGAGGAAGAAAGATGGGATCTTCATCAGCATTAATATTGTGGAAGAAAGTAATTCCCTACACTGATAAGGGAAAGATTCAGTAACAACAGAAACACATTGGTGATATATTGGTCATATACTGGTTTTCCTGAGGAAACTAAAGCACCATGACAATCACAGAGATCACAGGGATTGATAGGAAGGATTTGGGTCATTCTGCCCAAATCTCTTTCCCCCAGATATCTTGAGGAGAGATTGATTCACTTGATTCTCTTGCAGTCTAGAGATGTTCACAGAGGATGAGATCTGCTTCTGGGTTTGGTGTTTGTTTGTTTGTTTTGTTTGTTTGTTTTCTTCAGGTTTTTTTTTAAATTTTAACTTTATCTGCTTGAATAGCTCCTGCATTTCTTCTCAACATTTTCCACTTTTCATTTTTCTGACTTTCTTACTGCCAGTCTGAAACAGCTTTAGTTACCCAGGGTAACCTATTTGGCAGTGCCTGTTGGGGGCACACATATGGTCCGTGATGGAAACCTCAGGTTTACGTTCTTGAAAATTTCCATACTCTGATAACTTTTCAAGCTGTCCCCACCTCTGTTCTATGTAAATGCACGTCCTAAATCTTGTCATTTCCAGATCAATGGAGCAACTGCCTTAGTGTAAATCCTCTTCTGCCAGTTGTTTAACTGTGCAGCTGACTTAAAACAGAGAAGCTGATTTTCTGGGGACTGCTCAAATCATAATGTTAAATATTCTTTGCTGAGTAGGTTCACATTGACTATGACTGTAGGCAATAAATATGAATTTCCCAAATGACAGCCATTTTCTCTTGGTAGTTTCTTTTTTTGTTTTTGTTGTTTGTTTTCAGGAGCAATTTCGCATGGGCAGACTAAGGCAGGTTGCTATTGTGAACCTGCTGCAATGCTTCCAGGTATTCATAACATTGTTTGCATTGCTAAGTGCTGTGAGTAAAAAGTATGAAGCTAAAGGATTATGCTCTGCTGAAGCTGATTAAACAGTTCCTCCAGTTTGAAGAGTTATGACAAATGAAAACCTCTTACACACAAACCTGAGTTATCCAGGTTGTCTGTTAATGAAACAGATGTCAGTTTGCTTGAATGCCAGGCTTCCTTTTTTTCCCTGTTCTTAAAGTCCTTGAATTTCTGCCTGAGTAAAAGTTAGGAATATGCTCTTGTGCAACATTCGTCTATATGGTACAAAAATTCCTTAATTTGACTCCTTCAGAATTAAAAGAGGATATAACACATATATATATTGAAAGTAATTTTTGCAGACATTGGATCACATTTCTTTGTTTTGGTTTTCATTTGATTCATAACTACTCCATTGAAATCCAAGTATACAGTACTTCCAAGTTCAGCAGAGGGTAGAATTGATCTGACCCAACTCAATCTTCTCACATTAAAAGTCCAATATAACAGGTTCTGTAGGCTCCCCATGTAGTAGATGAAGAGAGATGGACAACTACAAGAGGGCTCTACATCATTTCTTTGCAGATGTCTGAAAATTAGGATGAAACATTCTATGCAGCAGATTCTTTTTATCCAGGGAAAATGAAAATGTTACACTGGATTATCTCCTTAAAGTTTAGAAATCTGCAGTTAGGCAGAATATCTTTAATTTTCTTTATGTGTTCAGAAACCTGGAAAACAAGACACTGCAGATTCTCTGAGAATTCAGTGGTGATTAAAAGCTGAAAGCAACTTTCTTGAGTTCTCTCAAGCGGTGTCAAGGCAAATAAGATTGAGAAAAAAATATTATGAGGGTATAGCTATTTCAGTAAAGAATTAGATTGGCAAGGAGATTTGAAAGGGGCATATTTCTAGTTAATAGGCAGCAAGAATTAATAGAAAAAAAAGGCCAACTGGGAGATTATAATATGGCTATAGCATAACTATAGAGTAAAGCAGACATAGTTTTTATAGATTTGGAAATGGATTTTTAACACAGATAATTTGCATTGTAGCACAAGAACTAACCTCCTGTATGTCAATAGCATAGCACTCTTAAAGCAAGTGTTTTTCTATCAGTGATGCACTTACAGGAACCAGTACAGTGTTTTCAGACATATGTGTGGTTTTACTTCACAAAGTTCTGTTCTGACAAGATAACTGCCAAAATATCTGCACCTGCTCCACTGAAATTGGCTCATTTGGCATTGCTTTTGTAACAGTTTGGCTCTACTTTTGTACCAGTGGTGTGAGTCCACAGGAGCCACCACTTTTGGGCAGTGGGATGCAGTTGTGCTCCCAGACATATAATTTACCACTTACCACTTTTATTCCTTTAAGAGATATAAACCCACATACTTTTGCATTTAAAAGGTCATAACAGTACATCCCATCTGTGTTGACATGTCAGGCAGTTCTTTATGCACTGAATATGAACACATTTGGTAATAAAAGCATTTTTTAAAAAAGCAAACAGGAAGACAAATCCCCTTCCCTGGACCTGTAATGGATTCACCAGCTCAGTGTTGCTACACAAATCATCAAACATNCATATGTGTGGTTTTACTTCACAAAGTTCTGTTCTGACAAGATAACTGCCAAAATATCTGCACCTGCTCCACTGAAATTGGCTCATTTGGCATTGCTTTTGTAACAGTTTGGCTCTACTTTTGTACCAGTGGTGTGAGTCCACAGGAGCCACCACTTTTGGGCAGTGGGATGCAGTTGTGCTCCCAGACATATAATTTACCACTTACCACTTTTATTCCTTTAAGAGATATAAACCCACATACTTTTGCATTTAAAAGGTCATAACAGTACATCCCATCTGTGTTGACATGTCAGGCAGTTCTTTATGCACTGAATATGAACACATTTGATAATAAAAACATTTTTTTAAAAAGCAAACAGGAAGATATATCCCCTTCCCCGGACCTGTAAAGGATTCACCAGCTCAATGCTGCTGCACAAATCATCAAATAGCCACAAAAATTCCTATCAACTCTTCACTTATTATTGCAAACATGAGGACAGTTTCTGCAAGGGGTTCTTTTGGGGCAAGGTGGGTAAATATAGTTCATTAGTTACCCTTTGAAATTTTGAAGTGATATAAAATAGAACAAAATCTTTTCTTCATATCAGTTCCAAAGAAGACAAGGNTATAAACCCACATACTTTTGCATTTAAAAGGTCATAACAGTACATCCCATCTGTGTTGACATGTCAGGCAGTTCTTTATGCACTGAATATGAACACATTTGATAATAAAAACATTTTTTTAAAAAGCAAACAGGAAGATATATCCCCTTCCCCGGACCTGTAAAGGATTCACCAGCTCAATGTTGCTACACAAATCATCAAACATCCACAAAAATTCCTATCAACTCTTCACTTATTATTGCAAACATGAGGACAGTTTCTGCAAGGGGTTCTTTTGGGATAAGATGTGTAAATATAGTTCATTAGTTACCCCTTGAAATTTTGAAGTGATGCAAAATAGAACAAAACATTTTCTTATCAGTTCCAAAGAAGACAAGAAATCTTTTCCTCTGGTACTGCAGCTATAACATGAAGAGAAAACCTAATATCTAGTACATATCTAATTTTCAGACAGCTGAATTCTAACTTCCATAAAGTGTTGGGACTGGAAGAGAAATGCTGTTCTCACTCATTTCCATGCCTTATCTGCTGTAGGGAGAGCTTAACTATAGCATAATTCACCAAGGTCTGAAATCAAGTTTAGGTACTTAGTAATAATACTTAGCAGCACACAGAAAATTCAAAAAGGTTTGGCACAACAAAAGGTTTTTTTCTTCCAATGCAAAATATTTTTGTAGTTCAAACAATACCTGGGATTGATTCTCACCATTGTCCTGGATGTTGTTGGTCCATTAAACACGATGGTTTGAGTTTCACCAGTCCTGGATTGAAGAGGATCATGAGGTGTGGCAACTTGCAGCTAAGGATTTTTAGCCATATGAAAAGTACAGATGATACATATTATGAGAGTTTTCTCATTTTTGTCAAGGAAAATTTCTGAAACCATTGAGACTTCTCCAGAATTAAAGAGCGCAGCATACAAATGAGACAGAGAATGCGTTTCAAAATAGCATTTTGGACACATCTCAATGATTTTTATCAGCGTTAAGCTGATTGGTCTTGCATGCCTCTATGTACCTTATACACTTTGACTCTGCTGCAGCATAGCAAGTAATTCAGAATTCTTGTATTTTTGGAAACAATGTTGTTATACTTCTGCTCTTCTTTTCCCTACATGTGAAAGAATGTCAAGAATCTGAGACAAGTTAGGGAGTACTTGATGAAAACAAACAAACAAACAAACAAACTTATATTTGTACTGTCTTGCATATTTAAAACTACAAAATAAAGTGTACTTCTCTGCCTAAAGTTTAACATTCTTGCAGCAGCATCATTTCATACATCAAGAAAATAAGGGCTAACAAATACTATTAATTCAAACTGTAAAAGAAACCACTGAGGGGATTTTGTCTCATTTGGTGGCTTTACCTAAAGTTGAAAAAGAAGCTGCTATTTTTGATACCTACTGAGAACTGAGTCTAAATCCCTAGAACCTGTTGAATTTCTTAGCCCAGATATGTGGACAGACAGTTCTTGCCTGCAGAATAAGTGCTTACAATTTCTTATATCCCTCATGGAAACTGTGTTTCACTGGATTTGTAAAACTGGCCACATAATCAGGTTTCTTTCTAAGGAATTAGATCCCCAAACACAGATATCTAATCTTTGAAAAAAAACATGTTCTCAGTCACTTAGTGTACCAAATGTCTCATGAGATATGATGATAAACTTTTACCTTTAGGTAGCTGATTGAATTTTTAGTTAATATATACTGACCTAAAGCCACATTCCTCGGTTCCTTGTCAAACTGGTTGTTGTTTTCAATTCAGTACTATTTGGGGAACTGCTTATTGAATAAAGAAAACTTCCACAGAAGCACAAATTTCCAGCATTATTGGCTAATTAAGGCTTTGTCTACGCTGGCAGCTGGGGACTTTAGGCAATCTCATGCCCATATGCACTAACCATTTTACATTGTAAATCTCTTGGCTGGGTCTTAAGTGACAGTCTTGCCTGATGCTGCAAAAAATGTTGGCACGAGGCTGATCTGACCCCTTCGTACCATGTGCTTTGAAATTATCTGGGCATGCAATCTGTAAGCACTATAAATCGATCTGCTGCCGTCCCACAAGTCCTTGTTTCTGACTTCTTGCAGTTCCTGCATATCCTTTCTTTTCTTTTTGTCACCCATAGGCACAGACAATCTCAGAAAAAGCCAGAAAATTCACAATCGGCTGCTAAAAAAGCTCATTTTCACACTCTATAAGGGAAACTGATTCCCCTAAACATTTAGTCAGGTAATGTGAAGCAGCAGATCCACGGTTTATAATCCTTGGGAATGTGGGGGAAGCAGTCAGGTTCAATGTGGATAATTCAAAATTGGTCATAAATATCAGATAAGATTTCCCTTGTGCATCATGAGGACAGTGCTGCAAGGCAGCTCACGGCAGAGGTAAAACATTTAACGGGATAAAATAAAATTTACCTTAGAAACTTGTTTTATGCACAGATTTTTCCAAGGCTTTTTGCAAGGATCTTGCTTTTGTTACATGAGCACCTAAGAGCAAATTGAGCTTTGTGTGCATGTGCAATATGTATTGAGGAAAAACATTTTCAAGCTAATGATCTTGAAAACTCAAAGAATGCTGGAATTCCTCAGACCACTCAGAAAGCAGATTGGTTGCACTGAGTTTTAAACAATGTGGTTTGGGGTTTTTTTACCATTCTTGATATTTTGTTCAGTGGCTAACAGTAGTTTCAGTCCTTAATTTCTGCAGTTCTTTTCCTTTTTTTTTTTCCCTCCAGATTTTTTGCATTTGTCATCATCATCACTACTATTTATTCTTCTGATGAAAAGGATCAATGTTGATTTATAACCTCTGCCTTCTTGACCTCTTTCAGCTCCACAGCATTGTGCATACATATATAGTATAGCCAGCTTAAATCCTGCTTATATTGGAGTTATATCTTAGATTTTTTTTTCATGAAGTCTTCCTTTTCCTGGGAAGAAATAGAGGTGCTCACACTGGAGGAGGTGGATATTTACACTAAGAGAACAGCATCCTTTCAGGAGGGACTGAATTTCCAACTGGAAAAGGGAAGCAGGTGGGATAGTCAGACTGGATCTTCTCTGCAGAGGCTTCAATGTGAGCAGACTTAAAGGTGGCCTGGTTAGAAAGGGAAAATAACTGAGCAGAAGAAAACATCTGCTGGAAAATACTGGCAGATATATTTCCAGCTAGCCTGGCAGCTGTGAGCCTGGGAACTAAACTTTCATACTACAAACTTTTCTGAAAACTGCATCTGGCCTCCTCGAAGTACAGCTGAGGTTCCCAGAACCCAGAGATATCCTGAGATACCATTGAAATACAAGAAATACAAGATACAAGAAATTGTAACAGCCATTTATCAGCTGAAAAAGTTGGAGCAGTCTGGGGAAAGAAACACGGTCTGAAAGAAACAAATTCATCAACATATTTTGGCTGGTCCAGGTGAAAAAATGAAATTAAAAACATCCATTGGCTCTTTGAAGTGGTGATGTCCTGTGCCTTCTTGTGTCTCTGTGAGATAAAAAAAGACTTAATTTTTATCCAAATCGGAGCCTCTGTTTCTGAGAACTTTTTGTTGTGTATTCCTTCCCCTTCCCCTTTCCCTTCCCTGGATTCTCAACGGGGATATCTCAAGCATTCCAGATTCCATGAGGCTCAGTCCATTGTCATATTGATCCCTTTTGAGATCAGTTTTAGGAATTGTTTTATAATTCAACAGGTGTTTTTATAAATATTACACATGAATGCAAGGAAATTGGGCAGCCATGTAGTTTGGTGGTCTGGAAGACACAGAATCTTAGAAAGCCTTGGAAAAGATCTTGGAATCTTTCCCAGGAGCTGGGGTTGGAAAGGACCTCTGGAGGTCACTTTGTCCACCTTCCCTGCTCAAGCAGGACTATCCAAAGCCAGTTCCCAGATGGCTTTTGAATGTCATCAGGTCGTGGTTCCTGGTGCCAGCCTGGGGGAGATGTTTGCCAGCAGAACCTGAACTTTTCCGTGTCTGCTACAACTGCTTCTAGTGGCCACATGTTGGGTCTCCTCAAAAGACTTCTAAGGAAGTCTAAGCTGTCTGAGGGGTACCTCAAATTTGATTTTTTTACCTGTGTGAGGTAGAAGACATCCAGCAAGTGCCTAGATGAGCACGGGTGGTAGAGTCATCTCCGAAAATGAAAAAAGAAAAATTGAATTCCTTGAAGTGTTTCAAGTTGAATCACCTGGAGAGCTTCCACAAATCCTCTGACAAAGGCGTATAATTGATGCATCAGAGAGTGTGATTTTATTGAAAGATTAATAACAAAACATATGCAAATGCAGGAAGGGATTACCTAAATCTTGGCAATAATTTTTGACTGTGGATGTTCATTTTGAAATGCTCCAGTCAAATGTTACATTTGGCTTTTTGGGCAGCCAGCAGAGTGGTGGAAATCTCCTGTTCTTCCTTCAGGATGAACAGGGAGGTGAAGGGAAGATGTCAGTGTTTGAACCTTAACCACAGAGTCTTCAGATATTTAATATTTTCTTACATTTTTAAAATATAGTCTGATCTCTGATGTAAATGAATATCAAATTCTACTCCTAAATTGATAGATGTGACTTTTCCAACACAGTGTATGATAACATATAGTTTACTCCATAACCAAGGCAAATGTTTCCTATTGCTTAATGCTCCATTCTTAGAGATGATACCAGACATGGTTATTTATAAATCATAAAATCTCTGACAATATTCCAGAAAACTACTGACTACTCACAGTATTAAAATATTACTCCAGTGATATTGGCTACAGAAACCATTAATTTCCTTTAGTTGGCACTGAATGCACCAAATGATGATAATACAATATGTGACCTCTCCAATGCTTATAAATATTATAGATGCTTTTGCAGAAGTTTCAACACTGTGTCAAAATATTTACTTACTTATTGTGGAATTGGGCTTAATATGAGCGAAATGATCCTGCCTCATTCATCCAAAATAATTGAAGAGATAATTGAGTGAAAGCAATTTCTCCCAGCCACCTGCATGAGGAGCATTTGTTGAAATTGCCTTTTCACTCTAACCAATTATCATGTTGGTTACTGACAGTATCACAGTGAACTTCAATAACCAACAGCTCCTGGATCCTGCAAAATTGAATGTGCTTAATTATAATCTCAGCCTACTATGTTTATTGTGCAAACACATCCTAAATATAAAAATTAGATTTATCAATTGCAGTTTTAATGCTGAACGAAGCAATAGCACAACAAGATTTTGGTAGCTTGTGTTTGGTATGGAGCTTGTGTGGTTGGGCAGGGAAACACTATATTGACAACTGAAGGGTGTTTTTGTCACCTTTGTAATATCTCCCAGAACTGAGAGTGATATTGCTAGCTGACAATTTTATCTTGCAGCACTTTCACTACTAAACCACAATTTTGGGAGCAGTGGAACTGAAGCAGTGATGGGATTTAGCTGGCAGATGAAGACACCTATATTCAAGTGGCTATGTCATTTCAGAATAGAATAACACAATAGTTTGGGTTGGAAGAACCTTTAAAGGTTCCCTTCATCTGGACCATCACTTGTGCCATGGGCAGGGGCATCTTCCACTATCCCAGGTTGCTCCAAGCCCCATCCAACCTGGCCTTGAACATTTCCAGGGATCCAGGGGCAGCCACAGCTTCTCTGGGCACCCCATGCCATCCTTACTCATTCTGCAATTCTTTGATTTATCTGTGTAGATACTGTAGACTTCATCAACAACATTGACATCGTCACAAATAAAAGGGGTGGGATGAAATAATTTGAAGTGGAGCAGGACACAGCAACAAAACTCACATCTTAAGTATTATTATGGCATTCCTGTAAATACAGATGCCTGCATCACAGTTGCTTGATTTCTCTTAGAAGGGAATGGAGAAAAGATGCATGACCTGATTCTTACTGGTGATTTTAATATTTCCTGAAGGATAAGATGGACTGAAATCTAGAAATACCAATTTCCTCTTTTGACCACAATAAGAAGGTTAGTAGGCTTCCAAAGGGATTTTTACCTTGTTTTTTTCCAGACCTGCAGGAACAGCACCTTCAGGGCTTAATTCAATGGGCTACTGTGCAAGCAAATTACTTGAAGTGTAGTCTCTAAGTACAGATCAATTATTCTCTTGTGCTTCCCTCTGAATCATGTAGCAAAAGGACAGAAGTTTAAATAAATAGCTGTTCTTTTTATCTATATGAGAAATTTAATTTCAGCCTACTAACTTTAAATTAAATATAGTCATCAGTATGTCTGTGTATATACATATATATACTCAAGTATATACACATACATGGAGTTTACAGTTTCCTCTTTACTGACATTTTAAAGGGGAGGTTTTTGTCCTTTTATTCTTAAATCTTTTAGTTCAAACATTATTTTTCTTATAAAATGTAACCACAAAAGTTTAAAACACTGTCTCCCCACAAAAAAAAACAAACAAACAAACAAAAAAAAAAACCCAAACCAAAAAAACCCCACAAACACCTCAAACCACATCTTCAAGATCATTTTTGGTAGGGACCTTCTTTCCTTCCACATTCACCATTATTCTTCATTGCCTTAATGTGGAGAATCGCTCCTTCCCAAACCTGGGTGGGTTTTTATTTTGGAATTGGGCTGCAATCACTGCAATGCCACATGTAGCAAAAGGCCATTCACCCTCACAGCAAGAAAATTTCCTGATGTGGGAAATTTCTGGATAAACAAGCACCATGATTTAGACACTTGATTTTATTTATTTTTTTTTTAAATCTTGCTGCTAGGAAGAAAGAAAAATTGTTGAAATCTCCACTAAATTAGTATATTCTAGAGCTACCAATGCCACTCCGTATAGAAAAACCCAATGAAACACAATTTAAAAGGAGATATCATCATCTGTGTTAGCAATGTGGTGCTCCTACAACACAGGGACAAGTATGAGTTAGGAGCAGTGACTAAATCACTGAGGTGGAAAAGGAACATCAGATATCCTGGCTGACGTCTTGCTTGTTTGGATGAATGTTCTCTGGAGGTATTGACACAAAGAAAGAATTCTGGAGTCTTATAATCCAACCTCCTACTCACTGTGGAATTGAGCAGGAATTTTCTCAATGAGAAAAATTAGTCTCTGACCCAAATCTCAGAGTTCTTGACTCTAATAAGGCTTTAAAAAAAACTTTAATAATGAGTTATTTCTGTTTAAAAAGTGATTTATTTAGTAAGATATTATAACCCTTTTCCTGTTCCTATATACACAGAAATATCATCCACATATTTGATATCTGAAAATCCTCAAGTTATTATGATGTTATTTTATGTAGGAAAGGAAATATGGTTGAAATCAAGATTTGATAACCAGAACAGTAATGTTAGGGGCTAAATTACATGACTTTTAAAAGGTTCCTTTTCTAACCAAACCTTCCTATTATTCTATGTGCAAAACCAACAGCTTTCACTACCTGGATAAGTGTGTTCAAACCTTCAAGGAAATAACAAAAATGCCAAAACTCTTGTTATTCTGGTCATTGAATTTAGATCACCTCAGGGTTGAGCATGCTTTCAACTTTGACCAGTCAATGACTTTGAGAGAGGAAAACATAAATTGTGTCTATTTTTAAGTATCAACCTGGTTTCTACCAAGTCAATGCAAGGAAAATAGAGTCTCTCCTTGCTTAATCACATAAGAAAACTGTTTGGCTAAACCTCTCCAACTGCAGACCTATATGATTTTTTTATATTGGGAATTTCTTCACTGACAGTGTGTTTAGGGATTGGAACAGGCTGCCCATGGAAGTGGTGGAGTCACCATTCCTGAGAGTGTTCAGAAAATGAGCAAATGTGATATGGTTCATGGGGATACTCAAAGGTTGGACTTCATGATCTTGGAACTTTTTTCCAGCCTTAATGATTCTGTGATTCTCTTCCCTTCTATAATTAGAACTAGGAGATGTTTTAAGGGATTGGCCCATTATAACATCTTGGTCCACGGATAACAAAATCCCATTTGTGTTTCAAACAAAGCCAGTGGGTGTTGGCACACATTTTGTTTAACTCAGAAGATATTTTGCACATATAAATTGGAACTTACAAAGAATCTGTGGTTATATTTTAAAAATTCTGTTTTCCAACTCCTCTAGTTAACTCTAAAGTAATTTCAGAGCTGTAGATGTCTCTGTCTTGTAACAATAAAATTCCCCAGAGTATACCATAGTACTCTTAGCACACCATACATGTTTACAAATAAGCAGATAAATGTCCATTTCATAGAATCACAGGAGAGTCAGTGTTGGAATTCCTGACTAGGTTCAGGTTTGACTCACAAAAATGCCATTCCCTTGCCCTGTCATTTAATGGAGCAGACCTCATCATCATCCTCTGAACATGCTTTGTGTGTAACACAGAGACTGCACTTCACAGGGAATCCTGGGTGCTATTTTAATGAAATAAAGTGTAATTAATGTAATAAATATCAGCAACAGAAGCTCCTGGATGCAGCTGGCATTGTTCCACTTCCCCATGGCATTTCAGTGGATAAAATACATTGAAAAAAAATGTGTAGGGAAAAGGCTCTGTTTCTATTCTTCCTAAATGAAAGGTCAAATATTTGATGTTTTCAACCCCAGCACAAACAACTTCTGCTTTTGACACCTGACTTAGTTTTCATCCTGGTCTTCCTGTAGAAACTTGTCCCTTTGTTGCTTGCTCAAAGTGAAAGGGATTCAATGATTCAGTATTGGAGTGAGGATGAATAAATTAACATCAGCAAGGGGCTCAGCAGAGTGGGTGGATGTTAGGAAAGAGAGGGAAATATGGATCATTGACCAGGGCTTCCCATTTAATTGTAAAGTTTGGTTAATCTGTAACAACCTCCTCCTTTCTGGAAGAGCTGCTTTATTTTAATGTCATTTTACTTCCATGTAGCCATACTATACTCTTCCTATATCAGTCTATGTAGCAACAAACTACTCTGTGTACATTAATATATATGTATATAGAGAGAGGAAGAGGGAGAGAAAGAGAGAGGGAGTTTTTGACAACTACTGCAACTCAAATATTTCTTCAGCACAATGAAGTCTGGATGAATGGTTCTTAATGCTAAATCCTTCTAAAACACCTGAGCCTCTAAAAAAAGTAAGCAATACATTTTTTTAAAATAAAAACAGAATATCAGCAGTTCAATCATGATTAAATTTAAGATTAAATAGTCAACAAAAGTCCTCATATCCTATGACTTTGGTTATATTTCTTTCCCCTTCCCATTGTTCTCTCATTTTAACATACCTAAGCTACAGCTAAATTTCAACTCATATTTTTGAGCATATTTTTAAGCACATATGCCTGGTATGGAGGCTGAGAATTGAACAGCTACAGAGTCACTTAAGGCAGGATCCATTTCCTCTACTTTGGACATGGACTGTAAAGCTCTTTTAGGTTCTTAATCTAGACTCTTTTTACATTCAGGGAGAGAGAGCTCCTGGTTGCAATTAATCTCATCCTAACTGGATGGTTAATAAAGTTTATGTATATCAATTTAAATTTTCTCTCAGTTTTAGTTCAGTGAGTGTTCAGAAAAGAGTTCCTGTAGACTGGCTGCAGTATCACTGTGAGAGAAATATTTCCTGGAGCACATCTGATTTTGTTTCCTGTACTTCTCTGTCCAGCTGCAGAAAATACATCTGGAAGACTGAAAACAGAGGGAGCAAGAAAACTCTGATTTTACCAAACATATTTTCTTCCAAACTGAGACCAGTCCCTTTTTCAATGAACCCACATGCACTGATCTGGGTTTTGTCATAAAGAGGAAAGTCAAACAGGTGCAGAAACCATCATAATTGAATTATTTTACTACTCAATTCTTAATTAGAAAGGTAAGACAAGTCTTGGAGCAGTATCAGTCTTTACCACGTAGGCTGCAGGATGCACCCCACTGTGCGTGCATGCATACAAATACAGATGTTCAGGAGCACTTGTACTCACTTGAAATCCCATGTTTGCAACTGTTAGTGATTTCTCTAAGGCTGTTGTGGCATCTTAAATCTTTCTCCTATGCCTTGTACGCAGCTGATTTGACATGTCGTAGGCAAAAAATGGCATTTTGCGGCTGTGACAGAAGTGTGAAGGTTTTTATGGAGATCGATGTGATGATGGGTGACAAGAAGGATCAGTGGGGTTCTGAATGAAGATGTGGGCTTGCAGGAAGTTTCAGGGATGTGAAGGGGGGCTTCAGGGTGAGACCAAGAAGTTATGATGAAATTTGAAGAGCAGTGAGTGACTTCAGGAAGTTATTTCATGGAGAAAACTGCCTTTCCCCCTTCCTTTCTTTTCCTTAGCTTCCCCTTGACAGCTGATCACACTCTAAAGTTGCAGTGGGGCCATAGAACACTCAGACTGGCAGTCTCTGTGTCTCCAAAAAACACCTATCTCTAACAATCCTTTATAGGAATGTAGAATTATAGTATGATTTAGACTGGAAGGGACATTAAAGATCATCAAGTGACAACCCCCTGCCATGGCCAGGGACACCTTCCACTATCCCAGATTGCTCCAAGCTCCATCCAGCCTGGCCTTGAACATTTTCAGGGATGGAGCAGCCACAGCTTCTCTGGGCAACCTGTGCCAGGGCCTCAAGACCTTCATTTTTAAAAATCTCTTTTTCAAATTTCATCTAATGCTTTCCTCCTTTGGTTTAAAACAATTGCTCCTTGTCCACTGCTCCTTTTCCTGTCACTAGAGACCTTCATGAGAAGACTCTCTTTGCTTTTCTTATAGGAAAAGGACGCCTGGACCCACTCCAACAGATCCATGTCTTTCCTGTACCAGGGAACCAAGGTCTGGGTGCAGTACTCCAGCTGTGGCTCTCAAAAGAGTGGAGCAGAGGGTGAACATCACCTCCCTTGACCCTCTGGCCACACTTCTTATGGTGTAGCCCACAGGTTGAAGCCCTGGCTGAAGATAATCAGCCAGGATTGACTCTCTGTGACTCCTGAGCTTCCATCACTCCAGGGAAGACTGGGAAAGGATCTGCTTAGGACAATGGAATGGGGGTGAGGGTTGTAGGCAAAGCCTAGTACAGCCCAGAGAAATTGGGCTCAGGGCAGGAGAAGGCATGGCAAAGACGATGGCACTGCTGAGAGGGACATAGAAATATATCTAGGCACCTGTTCTACTGTAAGGCAGCAGAAAGAGAGACATTTGTTTCAAAGTTCAAAATCTGTTTTTTTTCTCCATAACCTCTACCTCCAAAAAGTTTAGGAGGCTGAAAATCTGCTTGGACCTGATGAACTCAAAAGTCTACTGCAGTTGGTCTGTTATTCACTGGGATTTGATAAATTGCATAAAAAGAAAATAATAGATAATAAAAATTTCATCGCATTCAGGGCTGCAGCCTGGAAATGGCAGCAAACATAGCTCAGGCTCCTGATGCAATAAGTGATCTCAGCCCTACCACTGTCCTCTGAGGTGACTCTTTACAAAATAAAAATTTGGTCAAAAGGGAAAGATGATTGTGTTAAGCTTTTCCCATTGTGCCTTC
>VWYP01017728.1:102172-126620 GCA_013400435.1 Pycnonotus jocosus | reverse complement strand
CGCGTCCCGCAGCCGTGGCTGTGCTGGGTGTCCCCACGCTGGGGACAAGGGTTTGGCGCTGCCACCCGAGGCAGCCGCGCGTTGCCGGGCGCAGCTGGAGCGGGCAGCTGTTCCCTTTCCGCCTGCCCGCTCCCGGCATCCCCGATGGTTTGCACAAGGCAGGAAATGTCAGCGATGCGCTCCGCTTTAATGGCACTTCACCCGCCGCTCTCCTCAAAAATCCTCTCCGGAGGGCGCCTGGCATGGAATGGGAGCAGGAGGCAGAGAGCGGCTCCTGGCAACCCGCTGCATTCCCAGCGGGGGCCAGACGGCTGGAAGTGCCTGGGAACGGGGATGTTGTTGTGGTACCCGGGATGCACGGCCCAGAGAAATCCCTGAGGCCGTGTTTAGCAGGGCAGGGAGCCCCCAAACCCTCTCAGTCCCCTCCGACCCCATTTGATTCCCCCAAAACCCCTTTCAGTTCCCCTCAAAACCCTTTCAGTCCCCTCCACTTCTTTTGAATACCCCAAAACTCTTTCAGTTCCCCTCAAAACCCTTTCAGTCCTCTCCAACCCCTTTTGAATCCCCCAAAACTCTTTCAGTCCTGTCCAACTCCTTTAGTCCCTTCAAAAACCCTTTGTATTCCCCCAAACTCTTTCAGCTGTCCCCAAAACCTTTCCAACCCACCCCCCACCCCCGCCAGCAGCTGCCTCTCAGCCTCCCTGGATTTGGGATGTGGAAATCCCTCAATGCCTGGGGTCCCTCCTCAGGCACCCCCCCTTTCTCCAGGGCACTCGTGGCTGGCTGACAGTGCCACTGGGATTGTGTTGATGACTTATCCGTGCTCCAAGCTGCTCTGTGCCAGTGGGATGGGAGCCACCACCTTTCCATGACCTTGGCCAGCCCCCAGGTCCTGGTTCCTCTGTCCCTGGCCACAGTCCCCAGCCCTGACCCCGTTTCTGATGAAGCTGTAAAACCGTGATTATTTTTTGGCAAGAGTGACTGGAGTTATCCCCAGGGAGGAAGCATGGTCAGAGCATGGTGGTGGCTGCCCTTCACACCTCTGCATCCCTGGGGCTGTCCCTAGGGCTGTCCCCATCCCTCTGGGAGTGTTGGAGTCTGGGGACACTCTGGGGCTGGAGGAGGAGGCTGCTGTGGCCTCACTCCTGATGTGTGAAATTGGGCTGCAAGTGCCCAAGGCTGTTTTGGGGAAAGGGTGGGGTTTGTTTGCTCCTTGCCTTCCTGTGTGGAAGAGGAAAAGCCACTTCTGGCAGCCAGGAGGACACAGCGGCCGGACACGGTCAGGGACGAGTGTCCCCGGTCTGGGAGCCAAGCTGGGGTCACCCTGTGCTGGCAGCTGTGGCCAAGTGTCCCCGTGGGAGCCTTTGGCAGCCTCTGTCAAACCCCAGCCTCCCTCTCAGGGCTTTGTCTCCACAAAGGTCTCTGTTCTGTGGGGGTTGTCAGGGCTGAAGGCTTTGGTCACCCACAGCCATGAGAGTCCTGGGGGTTGGGTGGTGGCCAGGCTGTGGCTGGTGGCACTGACAGAGCTGTCCCCTGTCCTTCCAGCACGGGCAGCAGTGACCCCTACTGCATCGTGAAGATCGACGATGAGGCCATCATCAGGTGAGTGGCACAGGTCTCTGGCTGGTCCCTGAAACTGCTGGAGCCCCAAACCTTGCTCCTGGCACGTCTCTCCACCTGCTGCAGGCACATTATTGTTAAGATTATTATTTATGATCATTTATCATTCATTATTATTCCCTGCTTTGGGCTGGGATGCTCCTGCAGGCACAGGAGTGTCTAACAGCTCATGGCCCCCTTCCCCTTTACCCCACCCCTGTGTCTTGCCAGCCCAGAGCCACAAGACAGGACAAGGACAGGGACGGACACTCATCCCTGCCCCAGCTGAGGGTTCCAAACTCTGGGTGCTGCCCCCAGCTGGGAAGGTCCCAGGGCTGGGGAGTGCCCCAGAGAGGGAGCCCTGTCCCCCCTGTCACCAGTGCCACCTGCCCCACAGGACTGCCACGGTGTGGAAGACGCTGTCCCCGTTCTGGGGGGAGGAATACGAGGTGCAGCTCCAGCCTGGGTTCCACAGCATCTCCATCTACGTCATGGACGAGGATGCTCTCAGGTGTGCTGGGGGCTCAGCCTGGGGTCTCCCTTGGTGCCTTTGGCTCCCTGCATGCCCAGCCCTGCTGGTGACACCAGAGAATCCACCAAACCTGGCCATGCTGCTTTGGGAGACAGATGGGTGAAGTTATCTCCCAAGTCCAGCTGGCAGCAGAGGGTGGCTGATGTGCTCTACACTGTGGTGGCCCCAGTCCAGGGTCTCCCAAAGTGGGGACTGTCCTGCCTGGCCACCAATCCCAGGCTGTGTCCTGCTTCCCACTTTTGTTTTCCAGCCGTGATGACATTATTGGGAAGGTGTGCATCACCCGGGACATGCTGGCAGAGCACCCCAAGGGTAGGGAAAGAGTGGCTGGGGTGCCCTGGGACCCATCTTCTACCCCTTGGACAGGCTGATCCTGAGGGGTTCCCCAATGACCCCTTCGTGGGGATTCCCCCTTTTCCCACAGGATACAGTGGCTGGATGAGCCTCAGCGAGGTGGACCCTGATGAGGAGGTGCAGGGCGAGATCCACCTGCGGGTGGAGGTCCTGGGCAGCCAGGGCAGCCGGCGGCTGCGCTGCTCCGTGCTGGAGGCCAGGTGACAGGGGACACAAGGGTGACAGGGGCTGTGTGTGCGGCTGGGACACGAGTGGTGAGTCTGAGCTGCTCCATGACTCAGTTTCCCTGGTCCTTTGGGTGCAGAGCATCCTCCTCATCACCCAGCAGGTGGATCTGCCTCATCTGCGGGCCTTTGGGACAAACAGCTTGAGATTCCCTGAGAGGGGGGTGGGTGCCATGGGAGCCTGTGGGTATTTTGGGAGGTTGGTGGTAAATTCTCCCTCTTCTCGGCAGGGATCTGGCCAGGAAGGACCGGAATGGTGCCTCTGACCCCTTTGTGCGCCTGCGCTACAACGGGAAGACACAGGAGAGCACCGTGAGTGTGGCTTCAGCCATCCCCAACCTGCCAAGGGTGCAGGTGGAATCAATCCATGGGGCAGCCCAGAGCTGTCCCTGTCCCCCAGCATCCTCAGCTTGCTGTCCCTGAGGGATAGACCCACCCAGCAAGAGGAGACAAAGCTGTTGCCTTTGCAGGTGGTTAAGAAATCCTGTTACCCACGCTGGAATGAGACCTTTGAGTTCGAACTGGCTGAGCCCGCTGGGGAGAAGCTCTGTGTGGAGGTGTGGGACTGGGACCTGGTTGGCAGGAATGATTTCTTGGGCAAGGTGAGGAAATCACCTTCCCAAAGCCTCTCAGTGCTGCTGGGTCCTGCCCAGCTGCACTCCCAGCCCTCTCCCGCCTTCCCCTCCCAGGTGGTGTTCAGCATCCAGGGGCTGGAAGCGGCCGGGCAGGAGGAGGGGTGGTTCAGGCTGTGGCCAGACAAGTCCAAGCCGACAGAGGATGGGTGAGTTTTGGCACAGGGTATTGGGGTGGGGTCACAGTGCCCTCAGGGGCATCAGGGAGGGGGGTTTTCCTGGGAAGCATCATCACTTTGGAGGGGTAGCATGGAGTGTCAGGCCATCTCCTGCTTGGTGAAGTATCCATCCTTCCACCCATCCATCCTTCCTTCCTTCCTTCTCTCCACCCACCCCATGCTCCTGCAGGCGCCGGGGCAGCCTGGGCTCGCTGCAGCTGCAGGTGAAGCTTCGGGATGAGACGGTGCTTCCCTCCCACTGCTACCAGCCCCTGGTGCAGCTCCTGTGCCAGGAGGTGAAGTCGGGGCGCCAGGTGAGGGGTCCATGGCCAGCCCTGCTGGAGCACCCACCTTTCCCAGCTCTGTGGGGTCTGCCTGCCTCAGGCTGTCACATTATGGTGCCTCTTCCCTCCAGGATGGCCAAGTGCACCTGGTCACCCTCCTGGATGAAACCACCACGGCCGAGTGCCGCCAAGAGGTCGCCATCAACTTGGTCAAACTCTTCCTGGGCCAGGGGCTGGTCAAGGAGTTCCTGGACCTGCTCTTCGAGCTGGAGCTGGCCAAACCCTGTAAGGCTGGGTGGGGAGTGGAGCTGGAGGCTTCTTCATCATCTCCTGCAAAAACTTCAGGGCCTTTTGTGGGAATTTTTTGGAAGTGATGGCTGAGGCTCTGTTGGGTTGATCCCAGTAATTCATGGGCTGAGGTTGGTGGAGGAGCAGGTGGTTTGAGGTTAGGAAATCCCCATAACTCCTATGGAAATGGCCAGGGCAGCAGGGCCCAGCCTCTGGGAATGACCCCCATGATTGCATTGCCCAGGGGTGACCTGTGGCCATCCCCCAGGCCATGGACCCTCTCCTGTTTTGCAGGTGAGCCCAACACTCTGTTCCGGAGCAACTCTCTGGCCTCAAAGTCCATGGAGTCCTTCCTCAAGGTGCCACCCCACCCAAACCCTGCTCCTCCCAGGTCATCCTGGCCCGGGGCTGTTCCCAGGGGAAGAACTGGGAGGGCTGGTGTGCTTGTGCCTTCCCTTGGGGTTGGGAGGCTGGAGAAAACACATTGGGTGACCCTGGGGGTGTCGGGTGCCAAATCTGTGGCCCATCACTGTCCCCTGTGTCACTCTCGGCAGGTGACAGGGATGCCATACCTGCACTTTGTCCTGGGCCCCACCATCGCCCGCGTGTTCGAGGAGAAGAAATACGTGGAGCTGGACCCCGGCAAGGTGGAGATCAAAGACGTCGGGTAAGGGCTCGGGGGGTGGCAGGGCAGGGGTGGCCCCAGCTCCGGGGGTGACAGTGACGGTGCCCGCAGGTGCTCGGGGCTGCACCGGGTGCAGACGGAGGGCGAGGTGATCGAGCAGGGCCGACAGCACCTGCAGTCCTACCTGGGCGAGCTCCTGGACGCCATCGTCAGGTCGGCCCCGGCGTGTCCCCCGCTCATCCGCGCCGCCTTCCGCCAGCTCTTCCAGCGCGTCGGGGAGCGCTTCCCGCAGCACCAGGTCGGGCTGTGACGGCGGGGGACGGGGTGGGCTCAAACAGGGACCCCCCAGGGGACAGGGCTCTCTCTGGGTGCGGTCAATGGGGTCCCCTCTTGGGCAGGGTGGCAGCGAGCGGGGCCGCGCTGTGCCCGAACAGCAGCCCCGGACAGCGGCGCATCGCAGTTTGTGGGGTTGTCCCACGCTGGGAGAGACCCTCACGTGTGTTCCCCACGCCCTCGGTGGTCACAGCACGCCAAATTTGTGGCTGTCACCAGCTTCCTGTGCCTGCGCTTCTTCTCGCCGGCCGTGATGACACCCAAGCTGTTCCAGCTGCGGGACGCGCACGCTGATGCGCGGACCAGCCGCACGCTGCTGCTGCTGGCCAAGGTGCGACAGGGGACACCGGGGCTGTGTCTTGTTGGGGACAGCCGGGTGTCCTGGAGCTGACGCTGCCGCCGGCGGGGTTCCACAGGCCATCCAGCTGGTGGGGAACATGGAGCCGGCGGCCGGGCGAGCCAAGGAGACCTGGCTGTCACCGCTGCTGCCCGCCCTGCAGCAGGGCACGGCCCGCATGAGGGACTTCATCACCCGCCTGGTGGGCACGGAGGAGGACAAGGGCCGGGAGGAGGGTGAGGGGCGGCCCATGGGCCCCCCCCCGGCCGCGGTGAAGGAGGGGCTGCTCCTTGTGCACAAGACACGGGGCAAGGGGCCGCTGCTCGCTGCTGCCGCCGGCAAGAAGCTCCATTTCTGCCTCACCGGGGAGTCCCTCAGCTTCGGCAAGAGCCCCAGTGCGGAGGTATGGGTGTCCTGGAGGGGCGGGGGGGTGGCAGCGGGGTGGCACTGACCCCCTCTGTGCTTGTGTCCCCTCCATCAGCGTCTCGGTGCCATCGCCCTGGGCGACATCCTGGCGGCCGAGAAGGTGGAGGAGAAGAGCTTCGGCAGCTCGCACGTCATGCAGGTGGTGTACATGGCCCCGGGCGGGCAGCAGGAGACAGCCTACCTGCAGTGCAAGGTGCGGCGGGGACAGCGGGGACACGGCCCGGGCGGTGTCACAGCGCGGGGTCCCTCTGACTGTCCCCAACCCCGCAGTGTGTCAAGGAGCTGAGCCAGTGGCTCTCGGCCCTGCGCAAGGTGTGCGGCAACAACCCCCGTGTGCTCCGCTCCTACCACCCCGGCGTCTTCCGCGGGGACAAGTGGAGCTGCTGCCACCAGCGCGACAGGACAGGTACGGGGAAGTGGCACCGGAGCCCCGCGGGGGTGCTGGGGGTGTCCCCCCGTGTGGTGACCTCGCTGTCCCGCAGGGTTGGGATGTGACCGGACCCGGCACGGCGTCACCCTGCAGGACTGGAGTGACCCCCTGGACCCCGCGGTGGAGGCTCAGCGCCTCTTCCAGCACCTCCAGGGCCTCCGGGGGACCCTCAGGTGAGTCCCTGCCCCCGGATCCCCCCTGCACCTCCCCTGCAGCCCCTTCTCCTGCCAAGGCACGTCCCTCTCCTCTCTGCAGGGAAAAGTACTGGGAGCTGCTGGAGCCGGAGCACGCCCAGAACGGCCCCCGGGGTGAAGGTAGGTTTGCATGGGGGGTTTTGGGAATCCCCAGGGGTCACAGGGGGCTGTGGTGGTTTGGGGGTGACCCCAGGGGAGCTGTGCGGGTTTCACTGTCCCTCCCCTCTCCCGCAGACGCTGCCCTGCCCGAGGGGCTGAGCCGGCTCTTCGCGGTGCTGGGGGACCTGGAGAGTTGTCACCGCCGGGCGCAGCCCCCGCAGCCCCCGGCCCCGGCCCTGCTGCAGCTGCAGACGTGAGGGAGCCCCGGGGTCCCCCTGGGGCCGGGACCGCGGCAATAAAGGCACTTTGTACCCTGCAGCCGTGTCCCGAGTGTCTGCTGGGGATGGGCACTGGGTGGGGACTGCCCAGAGCTCTGGGGTGGCGCCGGTGCTGCTGCTGGTCACAGTTACTCTGCTGACATCTCTCAGGGTCCTGCTGCTGCCATTTCTGGTGCCATCCCTGGTGGCCTGAGGAAAGCACTGGTGGGGGTTTGTTCTCTTGGTGGTGCTGCTGATGGTGGCACTGCTGCCATTGCTTGATGTCCCTGCTGGTGCCATTCCTGATGGCCGTGCTGCTGCTGGGGGTTCCACTGGTGCCATCACTGGTGGTTCTGCTGGTGGCAGTGGTGGCATCCCTGGAGTCTCTGCTCATGGCCTTGCTGGTGGCACTGGTGCCGTCACCGATGTCCCTGCTGGTGCCGGCTGGTCCCCGCGGTGGTGTCTCCAGTGGGGACACCGCTGATGGTGTCGCTGGTGTGTGTTCTCCTCCTGCCAGGGACGATGGCCGCACGGGTGGCTCTCTGTGTGTCACCCACCGGTCCCGCTGGGCCCTTGCCTGCCCCGAGTCCTCCCGCCCGCCTGGGGGCGCTGTGGGGCAGCTGGAAGCACTGAGCGGGCGGAAGTGACGTACGGAAGTGAGGCGGTGGCGGCCGTAGCAACGGCGGGATGAACGCGCCTCCGGCCTTCGAGTCCTTCCTGCTCTTCGAGGGCGAGAAAAAGTGAGGGGAGACCTGGGGGGCGACTCACTAAACCCTGATCAGGCCGCGGGGAGCGGGGGGGAGGGAACCCGGGCGTTTCCCCCCCGTTCCGCGCTGTTCCCTGGCCCGCACCGATCCATAACGTCCCTGTATCCCATAATCCCGCCAGGATCACCATCAACAAGGACACCAAGGTGCCCAACGCCTGCTTGTTCACCATCAACAAGGAGGACCACACGCTGGGGAACATCATCAAGTCGTAAGTTCAAGCGGGGAGGAAATTTCGGAGGAGGTTTGGGACTTTTCCACCCTTCCTTTCACTGCTCTGTATTTTTTATTCCCGTTGCAGGCAGTTGCTCAAAGACCCGCAGGTGTTGTTTGCAGGGTATAAGGTCCCACACCCTCTGGAACATAAGATTATCATCCGAGTCCAAACCACCCCCGATTACAGCCCCCAGGAAGCTTTCACCAATGCCATCACCGACCTGATCAGTGAGCTCTCCCTCCTGGAAGAGAGGTTCAGGGTGAGGGTTGTTTTTTAGTTTTTTTCCCCTTAAAACTATTTGGGCTTGTTGTACTGAATCAAAGGCATGGGGTTATGTGTCTTAGAGCTGCTGGGTTTTAATTCAAGCCACCCTTGTTGTGTTGTTCAGCTGCTGGCAAAGCGTGGCAGAGCCTGGCTGCTCTTAAATGCATTTGTATTTTCTTCTCTTTTTCTTTTCTTTTTTTACTTCTCCTGACAAAACTCCATTATTCTCACTTCTCATCCCTTCTGCTCAGTTTATTTATTGATTTAGCCCCCTCATTCTGAGATTTCATCTGCCCAAAATCTTACTCAGACAAAATCAGGTGACTGAGATGGTTCCTCTGCTGTGCTGGGAAAAGGCACCAGGGCACCAATTTGTAAACAAGTTTTGATTTTCATTTCAGTATTATTTTTCTGGTTGCTTTAGAGATTTCCCACTGTGGATTGTTGTGATTTACAGGAGAGTCAGGAATGATCAAACATCCCTCTCCAGCTCAGTAACAGCTCTTCTCTTAGCATGTGTATTTTTGTTTTTGCTTTACAGGTTGCTATTAAGGACAAACAAGAAGGAATTGAGTAAAACACCCCCTCTGGAGCAGGCTGTTCCTTCTGAGGCAGGATGAAGTGTCTGTTATTGGATGAAATATTTAAACCTCCATTCATGGCAAATGTTTTCCCCCTTGTCTCACTTCTGTTTGATTTTTGACAGCAGCAGCAATATTTTGAATTTGGTTTTGTTTTCTTTTTCATAGCAGACAGGCACTTTGCCAAGAGGATAAATGTCATGTTGGATTTGGTGGAGAAGTCATTAAAGTGATTTTTAGTTTTCTAATTGGAGCCTAAAGGCAAATATTTGTCCTGGGCTGTTGGGGAGGTTGTTGTGGGTACAATTCCAGCATGAGAAGCTGCTCAGTGACAGCTGTACATGAACTCTCTGCTTTTCCTGCCAAAAACTCCAGGCACTGCCAGCTGAACTGGTATTCTGTTTTATTAAGTGTCATTTCTATAAAACAAATGCACAAATTGTGAAAACTTACAGTAAAAGAAACCGGATGTTTACAATGAACTGATGAGTTTACCAAACTCTTACCTTGCTTTGTTTTTTGTTTTTGTTTTTTTTTTCTCCATCTTGCACATAAAGCTGGTCTAGAAAACGTTCATGGGCACATGGGGAACAGTCACTAATACTGCACTAGGTGAAAGCACGGGGGTGGAACTGTGGCACAGGGGACTATGACTTCTTCCAGATTGCTGTTATGTTCACACTGGTCAGCACAACAAGGTAGGTGAAGGCAGGGTCTGCCACCACGTTGTTCACCAGGATTTCGGGAGGCTGCTCCCCGTTCACACGGAGCTCCGGCCACTGGAGGATCTGTGGGGAGAGCACAGGGGGTGGTGGAGTGGCTGAGGGGCACATGGGGTGCTTGGGGAGCCAGAGGGAGAGGCTTTTCCTTTTCCTGAGGGGCTGGTGGAGCTGTGTGATATTCCTAAAGGGCCAGGGTTTAGTGCCCAGGGGCTTGAGCAGGGAGGGACAAGTGAAAACAAACTTTCACCTCAGTCCCAGAGGAACTGATTGGTAGCTTGGCAATGCCCTTCCAAAAATCCTGAGGGATCACAGAATTGTTGAGGGTGGGAAGGACTCCCAGAGCATGGAGTCCAACGTGTGACCCAGCAGCACCTTGTTACCCAGAGCAGAGCCCTGAGTGCCACCTGCAGGGATCCAGAGGCTCCAGGAAGCCTCTTCCAATACCTGAATAACCCTTGGAACACTGGGTCACTTCATACCTCTGTCTAATGGGTGAGAGCCTTTGGACTGTTTCTGATTGTCCTTTCAGAGGGACAGGCAAGGCAACAGTGACTGCCCAAACTGTCTCCAGAGGGAAATACTGGGCAGAAAATGAGTGAGGGACATAGGGAAACAGTCAGCCCTTTCCTGCCAGGGAATGTTCACTCTGGCTTCCCCTCCCTGGGGGATGGGGTGTCTGCATGCCTGTGCTTTTGTGCTCCTCAGTTTAACCACCATTTTTTAGGGCTTTTGTAGGAGGAGCTGCAGGGGGTGACAGCTTTGCTTTGCAGCTCCTCATTCCTGTCCCCGGCAAATGGCCTTGGCCACACTCTGGAGATGGCTTTCAGTTGTTTGTGAGGGTCAGGTGTGGAAACACAAGGCATGTTCTGGGATAAACCTGCTCAGGAGAGTGGGATCAGCTGCCCTGGGGTGGGAGGGGGGCCCAGAGAGCACCTCAGCCCTACCTGCGTGGGAGGGATCCTCCGCTCTGAGCGCTTCCCCTTGGCAGAGCCCCAGGCCTGGGTGTAGCTGGAGAGGTTGTACATCCACACACTGCCCTTCTCATCCCCACAGAACACGTACTCTCTTGCTGTGAGAGCAGAAGAAAAAGTTGGGAAATGAGCGTGGAGCTGGGAATCTGCTGTGCTGTAAAGCAGAGCTCCAGGAGAGCTGCAGGATCCCAATGCAGGGTGCCATATTTCAGCAAAATTCCCTTATTGGCACAAAAATATGAATCTACCTTGCTCTGAAAGAATTCATTTGAAGATAAACCAGCTGTCTCTAGTGTAGAAAAGCTAGTGCTAAATGCTTTGGGATTTCTCCTGCCTTTTTCTAGACTGGTTTTGGGAAGTGCTGACTGGATTAGGTTTGTTTATTCCTTGTCAGTCTCCAACCCCAGCTGCCCAGTGTGTGACATCCCTGCCCCAGATTCACTCAGCATCCCAGTGGCCCCACAGGGCCCAGCCCTGAGCTCTGTGCTTTGAAAACCTGTGCAAGAAACACCCCCAGCCTCGACTGTCCCCCCTTGTGGGGCAGATGGTGCAACTGTAATTATTTATCACTCGTGTTGTTTCCACCCAGCTGGTGCTGGGCTGAGGCTGTGCAGTGCTGGAGCTGCACTGCAGAGCTGCAGAGGGGAGAGCAGAACTCTCTGAAATCCAAACCTCTGCCTCCAGCTCCAGCCTGCTCCCATGGATCAAAGGCAAAGCATTACCCAGGAAATGAGTGCTCCTACCTGGGCAGGTGCTGAGTGTCAGGTAGGACATGTCTGTTGTGGACCACTCCAGCTCAGCCAGAATAACTGCAGACATTGTCCTCTGGCATCCTTTGCCCTTGGCATCAAAAGACCTGCTCCAGCTCCACAAGTATATGCATCCTGGTTTGGAGCTCTTGGAAACTAGGGAAGAAAGGAAGAGAGTGGCAGCTGCTGGGAAGAAAAGTGCATGGAGACAGAGGTGGTACATCCTGAATATGGATTTCAAGCCATGGGATCTGATCCAGCAGCAGTTTCCACCTGTTTTGCCTTGTTTCAGGATAATTGGAGGCTGCAGAGAGATTTTCAGTGCTATGCTCATGTTCCTGAGCTGCAGAACAAGCATAAGCTATTCAGGAAGAGCCTGCCTATGGTGTGAAACCCCCAGTTCCCCTGTTGCCACCAGCCCTTGAGCAGAAAGGGACTCTCCTCCCTTCCACATTGGCACTGCTTGGCCAAGTGTGCTCTCAGGGATTTGTCCATCTGATTTCCAGTCCTGTGCAAGCATGGGTTTGCACTCTAGGCCACATTTTCGGGAAAGACACGTGACTCTGCGAGATAACTCCATCCTGTGCAGCCCCCCCAAAACTCAAGAAGCTGTCACACCCCTTTCAGCCCCTCTGCTTGTCATTCTGGCTTCACCCTGCACATGCTGAAGTGTTTTTGGGATGTTGTTTTTGGGATGGTGCTGTTGTGTTTATACTCACCAACGACATCATCATTGAGAAAAGCCAAACCATCAACCCTGTGAGATGTTGTCATGCTTTCCTCATCAGGAAACTGGAATATGGCTTCAAAAGGCCTAGAGCAGGGGGAAGGGTGAAATGAGCCAAGTGAAACAGCCAGCAGTGAAAGGGCTGCAGAGCCCAGAAGGAAATTTGTGTTAGTCAATCTCTTGCCAAGCTCAGGTGAATTCCCACTTGAATTTACACTTTTGGTCACTTGAGCTTATTAATACAGCAGAAGCCTGTTTGCTCAAGAGATTGTTGTTTCACTCCATCTCTTTTGCAGGCATCAGGGTATTTGTCAGCAGGGCACGACTTTACTTGCTTCTTCCTCATAATTTTGTCCTGAGCTCCCACAGGGTGCCAGTTTCCTGGGTTACCTCACGTACCAGGAGCAGAAGAGGCCTCACTGTGAGACTGGAAATCGATCCAAAAATTTACACTCCGTTACACTACCTGGAGATGACACACCCTGAAGTTTTGGGGTATTGGATTACACTCCAGCCAGCCTTCCTGCAAAGCAGCCTGCACAGACTGCAGCTTTAATACAAGCTCTGAACAGTCCTTGAGCATCATGCTATTTTTTTGGCCACTCTGGGAAGGGGAGGATGATTTAAGTTTGGTAGGAAGTGCTGCTTTTGCTCAGACCTTCTCAGCAATAAAGCCTTTGCTAAGACTCTCCCTTCTTATTATGGAAAGCAAATGCACACCCCCAGCTTGTGGTTCTCACCTGCTTTTTTGTCCCTTATCCAGTTTAATGTTCCAGGCAAAGCAGCCATCTTCACAGCCTGCCAGCAGGTACTGCTCCGGGCAGGTGGGGACCAGGGCAATGCGTAGGGGGATGGAGACTGTTTCCAGCACCAGCAGCTGGCTAAAAAAAAGCAGAGAACAAGCAGTTAAGTGGTGCTGTGACATGATAGTTACAGGCTCTGGGACTGGCCACATCTGGTTTTTGAACCTTTACCTTGCTTTGAAATTGTAGTCACAGTCTGGAATCCCAATATCCCAGAGTGCAATTCGCTTGTCATAGGATGCAGCTGTGGGACACAGAAGAGAAGCAGGTAGTGACACTGCTGCTCATCTGGCTCTTCTCCTGCCAGCTGGCAATTCTGCCTGAGTCACAGTCACCCTCTAAGGCCCCAGAGAGCTCATTAAAGCACAGCAGCAGTCCCCGAGGCTCCTGGCCCAGCACTCAAAGGACATTGTCACACATGCAGTCAGTACTTTGTGTTCTCATCCTGTGCTCTAACAGGGGCAGATAAAATCAAGTTTGTTTCCTGGTGTCCATCACTGAGTTGTGGCTTCACAAAGTCTTTAGTTAGTGGCCCTCTGAGCTTGTTTCTGGTCAGGGCTTCTAGTGGAATCTCAAAGATGAGCTCCAGCCTCTACTCTCAGGCAGACCCCACTTCATTCCACATATCCATGGCTTACTGTGCTCACATCCACAGCAGCTCCCACTGGGAAAGTTAGGCACTGACAAAGGGTGAGGAACATGTCACCAAGCTGATACACTGGAAGCAGAAACAGTTCTAACAGATTACTCTGAGTAACCTGGACACTCATCAGATAGCAGCCCTTTAAACTCAAGAGTCTGTCGGTGTCCCCTCCCCCAAAAGAACACAAAGAATCTCCCTTAATTACCCTAAATTTTTCTATGAAATATAACGAGTCTCGCTGTCCACACCATTATATGGCTGTGCTACCAATCTCCTTATCCCTTCCACCACCCTCCTTCTCCTTTCCTCTGCTTCTGGCACTCCTGAGCTTCTTCTTGAAAAGTAGCCCCTATTCTTACAAAAAGTTCCACTTTTAATGGTTCATGTAGCACTCTAACCACTCCAGGATGTGGGTAATGGTAGGCAAGAGAAACAATGTGCTGTGGGGTGCAAATGTGGCCTGAATGGCTCTATACCAGCTCACTGTACAGCCTGACAATGCAGTTGCAATTTGTAAATGATGGTTCATTACCAGTCCATGAGCCACAGCCTCTGTGGACTCTACTATGTGTGGCAAAGCTCTGCTTGACATCAGGACCTGAACAGAAATCTCTGACAAGGCAGAGAACTCACATTAAAAAAAAAAAATCAAAATCAATTAAGCATATTGTTGGATAAAATGAAACCCAACAGCCCATAATAGGCTGCTGTGCTGGAGGAGAGCCCTGCCACTGCCTGGCTCCCAGCTGCCTGCTCTGCCGTTCTTCTTACTCATCCCTGTGGAACAGATCCACTACTGGGCTTGTTTGTGGCTAATGTGTGTGTGACAGCCATCCTGAGAGCCACCAAGGGAGAAACAGGAGCTGCTGCACCTCAGCTGAAGAGCCAGGCTCTGCCTGAAACAAGCTGTTCCTGCTGGAGATTGCTGTCACAGGAGAGTAACAATGTTCTCTCCCTAATGCCTGTCCCTGCCATTTGTTCCTGTGTCCCTGCTTGCCCTCGTGACAATCCCTCTTGTTAAGGAAGCCCTGACTTTTCCACAGCAGAACTAAAAGCAGGGATTCTGAAGCAGACTTACTGAAGAGGTGGGTCTCTTGGGCTGGGCTGAAGCAGACAGTAGCAATGGGCTTTTTGTGAGCCTTTATCTCTCCGTAGCAGAAGTCAGCTGCCACGTGGATGAGTTTGACAATCCCTCTCCTCCCTGCAGCTGCCAGGATGTTGTGAGCTTTCTTGCGGCTGTCGCTGATCTCCATTGTGAGGGTTGTCCATGCAACGCTGAAGAACTCCTGGGACAGAAGGAAAACAAGGCTGGGGTGACACAGAACAGCCAGCAGGGTGGGGGCTGTTAGCTCAGAGAAAAGACAACTGTCACAAGTGCTACTCAGGTGAAATGACACGACTAAGATGGAGCATCAAAACTCATAACAGCTCTCAGAAGAGCATAAACAGCAGAAAGAGGATGTTTATTCCTCTGGGCTGTTAAGCAGGCTCAGCAGCCAGACACACTTGTTTGAGGACTGGCAGGCTAATCTCCTAAACCAATAAAAACATAAACCCAAACCAGGCTAAAAGGATAAGCAAGAAATGTTTATTATCTATCTTCATCTTAACATCTGTCCACACTAACACTTTCAGACCTCTTTGTAATATGTATTATGCATGTGTGTAATTATTACAGGTTGTGGTATTCCCATTCAGTGCTTACCCTTCCCACTTGCCACCCACCTCTGTAGCTACTTTATACTTTTTCAGCACCGTCCCTGTCTCACAATCAATCAGACAGACAGATTCCCCTCCACAGGTTGCCACGGTTCTGGAGGAGCTCACAATGGGATCTGAAAGAGGAAAACAATGAGTGAGAAGTTCCCAGGTTCAGGGATAACACACGAAGACTGCAGCTTATCACTGCCTGGTGCTCTCCCAGTCTCCTGTTTTCAAAGTCAAAGGAGAAATATGTGAGCAAGTCTCTTCCTGACAACGGAGACTACGGCTTGAAGGAGCAGGGGTCTAAGGCACGGAGTCCGCTGGGATTCCAGAGCCAGGTGGTTCTGGGAATCCTGCAAACCTCTTTAAGAGCTCACCTTTCCTGGCTCCAGAGTCTAGCACTGGCTCGAAGACACAGGACCAGAGCTGCGTTTTAAAATCCTCGCGGCTGTTGCCTTTACTGTGACACTGGAGAAAATGCAATGGCTCTGCACTGACATCCTCCTACAATAAACCATCCACATTTAGAAAATTCATTCCCCTGACACGGTTTGCCTGTGATTGCCTTGACAGAACCCTCTACTGAACACAGCAATCTGAGTTCTGCTACAGAGAACAGGAGAGACCGAGGTGCCACAATGCTCAAGAGTCCTAAAGCAGCAGGGAACTGTTTAGAAAGATGTGCCCAGCAGACCCAAGCAGTGAACCCCATTTCCTACAGCAGAGAAATGTGAAAAACCCTTTAGATCCCCACTGGCCTGAGCTGAGGGGGAAACACCTTTCCCCATGCAGCCACTGGTTTGAGCTGAGAGCAAGGCTTGCCAGTCCCATTTCTAAGCACAGGCTTCCAGTGTACCACCTTGGAGTGCTGGTCCATCCATCCCCAAGAGGGGATCCACTGGGGTCTCCTGGGGGGTCCCTTCTCTCCCTTGATGCCTCTGAGAGATTTAAAACAATGACAAAAAAAAAAAAAAGCAACAAACACCAAACCAAAACTCACAATATATTTGGCCAACTGTGAGCTCCAAGCTGTGCAGAGCTCTGAAGAAAGCTGAAGGCAGCTCCTCCCATCATAAACCAAGAGGCCCAAAGCCATTCCCAGGGGGGCTGATGGACGTACCTTGCGCTTGGAACTCTTCACAGGGGTCAAGGTAATCACGCCATTGTCCTGCTCCTGGCTTTTCTGTTCCCCTGTCATCTGGCTGGATCTTCTGTTGCTTTGCCCCTTGGGAAACTGCTCTCCATTCTTCTGTGTCCCTTCAGCTTCCTGCTCAGGGGTTGTTGCCTCCTTGGCTGGTTGGTTTGATGCTCTTGGTTTATCAGGAGCTGGGTCATCCTCCACATGACTGGATTTTTTGGGATTCAGTGCAGCCTCCTCCTCGGTGTTTGCCTGAGTCTTGGACCTCTTGTTTCCAGGGCTTGATTTGGAATGATTTCTTTTCCTCTTGCTGGGTGTTACTGTGACCTATAAGGCATGTTGTCATGTTCTGCAGAAGGTTTTTAGCTTCTCCAAGATGTGCAGATAATTTGTAAGTCAAAGATATTAATTATTCAAATGCAAGTACCCTCCCACAGTTACAGACTGGTTCCAGGAATCAGACAGCCCAGAGCAGCAGGGTTCCTAGAGGCAGAAGCTAATGAAAGCCACACAGCCAGCCTCATTTTCAACTCCCTTCCCCTGTCTCAGTTACTTGCAATTTACAAAAAAAAAAAAACAAAACAACCCAAAACAAACAAACAAAAAACCCCACAAAAAACAAACAAAAAACCCCAAACAAATCTGGCCTCTGGACCACAGAGGTACAGTCTGCAGCCATTTCCAAGCAGGCAAACACCAGCAGAGTCTGGCCAGGCATCAGCCCCAGTCTCTAATTAAAATATCCCTTCCTAGAGGAGAGGTGCAGTGAGTAGGACTGCACTCATTAAATGTTTTTCGTCCCCTATGAGAATGGAAACTCTCTGAGGAAGCAACTCGATCTTCACATTTCTGG
Organism: Pycnonotus jocosus; assembly: GCA_013400435.1. Taxonomy (NCBI): domain Eukaryota; kingdom Metazoa; phylum Chordata; class Aves; order Passeriformes; family Pycnonotidae; genus Pycnonotus; species Pycnonotus jocosus. Next base: position 109,709 of record VWYP01017728.1, on the reverse strand, counting down.
GAAAGCTTCAATCTGGCTGTAAAGAAGAAGCCTGAGCTGCTGGATCCAGGCTGGAGCCTGAGACTGCCCCTGTGGTTACCAAAGGGTCATAGATGTGAACTGACAAGAGCTGCTGAATTCCCAGGAAGCAGAAAGAACATTGCTAATGTAGCTGGAAAAATCACCTACCTGAGCCACATCTTCTGCAGCTTCCCTGGGGCTTTCTGTGCTTTCTTCCTCATTCTCATCTGTCTTTTCCTCTGGTTCAGTATCAGAGTTTAACTCCACACCTAGTGAGCATGCCAGAAACTCTTCTGCAATCATTTTCACCTGAGAAGCAAATACATGGATATGATAAAAAAGGGAAAAAAATAAGGTTAAAAAAGCCACAGCACGTCAAGCTCTGATGTGCCATGGCACAAAGAGCTGCTTTGCTGAGTTTTTAATGTCTGCTCCCACTATTCTTCAAAAGTGGTGGAGGAGTCCCCAGCTGACATTACATGACCCAAGATCTTCACTTTGTCATGAGCATTCAGAGTACACAGCTGTGGAAACAACAGCACAGCAATAAAACAAGACAGAGAGATGGAAGTCTCAGTTGTGTGTATGAACACACAAATAAAACAAACATTACAAACTAAATGGTGTCCTTCCCCACTAGGAGCAACTACTGTCATTATCTTTTCTCTTTCATCAAGAGTAAAGGTTGACATTAAACTAACTTGCAAATAATTAAGTATTAAGGATACTGCAGTCTGATTAACTAGTACAAGTATCATTACTGCTTATGAATTAAAAAACAATGTTTAATGACAGCCATTTCAACTTGGTGCACATTTAGTCCTGGTGCTTCTGTAACTGCTGAACAAAGCAGTGAAGAAAGAGAAAAAATGATTCCACTTGTCAGCAAGAGCACCCAAATCCCTGGAGTGTTTTAATGCAGGAGCAGGAGCAGGGTCCTTGCTGGAGAACAGGAGGGGGATGGGGTGTGACCTACCCGCCAGCGGGTGAACTCGCTGAGTGAGCTGGGCCCGTACACCACATTGGTCTGCACTGACTTCAGGAACTTCTTCTTGATGGACTTCACCTGCTCAGCTGTGTACTTCTCAGGGAGCTGGTCACGGAAGAATTTTTCCCAGTGAGCAGTAACCTAGGCAGAAAGGCTGAGTTTATTCAACAGAAAAACACAAGAGAACTTGTGAAAGCATTTAAGTGGTCAACCCTGAGTGCTGCACCCTGAATAAATAATTATATTTATAATTTATTTATTCATGTTCAATGACCACTTCAGCTAACAAGAAAGTCAGTTCCTCTGTACTAAGCTGGAGTGAATGTGGCTAAGCAGACAGTGTCAGCACAGACCCACTTAGAGAGATACCTGGATTCCAAAAGGCTGCTCACCAACAGGATGCTCACCTGCCAGCACAGTTTCCCATCAGAGTTTCTGGTGGGCAGTAACAAATCCATCAGCATTTGGACCCAACCAACATTTTTACATTGAGACACAGGACTAAGAACTGGGCAGGCAGGTGCAAATAACATCAGGGAAAGGCTTCAGGGCACAGACACCACAAAAAGAACAGCACAGGGGAGAGTTTGGTGTCTCATTAAAAAGCCAACCATGATCAGTTGTCTGGGACGAGAGGCTGAGCAGCCCTCACAGAGACCCTCTGAGGTTCACAGCTTTTATGCAGACAACACTCAGCACAATTCATCCCAGTTTTCAGTATTTGATTTTCTCCCCACTATTACACAGATGGAATTAAGAAGATCAATTAACTAGAATACGAATGGTAAGAGCAGTAATACACAAAAACAACCAGCCAACCAAAACTTTTTCATAACTGAACAATAATTTTGCTCAAGATCACAACAATGCCTCGTGGGGACAATCTGTCAGGAGCTAAATTGTGTAGACAAATGAGTGAAAACAGAGTTCTAAACATTCACAGGTGAAGAAGAAAAAACAAATCCTTGCTCCTGGTGCATGTTGGAAAGAGCAAGATTATCCTCAGCTTGGACAGTAACTTAAATTAGACAGGGAGGTGTTTGCAGCTGTTCTGGCAGCACCAGGCTTCTCCCATTCCTGAATGATGATCAAAGTGACCTGAAAAACTACAGGATCAGACACAGACCTGGCTGGCCCTGCTCCTGTTACTTAAACCAAAGGCAAACTGGCTGCACAGAACAGGTAGAGCAGATGCCAGCAGTGATCAGAGAAAGCAGCAGTGAAACATTTCCTGGGTGGCCCATTCTGCAGGCTGGGCTCAGATCATACCACCAATACTGCAAACCACTTGAAGCTTGTTTGCAGCTCTGTCACTACACTGAGCACAGGGTTTAGTTATTTCTGAGGTGTCTGGAGGTTAAGGGACTATCCCACACCTTACCTTGCTGGTGAGCTTACGGCTGTTGACACGCCTCACGTGGTTGGCCAGTTTGGTTATGTCCTTGCCATTGAGCAGACGAAGATTTTGCAAAAGAAACATCACTTTATAGTCATCATTGAGCTAGAAAGAGAAAACATTGGTGTTATAGAATTTGTACATGCAGTACTTGCTTTACCTTTAGTCCTTGATTAAAATACAGCCTATATGAGAATGATGTTTTTAGTAAGGAAAAGCCATTTCATAAAATCTTCTCAGGATTTTCAACTTGAATTTCACATTTTAGGTGTGAATTAATGTTCTCTATGAGTTGGGTTCTTAAACTGCAGACAGAGCTGCCCAGCCCTCAGGCAGTGCTAACATCCAGCACAAGGTGGAGGGTGTGTAACTGCTCCTCTGCTGGGCCTGAGTGCAAGGCTGGGAGCTCTGTTCATACCCCTGAATTCTAACACAGAGGAAGGCCCGTCCTGCCTCCAGTCAAGGAATTCCAGCAGGAATTCCTTGGGTCAGATGCATTTTAAGTCAGATAGTTCACCATACAGCCACACACATACTGCCAGTGTGCAACAGCAAATAAGCATGTGGGGATGGTGAGTGGCTGATGCCACTTTACAGCACAAGTAAAATCAGTTTTGGATGTTTGACCTGTACAGCCAGCAGATCCTCTTGGGAGAAGTCAAAACCTAAACCAGACTAATCACCAAGTTTAAACCCTCATCTGAGGACCCAGTCTGCTTTTCTACAGCACAGAGGGCACTCAAACTAACACAGATATTAGGAAATAAAGCTAGCATTAGATATTAGGGAAAAAGTCTTTAATGTGAGGGTGATGATGCACTGGTACAGGTTGCCCAGAGAAGCCCCATCCCTGGGAGTGTTTAACACCAGATTGGATGGGGTTTTGAGCAGCCTGGTCTAATGGAAGGTGTCCTTGCCCATGACAGGGGTGGAACAAGATGAGCATTAAGGTCCCTTCCAATCCAAACCATTCTGTGATTCTGTGTTTCTATAAGGACACCTCTACACAGTCATTACTGTATTTTACACTAGCAGGAGCACGAGGTACTGAGCCTGATCAGCCACCTAAGACAGGACTTTGCCCTAGAGAATCAGGAGTTCAAGACACAGATTTCAGTATCTGAGCGGTTTGGGGCAAGTCACTTCTGCAGATTGAGAAATAGTGGCACAAAGTGGTTAAATACCACACAAAGGCTGTCTGCTTTCTCAAATGCACTTGCTGCCCAAGAACAATATATAAGAACTTTGCACAACTGCTGTTTGTTTGCCTCTCTGTTTAATGTAAGGAGGAGGGGTAACTCACAGTCAAGTACACATTGTTCTCATAGGTCAGCTCCTCGAGCAGAGGGAACTGTTTCAGAGCAGTTACATCTTCCAGCTTGTTATTGTTGCAGTTCAGGACACGCAGATCGGGCAGGGTTAGGCTGTTGGGGAATTTGTCCAGTAAATTATCCGAGAGATCAAGTTTCTGCAGGTGCCGCAGGCGGGAAAACAAGCGCGGGTCTAAATCTCCAGCCTTCAATTGCAGCTTGGACAGGCTGAAAATAAATTAAAAAAACAACCCATGAAATATCTGCTGCTCACTGGAAGAACAAATGCTGATTTCATAGCATAGAAATTTGGTGGCACCTCAGTCCAGCACAACTCAGTGGGTATAGCTGACCAAATCTGCTTTTTGTGGTGGCAGCGTTCTGGATTGTGAGCACACTGCGGGACAGCTGATGTGTCTGAGCTAACAGCCACCATCAGAGACTCAACTCTGCCAAAGTACAATTAACCTGCAATTCAGATCATCTCCTAGGGCTAACTGAGCTGGCTGGGAGCAGTAAATCACCAGAAAAATTCTTATTTTATAGAAAAAAATTACTACACCTTTAAAACGTTTGGTATTTTACTCCTGTGCAATGTTGATTCAACAAGACAAGCTGTGGCAATTCAAGACACTACACCCTCAGTCTATCCTGTCCATAGATTGCACTACATTCATTATTCCACAGTTAAGGCCAAGTGCAGAGTGTGTCTCAAAATAATTTGGCTGTTTTCAAAGAACTAACTTGACAAAAAAAGTGATTTTTCCATTTCTGTTCTAGTGCAATTTGCTGCAAAAGCTTACAGTGGTAAATGTAGAAATTCACCAAACAAAATCCTAAGACTGCCACCAAAACAGAAGAACTCTGTCCTGAAAGAGGAGGTGGTACAATATTGGTGAGGGGAGAAGAAATATCCCCTCTCTATAAGAAAGTGAAAACTGCATATGATAAAGCAGGGTCATTTATATTTGGTTAGATCATTTGGGTGAGCTCCAAAGGGAGATTCCAGTCCTGGCAACACCTCTCAAGGGCACAAGCTTGAGTTCTTTTAACAAACAGAATCTCTGTCTCTAATGACTAGTTAAAAACAATAGAATGCTTCTGGATATTAATGAAGTGCGAATAAATGAGACAAACAAACCCAGAAAGCAAGATCCTTTCTCCTTCACTTGCCATCTCAGAAGTGTAACCAGCCAGTCAGAGCTGGTAAGAAAGGCTGAGGACAATCCAGCTGGCTGCAGAGCTCTGACTGTGGTGTCCTTTTGGGGAAAACCTCAGTGGTGTTTCCCAAACAGACCTTCTGAAACACAACCCATCAACATCACAGTGTGAAGCTGCATGGAGAATGCCACGCTCCAAAAACCCACAGTTTCAAACATCTCTCCACCACTTTGTTACCCAAATTACTACAGCTGATACTCCTCAGATGTGAGTTTCTCACTAAAAATAATTACTTTAGCACAAGGCAAACTGAAAGAAATAACTTTAAAGAGTACATGTGAAACCCAAACCCTCTGACATCAGCAACAAAAACAACAAAGGCTCAGCCAGAAACTGACCAGCTGAGCCACTTGGATTGGCCAGCTCTGGAACAGCAAAATTCCTCTGTGTTAAACATTTGGAAAGACACATATTTGCAACGTCCTCTGTTAAGGACCTGAGTGACAAAACTGTTTTTAGTGGGTTTTAAGTGATTCAGAGATTATTCTCTCCCTCTGCAATGTTTGAGGTAGTAGGATAACTGGATTTAGAAGAGATGGAACATGATGGAGGGAGAGGAAAATGGAAGGGAAATAATGCTAAAAATACTTAAAAACCCCTCTGGAATCCATGATAGAAGATTCTCTTATTCACATTAAGCAATTACTAGCAAAGATGCAATGTCTTTGGGTGTAGGGATGATACCTTGGGGTTAGGAGATCAGGATCCAGGCTTGGGCAGTTTCACAGAAAGAATGGCAGCAAATATACAACAGAAATGGCAAAAAAAAAAAAGAGGTGACATCTGCCAATAACCTCTTTAGTGAATGCAGTGCCACCACTGCTCACTGATCCTGCACTGGGAATGCCCTCTCAGCTCTGTGCTTTGAAACTCTCTTTTTTAAATGAAACAATGTTTAGGGGAAGAAAAACACACAGACAAAAAGCCATTGCCAGGTTGAATTCATCTGGAATTTTCCACGGGCCTGTCTGCACTTACTTCAGCGTCTCGATCTTTCGGAGCCTCGTAGATCTTGGAACTGCTCTTTCCAAAAGAAGTTCTGTAGTGATTTTTGACATTTTTAATCTCCACCTCTCTGCTGGAATCACTAAACAGTCAGCTGTAGGATGTCTTCTGGTTACCTTCCTGATAAAACAAATGAGAGTAAGAGGAAGTGCTTTCAACAGCTCCAAGGGAGGGGAAAAAATTTTATGAGGGTATCTACTGATTTTGCTGCTGTGTTGGAAGTCACCTTTTTTACTTGGTTGAAATGAACACCACAGAGACTATTATTAGATTGGGCACAGGCTCCCAGCACTCTGATCCAATCCATCTCCAAAACAACAGGGATACAACAGGACTGTTGGAGTGACAGACCTGCTGCAGGTGAAAGCTGTCCATGAGTGATGGCACTCAGGACCAGGACAGCATCACAGGTACCTGTGTGTGGCTCTCCTGGGCTCTGCTCCAGGAATTCCAACACTCTTTCAAACACAAAGCAGCAGTAAGAGTCAATACACCTGCTGTGAATGTTTTTCTCCCAAGAAAGTGACACTGCGCTCACTGGCTTGACCAGCTGGACAGAGTCTTGTCTGATGACTTCTAGATTTCCAAAAATTTTGGAAAACTGAATTAATCAGCAGAAATTTAAACACACACCAAACAAGGACATAATTTTCTCATGAAAGAAAAAAAATCAACAGCATTCTCTGTCTTGTTGGTGATTAACTGATGTTTAAATACACACACACAGAGGGATATGCTGATATTTGGAATAACAATGCTGACAGGGCCAAAAGAGCTCCATGAAATGACTGGTTCAGGGCTTCCCACTCTTCCTGACACAGATTCCAAGAGAAGGAAATAAAAGAGAACAGAGCTCCAAGGCCAGGCTCTCTCCTGTCTCTCTGTGTTAGATCAACGCTGCCTAAATGCCACTCCAGCACATCGTGAGGAGCACACGGGGCACCGAGCTGTCCTTGGGCTTGGTTTCAGCAACCCCACACACCTACAGCATTGTGTGAGGAGCAACGGGGCACTGCAGTGTTGTATACTCTGAAACATTGTATACAAGTACAAAGGGCTGAACTGAAAACCAGTTTGAACAGCAGCTGTTTGGGATTTGATCCTTCAATCCACGGAGCTCTTGCTCCGAGCCAAACCACAGGGTCGGGCTGATCCAACCAAACCTCCCTCAGATCCTGTGCCTTTAATGAAAATGTGACACCAGTGACTGTGGATGTCCCTATTGCCCTCTCTTTGGCACACTGACACCCCAGCCACAGCTGTGACACTGCGGGAGCTGCAGGGAAGGCCACACATGCCATGTCCCATCCCCGCAGCATCGCGGGTGATGCCGCACAGGGGACATTCGGTTATCCCGGGCATCTTTCACCGGGAACCGACCCCTCCTGCCCCACCGCAGCTCTGGGGATGGAGCTCCACCGCCGGGCATGCCCCTGACCTGCAGGTGTTTGCTTGGAGCTGCCCTGCACCGCCCGGCACGGCTGGCGCTGCCCCGGGACGCGATGCGCGGGATGCCCCGGCCGTGACAAGGCCACGGATGGCGGGCGGTCCGCACACGCCGAGGAGGCCTCCGGCCCGCGGCTATCACCGGCTGCGGGCGCAGGCCGCGGCTCCGCC
>VWYP01017728.1:81751-101907 GCA_013400435.1 Pycnonotus jocosus | reverse complement strand
TGGCCCCTCGGGGCGGGGCGGCTGCGAGACCCCCGTGGCCGGAGCGGGGCCGGGAGCCCGGGGCCGCAGGGTCACACGACGGGGACAAGGCGGAGCCCCCCCGGCGGCCACCCCCGCCCCGCGTGCTGTGAATTGTTCACCTCGGTAATGAATCGGAGCTCACCTGAGCCTCGCGCGTTAACGTTCACATTCATTCGTTACGGCTTAGCCTTGTGGCCTGCGCGATTTTCATCGGCTTTCCTCATTGAACATTTATTGCTGTGACAAACCGTATCTCTGCAGCAATACCCACCATTAATCTCTTTATACCTGTGGCCCTGAGGATCATCGGTTCTTCCCTGCCTTTCCAGGATAAAGACATCAATAGGAAAGACAAGTGGCTTCAAGCAAGCAGCACAGTGATGCTGCAGCTGGAAAGAGAGTAGGGAATAGTTGTTCCCCAAAAGCAGCTGTAAAATTTCTTTTGTCTGCGGGAATACTGTACAGTTTTCATGCTGCAATACCAAGGTTGCAAGGGTAAATAAAGGAAATACGTTATTGCTTTTTTTCTTTTCCGTTGATATTTCCACAGGGAGAAGATAATTTCACTTACTGTCCAGCAACAGGCCTAGCTAAAGGAAATGAGCACTCGGAATTTGCTGGCTGGGCATTTCCCTTTCCAGGGGTGTTCCTGGTGGAGGAGTTCATTAGTGAAGATGAAGAGTGTGAGATAGTGGAACTGATGGATCGAGATGACTGGAAACCATCACAGTCTGGCCGAAGGAAACAGGTTGGACTTTAAATGCACATCTGATCTTAGATCCGTCTGGAAAAGGAAAGCTGTTTTCAGTTAAAACCCAAAATATTGAGACATTCCAGTAAGTGTTTCCTTGGAAAGCTTTTCTCAAAATCAATGGCAAAAATTACCTGTAGTTAAAATCAACTTCTTGCAAAAATACGTGATAGTTACAACAAACAGTATTTGATGCTGTGGGTTCAAGCATTAAAGTCCACACAATCTCCAAGGGAAAGAAGTGGGTGTTCAGATTTGGTTTTACTTTATGAATCCATAGAGATTAATGTAGATTCACTGAGTCCTTTTGCAACCTGGCAACCAGGTCACTGGAAGAGATGAGAACAGAACCCTGCAGGAACAGCCTCTCCAAAAGGACTTGTCCTAGATTTTTCCTTCACACTAGCTTTTTCCTCCCTCTTCTTTCCCAACAGGACTATGGACCTAAAGTGAACTTCAAGAAACAAAGGCTGAAAGCTGGCAGCTTTACTGGCTTGCCAAGTTTCAGCAGGAAGATTGTGGCACAGATGAAGGCCTGTGCTGTGCTCAGTGGTTTTTTACCTGTGGAACAGTGTAACCTGGACTACAGACCAGAGAGAGGCTCTGCCATCGACCCCCACTTTGATGACTGGTGGCTCTGGGGGGAGCGCCTGGTCAGCCTGAACCTGCTCTCCAAAACTGTGCTCTCCATGTCCTGCGATTCAGAGGACACCATCCAATTATTTCCCATTCCCGGTAAGGAGGAATTAAGTCCCCCTGCATCTTTCACGCAGACATCAGCGTGCAGAAATTCAGGAGAAGAGGGAACCAAGTGCTTTTTGTCCCCGAGGCTGGTTCCGGGGAAGGAAGTGAGTGTGGCCATCGTCTTGCCCCAGAGGTCGCTGGTGGTGCTGCACGGGGATGCTCGGTACAAGTGGAAGCACGGCATCCACCGCAGGCACATCGAGCACCGCCGCGTCTGCATCACCTTCAGGGAGCTCTCTGCGGAGTTCAGCGCCGGGGGCAGGCACGAGGGACTGGGCAAAGAACTGCTACAAATTGCTCTTTCCTTTCAAGGGAGACCCGTGTGACCAAGAGGTTGCATTTTGTTGGGAGAGGTGTAAAGCGAGGTGTGGAATTCGTATGACTCGGTTTATTTGTGAGGTGGGTGTAAGGAACCAGGTGTGTGCAGAGATAAGCTCAATAAAATGAATATTTAACAAACAAGTAAAAGGGGTGAGCTTCGAAACCTCCTGGGCAATGGGAGCTTTTAGGCCAAAATCAGAAATGAGAGGTTGTGTTACAACAACAACAACAACCACCAAAAACAAAACCCCAAAAAACAACCACCCAGTTCCTAAACACTTAAATGAACCCAAGAAAGTTAGAAACGTTAACCAATGTCAAACAGCCACACAGTTTAAGCCCTGACACAGATTTTAAGCTTTCCTGGCCCATACTTAATACTGCCAGACTGGTTTGCACCAAGCCCTGGAGGTACAGCTATCCCCTCTCCCACCTCAGATAGGTCCTGTAGAGAGACCAGGTCTCAGGGGAGGAAGGTAAGCAGGTATCTCTGCACAGACAGTACAAAACACTGAGAACTAATTAAAGTAATTGTCCTTTGCTGAAGATTCATGCTCTAATAATGAGGATTAATCATAAATTCCATGTGTGACCTGTTTCTTCTGGGACCAAGGAGCAGCATTTGCAGAGGGCCAGTGCTGACTCTTCGGGCTTGGACAGAGATCAGACCACAGGCCTGCACAGACTGTGTTATTTTCTGATCATTTGTCATCTCTGAACCCTGCTGTCAGCTCTCCGTGGCAAGAGTCTGATTTTGGGAATTAGCTGGGCAACAGACTGCAGCCCTGGCAGCTATCATTTATTTTCCTGGCACCTCCAGCAGTCAGGTTTGAATCATGCCTCATACCTAAGATTCAAGCAGTCATTTGCAGCAGAAGCTGATCTGAGGCCATCTGTCTGCTCTGAACGAACTTCTGTGCTCTTGAGAAGGAAGTTGTGCTGTGGAGGAAGTGTGATCCTTCAATAAGCACGGTGGTGCCATGACAGCCCTTCAGCACAGCCTCACCTGTGCTGAAAACACCACCTTGCCACCAGCAGGCAGTGCTGCCTGGCTTTGGTTGGTGAGGAAAGGGGACACATCTCAGTGTCCCTGCACTGCTCTGTTCTGCCCCAGAAGTGCTTCCTTGACGCTACACAGGATTTGCTGCTCCTGCCACAGGCACTGCCCTCTGCTTTTCTGCAGGGGAGGGAGCTCTTCACCCAGGACAGTTGCCAGGAATCAGATGGGTCAATCAGGATATTTTTTTTATCAGACACAACCCTTTGTGGGCTGCAACGAGCCAGGTTCAGTTTAGTGCCAATTCCAGCAGGGACCTGCCATGGGCAGTCCCAAATTCCAAACCTCCATCCAGGTGAGCTGGTGAATGTCCTCAAGGAGCTCCAGCAACACTTCCAGCAGTCACAGCACATCCCCTCTGATGGAACCTCTTCACTGCAAACACAGACACACAACAGGCAGGTCACACCTGCTCACAGCAAGCTCACAGGAAACTCCTCATAGGCTGCAACTGGAAGAGGGTAGAGCTAGGTTAGGTATTTGGAAGAAATTCTTGCCTCTGAGAGCGGGCAGGCCCTGGCACAGGGTGCCCAGAGAAGCTGTGGCTGTCCCTGGGTCCCTGGGAGTGTCCAAGGCCAGGTTGGAGCAACCTGGAAGGTGGAAGGTGCCCCTGCCCATGGCAGGGGGTAGGAACTGGATCATCATTAAAGTCTCTTCCAACTCAACCCAACCCATTCTGTGACTGTCCAGCTCACTCCCAAAAGCAATGCTCTGAGAGCAGCAGTTCCTCACCTTTTCTGCACCGTGGTGTTCACAGGGCTCAGCATTGGGAGTGGGATATCCCCAGGAGCTGCTGCTGGAGCAGAGGGGCTTTGTCCAAGCAGGAGGAGCCTGCCAGCCTGGCACAGACACACAGGGAGGAAAAAACCAGCCCAGGCTGTCATAGAGAGAGCAAACACTGCACCAGGATCCTCCTCACCCTTCAGTTCCAAGCCTCTCCATGGATTTGCTCTGTGCTCACCACACTGCAGCAGTCAATGTTGCCATTAGTGCTTGGCCCTCATTCCCAATGTTCCCTTTTACATTTATATTGTGCTTTCAGGCTGCTAAAACACTTTCTGTGTGTTCCTGCTGCTCCATTCTCTCCACAGTGAAAGCAGATGATGGATTCTGATGAATCAGACTGCCACAATAACTTACACAGTGTTAGTTCATCTTCTGCTCTGCGTTTGCTGGCTGGATTTTTCTGCCTTGATTGAACTATACAGGAAGCTGCTGTTCTTGCCAGAAGATTCCAGCTCTTCCTAGCTGATATCTTAAATGCGAAAAAATGCAAATAATTAAATACTGAGCCAAAAAGTGAGGGCTTTTTTCTTGCTGTTTTTGAAGTCCAAAACTTAATCTAGTCACTACACAGGCATTGCTGTGCCAGTCTTTGGACATTTTTCACCTCTTAACAGGTGACACAGCTTCTTAGGGAATCATCCTTAAATCAAAATGCAATTGCACACCCATCTGTTCAAGTATTGCTGCTTAAAACTTTATCTACATTCTCTCCTAAAAAGCCAGAAAACCAGAAAAAAATGCCAGAAAATCCTATTTTGCAGTGTTACGAAACATAAACAATTTACTGTCAAGTACCATAGAAATATGAGAAAAGTATGAAGATGCTTTAATCTTAATGAGCTCTTAAAAGTAATTTTGTCCAATAAGCTGGTATAATTAACAGAAGACAAACTTTAATAGTCTTCTTGTTACAGGAGTTCCTTTTCTCCTTAACCTCCTTGTAAAACACATGCCAAGACCAGACCCTCATTAAAAGGAAGTGCATCTAATTGTTATCTCCTTGTGCATTGCCAGAGGAGAACGATAATATCTGACCAAGCTTTTTTTTTCAAAAAGGCAGAACCCAAGTTAACCCATAGAGGATGCTGGAGGACTTGAGCTGCCTTTCAAGAAATCAGTCTGAAATCACCAAGAAGCATAAAACTGAGCAAGTTTATCCAGTTTCTCTCACACAGCTGGATAATAACTGAGATACATTCGTTGTTCTACATTAAATATTGTTCATGCAGAGGTAAAACAAGAATAGGCAAAGTTTAAATACAGATTTTTTTTTCCCCTCTTAGCACTCATGGCTGTCACAGCTCTGGGCAGAAAGCAAGCTCCCAGCTGGACACACAGGGATCCAGGGAAATAATCTCAAAATCCAGCCAGTCAATTTTAATTACTGAAACTGCTTTGAGGTGGCTGTAGAGAACCTGTGAGTTAATCAGAAAAATATCCCCCCTGGCCCAGCTGAATTTGATTGCAGCTTGAGGGGGTGTTGAGGAAGCTGTCTTAAGAAGTTGATGCAATGAGATTTAAAAGATAAGGAATCTACAGCAGCGGGGAAACTCCAAGGCCTTTTGTTTTGTTTGCTTGAAGGCAGAAAAAGAAAGCACATTGTGAAAGGCAGGAACACCTCCACCCCCCAGCCCAGCACAGGTAACCTCGAGGCAACCTGGGATTGCCCATCCCTACATCCCAGAGCCAGGGAACGGGATGTGGAAGGATAGGGGAGGATGTGGAAGGAAGTAGAAGGATGTGGGAAGATGTGGAAGGATAGGGAAGTATGTGGGAGGATGTTTTCTCTGCAGCTGCACCCACCCCGGTGCTGTCCAGAAACACTTCCAGGTATCTGAGCGCTCTGCCCGCGGCTCTCACAGAGTGTGGCTTTCATCCGTCACACGCTCACACCCAACATCACTCCATCTCTCACGCTCACAAAGTCTCCCCGAGAGCCTCCTCTCCTCCACTGAAACAGGGAGCCAGCCCTGCCCCCGGAGCGATGTTAAAAATAGAGAGATCGCAGAGTGAGAGCGGCAAAGGGAGAACCCGATCCCTGCTTCCTCCACGACCCTTCTTTACTCCTGCTAAGACGCAAAGGGAGGGAGGAATTACCTTCTAACCAAGGCTGGTGCACGGGACTCATACAAAAAAATTGTTGTTCCCCTGTCCTTGAGAGTTCCTTCCCTTCTTTAGGGTGGGCAGGCAGGGTTCCTGCAGCAGCATTTTCCTACTTGGAAAAAACAACAACAACAACAACAAACCCCAAAAAAAACTCTGGAGGAAGGCTCAGGACTCCAAAGCAAGATCATGGACTGTGCTAAGCTCCAGTGCAAAATTGGAGAAATAGCTCAAACAAGGCAATAGCTGGTCCAGAGAGGCACAGCTCAAATGGGCTGAGAATTAGGGCAGCAATTGCCCCAGAGTGCAGCAGCCCAGAGCCCAAAACTGGCACAGAAAACCAGGGGAGATCCTCAACTGGACATCCCCAGCAGAGGCTGGAAGCCTTGGGAGAAGCATCTCCTTGCAGGCATTGCAGGATTGCAGCCACACAAAGCCTGGGACACTCCAAGAACGACAGACACCACAGGAACGACAGAGAGGTGACAGCACAGGACAGACGTGGCCAGGCACGGGCAGACAAACCCAGACGTGACACAAGGAGCTAGCTGCCAGCCCTGCTGGGACAGTGTGGAAAGGCTGGCTTGACTGATGGGAATCCTGCTGACAACCACGGGGGCAGCAGCAGGAAAGGAGGATTTTCTGGTGCTGCAGCACAGAAACACCCAGCTGGACAACTACAACATCCCTACTCTGTCTTTTATGGATGAACTCCTGTGGCTGGAACCACAGGTAACATTTCTGCCACACAAGTCTGGACCCAACAGTGGTGAAAATGTAAATAAATTGCAGGAAGAGAGGCAGGATCAAGAAAAGCAAGTACTGTTGTTGGGAAGGGAGAGGAGTTGCAGCTTGAAGGTGGATGGGTAACCTTGAGAATCAAAGAGCAAAAACACCCCCATGAGCTTCTCATGGAAGGGAGAATTCAGTGCCCAGAGAGACACAAGGAACAGAGCTGCAAGCAAAGACAGAAAACACATTATTATTCTGTTTTAGGGGCATTTACCCGTGGGGCACCATCCCAAACTGTACCTCAGACTGGCCCCTGGAGTAAGGTGGCCCCACTCCAGTCACAGATGTGCTGCCTTGAGACTGGTCTGAAATGCAATCCCATCCAAGCCTGGACGAGTTACTCTACAAAATCAAAGCACAGTTTCTGCTGCTTTCCTCAATTTGCTGAAGTTTATTACATTTGCAGAAAATTAAATGAATTATGAAAAGCTGCATTGCTTTTGCAGCACTGTATGCACAGGAGGAAGCTTTTTAAAAAGATATTGCAAAAATGGTGCAATACTTTCCTTGACAGCCTTCTGAGCCTCTCAGCACTCAAGGTCCAACTATTACTGATGTTAAAGGAGAGTGCAAAGTACAGATGAGAGATTCAGCCCATCTGCTCTGGCTCTGGCCTCTCAACAGAAATCCTGTTGGTAGAGGAGCCGACACGTGTAGCACTTGGCAGAAAACTCAACTCTGATTCTGTTGTATAAACCTTTTAATTTTTATTATGGTAAAAAGAGGAGGGAGAGAGGGCAGAGTCCTGGGGAGTTCATATGAATTTCATGACCATCCCCCTTCCTGGAGGACACTCCTTGTTTTTTTTGCATATGCACATGAGTACAGATTAGTCATTTAGCACACAAAGACGATTTTCTTTGCTGCACATCAGCCAATATGGTACATGCCAACTGCAGCAAGAACAGCAGATGAAAGCCACAGACACAGTGCTAAGCAACTTGTTCAGCAATGCTCACATTCACGTGTAAACAAGAGAGATGAGAGTTGGTTTCCCAAGGCCTTTGCCAGAGAGGAATATTGGGATAGTCTCACCCTGCTACCCTGGGGTTTGCGTGTCTCTCCCTTCTGGGAAGCTGACATGTAATACACTGCCATTAGAGCCCTCAAATCCCAGTGGGATAAGGGCCCAGGGTTAAACAGAACGTTATAAACATCCTCCATGATTTCAGAAACCTGTTAGGCCTCAGAGACTCTGAAGCTGCAGTTTTGGAGTGCAGAGGAGGAAACCAGCACAGGATCAGGGCCAAGAAAATGTGCTTATGCTTCTTGCAGCCCTGTGTGTCAGAAAGCCTGACTTTCCCTTAAAAGAGCTGAGGATTGCAAAACACTCTTTTCTTTCCATAAAGTTACCAAAAATCATAACATTGGGAGGGTTTTTTTACAGACGTTTTCACCCACGAGGATGCCATGGAATTTACAAGCTTTCCTTGCTAAGCAACACAGACATGCAAGTGTCATTGTCTCAGCTGCTGAAAAAAGAAATGAGCTCAAAGGAAAGGGATAGCTCTTTAATGGCACACAGCATTCCTGCCAGATCCAGCCCCATCAGGCTCGCCAGGACAGCTCCAGGTTCCACCAGAGGAGTTGTCTGCTTTGGTAGAGAGGGAGAAGGAAGCATTCATTTCTGACAGAAAAATGCTACAGTCAATTAAAAAAAAGAAAAAACCCCCAAACGATTAAATAATACAGGACTGGGCTTGTTCTCTCTAGCAAACCAGGCAAAAGGCATCACTACAATGCAGAAATGAAGAAGACACAGTGGCAGATTTCTACAATACTTTCTGTCACTCCTCTACCTCCTTGAAACTTCCTTTGTTAGTCCTTCAGAGTCTTGTCTCATTAAATTCCCTGTCACTGTTCCGTTTTAAGAATGTCCTTGTTAAAACTAAAACACCTGTAAGCCTTCCCTGGGCACTCTTGCCTCTTATTGGGAAAAAACACATGATCTTGGCACTTACTCAACCTAAGGTGACAGATGCTGCTGCAGAAAGTACGAGAGAACTTCCCAGCCTCCTGTGATTCAAAGTTCTACATCTCAAGTTGTAAAAATATAGTAAAGAATAGCAAAAAAAGAACGTAAAAGCTAAGGCTCTTTTCTTTCTGTTTCTGTATTTATAGAATACTTGCTTTGGAACAATGGTGATCAACATTCTCAGTTTCTGTTGTGCTTTCCTGGATGTCCTTGAGTCAGCTGCAGGTACCCACATTAATCAGCTCTGCTCTAGGAATGAGCTGCCAGTTAATTGTGGCTGCACTGACAGCCAGGGAGTTCTGACATGTAAGACAGGTCCTACACACACACATAACACACACACAGACACACACACACACACACAGGGTTTTGGGACAGCCGATTCATTTTGGCAATGGAATATTGCATTTGTAAAAAATACAGATTTTTGGCTACCAGTGTTAAGGTAGATAAAGTTTTGACCTTGAACACCATGGCAGTGTCAACTTAAGTACCAAGTGTGTGGGACCAGAACCAGGGCAGAGCCCCCAGCATGTGGAACAGCACAAGAACCCACAGCTAGAAATGGCAGGCAAGTAGCATTTACAGATTTAAGCCTCAAGAAAATCCATTCCTGGTGCATCTCACCAAGCAGCAGACCAGGCATTTTATTTTGCTCTCAGCCCTGGCTGTCACAGGCTCTGTCACACCACCTGCATGCCTCTGTCATGCCCATCCAGTTGCACTTTCAGTTTGTGGAGCTCCTCGATCTCCCGGTTGTGCCGCTCCGTTTTGTGCCGCACCAAGGAGCGGTAGAAGTGGATGGTGAAGACGACAAAAATCAGACCCACGGGGACCATGATGATGGTGGACACCAGTGCTGACTGCCACCCTGCGTGGCTGCTGGGCTTCTCCACGTTGGTGGTCTCGTTTTTCAGGATGGAGCCCACGGGCAGGAATTTTATCCAGCACAGGAGCACGACTTCAGCAAGGAAAAGGAGGATTCCCAGGACGGTGGAGAAACCCCAGGCCAGCTCGATGTAGGGGTGCATGCGCTCGTGGGGGGACTCGCTGATGGAGTTCAGGTTGTGGATGTTGCTCACGGCCTCCACGTTGGGCAGGATGCAGGTGCTGATGAGGAGGGCAAAGAGGTGAACGGCCACCAGCACCGTCGTGCAGGCGCTGAAGGCGATCAGCAGCATCTGGGGGTACTTGTACTGCACCTCCAGCTGCACCTCCACCATGGCGACCTGGGGAAGGAACAAAGAGCTTGTCAACACCTGCTGGATTTCTTCTTCTCAAGGCTTCCAGCCAGGAAAGCATCTTGATTCAGGAAGAACACCTAAGGTCAAGTACACACTCCAGAGCTTTTGGAATGGCAGCTCAAAGGGATCACTGCTGTCACCCACGAGGACACATTTGCTGCCTGTGCTGCGGCCCTTCTGAGACTGTGGTTTTCTCAAAGAACATGTCTCTCCTTGCCACCACAAGCCACAGGAACTGCCCCAAACCCAGCACGCAACAGAAGGAGCTCATTAGATGCCACGTGGGGCTGGGAGGCAGCTAAGAGCCTGCCATAACCCACCATCACACGCTCTACTGCCACTCCTTCCTTGCGGCTGCAGCGCAGGAAGTTTCAACTTCAGGCGTGTAAAGAAAAGCAAAACCAAGCAGCTCCTCTGGCCAGTGGCCAGCCAGGTTTCACTACCCACCATGGGAAGCACACAAGCTACTTTATACCTTAAGTTAGCCCATAGTTAAAATAACTGCCTTCTATTCTCAGAACAGTCTACGTTTGTTCTTATTACAAATATGCCGAGATAAATAACTTTTAAGTTATTTATATCCTCAAATTTCTCCCTTGAGAGGTAATAACTTAGTGATACATCCAGCAGAAGTGGACAGCTACTGCTTTATGGGTGTGCTCAATAACTCAGGAGTTTCCTTCCCAAAACAAGGGCTATCACACAGCAGGTCTCTAAAGCTATTTTTACTTTAATCGAATAAAGCTTAAGAAGCAGAATGTGTGCAAGAGAGCAGGAGGCTCTTTTGAGATCAGAACTGGAGTCCTGTTAACTGGTTTGGCATAAGAATTTTTACAATTACTTAAGCTACCTGTGAAGCAAACCAGTACTTCTGTGTGGTGGCATCCCTGAAAGGCATCCCTGCATGAAGCTTCTGCTAAGAAAAGACATGAAAGCAGTGGACAAGAGCCATTCCTCTCTAGCAGCTGGCTTGGATCTGTAGTTGCACTTCATGATTTGCAGAGAAGTTAACTCTCTTGGCAGCAAGGAAAACCTCTGGTGATCCCAGCTGACCTGTTGCTCCAGCACAGCACAGCTTGCTGGAAAGAAGCCCCTCTAAAGAACATCATGAGAAGGCAAAGTTTCAAATCTGCACTCGATTCTGGGACACAGAAGGATTTTGCAGAACTGACTCATGATTATGTTATCCAGACTTCACATGAGACTCCCTGAGCAGCCATTTCAGGCTCTGTATAATCACCTGCACCACTTGCTCTGGTATTACTTGTTTATATTATTTAGGCACTGGAAGATTAGGGGTATGCTCATGTTGTCCCTGTTGGAAGCCCTGAAAAGGATTAAAGGGAACGGAAACCAGCTGGGCATGACTGCTGCCCTACCTACATTTGCTCTGAAACCCATCAGAACACAGTCAAGTCTGAACACATTTACCAGCAAACAAGATACAACACGTGTGGAAAATGGTCAATCTCTACAAGTCTGGATTTTATAGCTACATCAACTATTTGAGACATTAGAGACACCATAAACACGGTGATAGCTCTTGGGCACTCCCAGCCTTCTGTTCTGATCATGAACACGTCAGGGTTTTACCTTTGTTTGTTTGTTTTTATTGGTTCCTGGTTGCAGTTTACAGTAGTTCTTCTTGTATAGCAGAGAAAATCCTAACACAGGGCTGGCTTCACTATCAATTGCAAGGTCAATTTAATTAGAACAGATTCCACGTTGCCTTGTGTACACTCCCTTTGCAGTTGCCCTTCTATTGATTCGAGAGGGAGGAGATCAGATTTATTCTCTGCCTCACTGTACAATGAATTTGTACAGCACTGTGGTTGCCAGTCACGCCCCATCAGCCAGGAAAACCTGCAGGTACATTGTTCATTATGGGGTGCTGTAATACCCAGAGACACAGCTGAATGGGAATTGTACCTGCATGTCCAATTTATAGCTTTATATTAAAGCTGAAAGCCTGGCTGATGTCAACATATCAATTTCTGCTTGTTATCCTTCACATGAGTAGCACTTTTCAGCTAGTTGGATGTTTCCTCCCAGACTAACCTATTCCCCAGGGTGAGCTTCAGCTGTGCAATGTGATGAATTTTTAACACTGACTGATGGCTCAGTAAGAGGTATTTCAGTGAAAAACACCAACAATCCAGATAGGGCAGCAAGGCAGAAAAACAGTTCATTTAACCCAAACAAGTACTGAAAAGGTGAGTGAGCTCTTATTGCTTTACCCAGCACAGGCTGTCAAGTCATTCCCTGACCGGGATAAGAGAAAGAGGACAAGCTGACATAACCCATTTAAAAATCATTAAATATGCTGCCTAGCCTGTAAAACTATTAATATGTCATGTTTGATACAATTATACTCTTCCATGTAATAGTCCCCTTTATTTCAACCTCTTCCCAGAAGCAACTTTGCAAGGCTGAGCTCCCTGCCAAGCCATGGAATATTTCAGCACAGGCTTAATTTTAAGCTTGAGAATAACCCAGCTGAACTCCACAATTACAGGATCAAGGGCTTAAAACATTTTAGAATTAAACTGCAATTAAATAACATGCAAGGATGGTGGGGTTTAGACCAGTATAGCTCAGACTGTCCACAACAAAGATGTTATTCATCTTGAGAAATTTAGACCAGGACAGATAATATCAAGAAAAAGGATGACAAATGGCTTAACATAAACCATGACACATTCTCACAGATGGTTTGGCAGACTGTAAAAACAATAACTCCAGTAGATCTGTCAGGGTTTTTGTTTTGTTTTGGTTTTTTTTAATCAAACATATATCCTGTAGCAATTGGAGTAAGTATTGAGAAGATGGATTAGCAGTAATAGGTCTTATTTCCATCAGGAAAATTATTAAGGAGGTTTCCTAAGCTCCCTCTAAATTTCCTTTATTTGCAGCCTCCTCAGGGCAGATGCAGCTGCCCTACAGCCCACCTCCAAGCAGACCTGGCACTGGAATGATCCACATCCTCCTGACCTGCCTCAGTGCTCTGCCAGAAATACCAGGGATGGTAACGAGGAAGGTTTGCATTATTCTGCAGCCTGTCCAGAAGGAGCTGGATCAGAGCCATGGGCTGTTGATGAAATATCCATCAGCTCGCAATAATTTCAGCCAATATAGAGCTAGCTTGAATCAAACACACCAACAGGGAAGTAAATAAAGCAAGAGCCGAGCCCTGGATGACATTTGTTTATGTAGTCAAATGCACTCGAGGCTTTGGGGAAACTTTAATAGAATCACAGATCCTTCAGACTGGAAAACACCTTTAGGATCACAGAATCCAATCCACTACACCAGCACTGCCAAATCCACCACTAAACCATGGCCCTAAGTGCCACGTCTACACATATTTATCTCTAAATAACTTCTCTTCTTTCATCAATAGCCAAAGAGGGGCTCTTATTGGAGAGTAAACATCCGTGTACTAAATTCCGGCCTGCCAGTGGAGAAATAACCCAGGAGGAACAAACACCTCAGCTTTCCAATCAGCTGGGGAAAAAGCTTGCTAATAAAAAGAATTCCTTATTGCAAGAGATTTTACTTCTTAGTTGCTGATTTCAGGTCCACGTTAGGCTGGTGGGCATAATTACCACTACTTACACCTATGCATATTCAACTGCACTTTAAACAGTTCAAAGAGAATGTAAAACCAGTGGTTAATTTTGTGTGTTTGCCAAGGACTTCCAGCAACTTTCTGCTGTGAGAGCTGAGAAAGCGTGCTTTGTTTTCAGAGACGTGGTTCAGCCCTGCAGTGTGGGTGGGCTGCCAGCCCCTGAGTCTCGGTGGTGGCAGTGACAGGGACACCTTCTGTGATCACACCCGTAGATCAGTCCCCAAAAATACAAAATGTTAATAATTGTGTTAAGGACAACTGTCACAACAGAGCTCCAGTAACCAGAGGCACACAGAGCATGCAGGTGAGAGGCTTTTTAGACTAAGAAAACTTCTGTTTGAGAGAAGTCTACAGGAGAGCACCCAGCTTTCTCAAAAAGAGGAGAGACCTTCTGTCCCTGCAGCACACAAGCTTACAAACCAACATAGACTTTGAGAAAAGCTTTTAAGGGAATCTTTTGCACACAGCCAGGGAATGGAGAGCAATGAGCACCCTGTCTCCACTCCAACCTGCTCCCACTGAAGCCCCCGCCTGCAGCTTTCCAGCTTCACTTTGAGTGACCAACTTCATCATGCCAGGCTGTTGTAATGTTATGGATAATTCATGACCTGGGGGGGCTGGGGGAGGAAAAAGCAGCGGAAGAAGCTAAAATAAAACAAGAAAGGCGATCTGGAAAGTTCCTGAGATCTGTCTTTCCCTCTCAGCTTCTGAGCTGCGGGATGAAACATCTTCACATCGTGTCCCAGGCCATCCAGGCGCTGCCCTCTGCCCCTCTGCTGACAGACCTCGGGAACAACCAGACCTGCCCACTTCCTGAACAGGAAACCTCCCCCAAACCGGTTTCAATTCTCACTCCCAGTAAGCAAAAGCTGATGGGAGATAAAGGGGCTCACACTGACACAGCACGGTGGTGTTTTAACACACAGCTCAGACTCAGACAGGCCTGAGCACCCGGCCACTGACTGTCTCCGTCTTGTTTATTTGCTCACTTCTGACATGGTTCTGACCTATGCAAATCACTTCCAAATAACACTCAAGGGCTGCATAGCGGAAATCAAGCACCAGGGATCACTTCCAATGGGCAGCACTGACAAAAATATACCAGATTTGGCTCCCTGCAGGCTGCAGAGCCCTCTGACACCAGGTCTGAGGCTCAGGGCCTCTTCTCACACCTCAGTGGCAGAACACGATCTCTCTGATCACACTATGCAAACTTCACTTTGGCAGACTGTGACCCAACCTCCACCTTATTTTAGACATCGTGACCTGAGAAAACACCCAGAGAAATTAAAATAACGTTCAGGACCACAGCAACCACAGGGGCCTGAAAGTGCTCCACACCCAAGAGCAGCCTGCATGAGGGCAGCCAGCATCAGACAGCCTCGGGGACAAGGGAGGTCCTGGATTGTTCAGCAATGCTGCTGGAGCACTTAGAATCACTTGCAGGTAGTATTTTTAAAGGGCTGTCTTGGGAATGTGTGGGTTGGCTGTCAGACAGCTCATGTATCCCTGCTGCAGTGAGAGTGCCAGCCTCAAAATTTGCAGCAGCAGCCAAACAGAAGCCCCCAGGTAGTTGCCTCCTGTCTGTTCAAGAAACAACTCCCTGCTTCTTCCCAGGAGGAAAACACTGATTAATAGTTGATTTGAGGTAACCTAAAAACCTTCACCGTTCAAAAAGCTATATAAAACACACATTACCATTGCAAATCCAGAGAGCAGAGCAGAGGTTCTGCTGGAGGCTTTCAGTTTGGCTCGGCTCAGGTACAATTTTCTCCAGGAAAGGGCTTGGACAGAGTGGTGGTTGGACGTGACCAATTCCAGGTAACTGCGCCGGACCCAGTCCCGATAATCCATGCCCTTTGTGCCAGGCTCAGAGCAGCAAGCAGGAGTGGAAGGATCCACCGGAACATTTAATTCAGAGGTCATGATGAGGGAAATGCTGAGGGAACAAAACAATCACGTTGAAAAGGGGGTGGTGGACAGGATGAGCATCAACTACTGGAAAAGCCGCGGTTGAGCAAAGTTGCCCTTGGTCAGTGGAAAATGATGCACCAAATAACATCACACTTAGAAGACAGAACTGAGAAAGGCCCACCTATAACTGCCAAAAATGACCACGAGAACTAGGAAATATTACGAAGGTACAGCCGAGAAATATCCCATCAGGAATTCAGACAGGCTACACAGCATCTGGATTTTCATTTCAGAGCAGACATCTCAACTTTGCCCTTTAATTCCTTCTCGCTCATAAAAAAATGTTTTACATAAATACACTTGGCCCCCATCTTATCTTGGTTTTGAGTTGACAGTTCATTTCTCAGTGCATCATGGGCTGGTTCCAAATGCATCTCCTTTAGAGTACCAAACACCAGTTCAGGGAGTCACTTTTTGCTGCTTCTTTGCAAACCATTCCTCCTGTTACAGTGCGGGCTGTAACCAAACTGTGCACTCTACTCCCATCCTACATATTCCTGATGAACTGTTAATGGCCCTTTGCAGGAGCTGCACAGTTCACACCCGACCCCCCAGGCTGCAAGCTGGGTGTTAGATAAGGGAAGGAGGCAAACCCTGCATGGCAGGGTGGTGTTTCTTTGTCTTCACAAATTAACTCAGCCTTGATAAATACACCCAGCCCACGGGGATCATCCCTGCCAATGGGCCATAATGGCTCAACGGCAGCTGTAACGACCTAGGCCATAAAGGACTCCCCAGAATATCCTGTGACTCACAGGATCGCATCATTCCATTGTGAAATGCCCTGCTCTGGGGGAGGCACCGAACCTTCCTGCCTCAATCTGACTGTGTGTTATCTGGGCAGTCTGGGGGCACGAACACCACCACCACTGGACATCCAGGGCAGGACCAGACCATCCACAGGAGGACCAGACCATCCACAGGACCACCATTTCAAAAGTTCTGCAACCACTGCATAATCAGACTGCAACTGACTGTGTGGGTTTAAGCTAGTTTTTCTGTATCACCGCACCTATTTTGTAAACTTTCTTTTAAATTGTAACTCCAACCTGCAGTCTATCTCAAAGTATTTGTGTGGGAGTTAATCTCTCCCCCTGGTTTACTTTCTAACCAGCACACCAGTTTTTCTCCGTTAAACCAGTGCTTATCAAAGCTCAGTTTAGATGAGCACCGTTCTCCCCCAATAATCAGGGCTGAACGCTGTGTAGGGTTAAGAAATGAACTTCCCAAGCTTTTGCAGTGGGAAGTTAAATTTCCTGAGCTGCTCACAGTCCATTTATCAGACACATTGGCCAAGAATCCTGTTTCCCTTACTTCCACTGGTGGCTCTGAGCAGAGGCAAAGGAAAAGCTAATTCCAAGGGGGAAAACAAGCAGCTTCCAGGAAATTCCATCATCTTCAGATTCAAGGGATTACACTGAGAGATGGATGAAAGGAGCAAGAGTATTTCAGGTGGTGGAAGCCTTACAGACCATCTCCCCAGGCTGCTGCCATGTGGTTCTGGTGATCCCCAGACACAGAACAACATCCATGGAATATTTTGTGCAAGTATTTTTTAACTCTAACAGACATCTGAAACTAACTCAGCCTTCAAAAGAAGGGAAACCACGATTCCTTGTTTAATCCCCTCACTCACAGCTCTGCCACTGAGCGCTGTGGTGGTGGCAGACAGAGACGCCAGAGCTGCACCTTCTGACTATAAAACACTCAGCAGCTCCCAGGAGGAGATGCTGCCCAGAATCACACCTGGTGTGGCACTAATTAGTTCCAGCACCACCTCTCAAGGTCACAGGCACCTCTCAGCCCTGCCTGCATCCCCCCAGCTCCCCACTACGGGGGCCAGATGGAGACAGCTAATGAAGCCATGACTGCTGGGAGACTTGGAGAAGTGGCAAAGATCAAAAGACATCAACTGCCCATAACTCTGAATGCTGTTACTAAAAGGGAAGGAAGCTGTTTCAGGCACAATAAGAAAGAATAGCAAATAAAGCACTGCAGGTCCAAGATTGTCCCTCCTGAACACGGAGGGGGGCTTTCAGGTTCCAGTCCCCTCAGACATAACAAGGATGGCAGCACAGGATGATTCCTGGGCAAGTTTTGACAAGGCCATTATTACAGCCCCTGGAACACTCCAGGAAGGTTCCTGCCTGCTCAGAATTTTCAAAATATTTAGAAGGAACAAAAAATCACCCCCAAACAAACAAAAAAAGAAAGGCATACTAGAACATTCATGCCATAATAAAAACAAGAAGAGAAACAATAACGGGGACAAACCTTCCTGCTTGATCCGTGTTTCCAGAAAAGGCAAGAATCACCTATTTTACAGAATAAAAAAGCCTCCTGGGAGGATTGGAGGAAGAAACAGTCTGTGAGCAGCAAAACTATGTGGCTGTTTCCTGTGACAACATCCTGTGTGGATCCTGCAATGTATAGCATGGAGTGAATGCACCCCCTCTGTCCTCAGCTGGGACAGTGATGGCCTCTACTCTGCCATTTATTTTCAAAAAAAAAAAAAAAACTTAGGAACTTTCTATGTAGGAAACTTTGACCCCTGGGACAAATTCCATTAAAAAGACAAATGAATACAGAGGTTACAGAGAGAGGGCAAGAGAACCCAATCACATCTGCGTCTTCCCTTAGAAAAATAAGCTAAAAATACCACAAGGCTGATTTTTCGCTCTGGAGCAGCTCAAGAGATGTTCTCAAATAAGTAAACAGCTTCAGAATGAAATCCAAAAACACAAATGTAACCCAAACAAGCAGTGCCCAGAAGTCAAACTCACCTTGCTGGCTATGGACATGGAGGGACTGGGTGGAGGGCTCCCAGGGCTGAAACACAAGACCAAAGAAGCATTTTACATGCACTGTAGCTGCAGCAGCTTTACTCTGGAAATACTTTTCAGCCTGTCGTCTGCATCAGGAGAGGCTTATTCTGGAGATTTCACCTCCCTGCCTTGCAAAATTTAAAGTTTAAGATACTTGTTCTTACAGAAATAACTATCCTACAGTTTGACTGCAAAGGGCTGCTAAGTTCTGGATGGGGAATGAGGAATTCTCCAGGAGACCTTTTCCTCAGGCAGCCCTGGCAAAATCCATCCCAGCTGTGTCTTCACTCACTTCCCCTGCACCACCGACGCATCTGACCCCACTTCATCCCGCACCGGGAGGACAGAAAGCTCTCTGTGATTGCTCCCTTATGTTGATTTTCTTAACCTGCCAAGTGCTGTCCTTTGGAAAAGGGAAAGCCTTTGTCTCCTCACATCTCAGAGCACGTGTGGGGATTTCTCCACAGCAGGGAATGAAGCCAACACCACCAGGGCCGAGCTGAGTGGATCCCCCTCCCACCACTGCCGTGCTCAGTCGCCCACAGAGCGCTGTCTCTGCAGCACTGGCAGCTCCTCTGCCTGGTTTTGGGATGCCAGCCCCTTCCTCAGTCCCCGGTTTATGCCCCACACCCCCAGATTGATCTGTGGGGTTGTGCACAAACCTTCCTTCCCTGTGCAACATTGTTCAAGCCCCTGCAGGCCATGGCTAAGCCAAATCCTAAAGCCTGTTACTCCACCCCGATGAGCTCAAGCCGTCTTTGCCATGGGAAATCCCTTCTTATGTTCTCTCCTGGCTTGGAACTCCTCCAAGCAGCACTCCTGAGGTGTCAGCCAAAGTGTGAACACCCCACAATTGTGCCCACCCTTGTGGCAGCAGAGGATCACCTCCCAGGCAGGATGTGACCCGCTGGTCCCAGCACCACAGCTGGGATGCTCCTCACAGGGCACCTCCTTCCAGCCACCCTCAGCACACCCACACAGCGAGGGTCTGCCCTCCAACAGCAGCCTCAGACAGGGGATCCCTAAAGCCAGGATGAGACCCACATCCAGCAAACACATTTCCCTCCAAAGGCATCCTGGAAGGATCTTTCCTGGGCAGGACGCAACCTCCTACCACTGCATCCTGATCCAGCATCCCAAGGATCCTCCACAACTCCTCAGGCTGGATGGGATCCAACCCCTCGATTCCGTCTTCCAAAAGCACCCTGGGCCAAGGTCTTTCGTGCACCGTATGCTGGAAGTGTCTCCCCTACAGCACTCCAGCGAGAGCATTCCCGTCCGGATATATCCCGCGGGAGCTGCCCTGCCTTCTGCATCTCCTGGCACCGCCAAAGCACCGCCGGACAGGACAGGATCCCCTTCTCTGCCCACAGCGGACCCTTCCCATCCACCCCCTCCGTCCGGGTGCAGGGGGTTGTCCCCAGCTAGGCAGGATGAGGCGCGCATCCCACCGCCACCATCCCGGCACGGGATTCCTCCCGGCCGGGCAGGACGAGGCGCGTTCCCCCCACACTGCCCCGGGCAGGGCAATCCCTGTTCAGGCAGGATAAAACAAACTCCCCGCAGCACCCCGGGCAGGGCAAGCCCCCCTCCTCCCGGAGCCCCGCGGGCAAGAGATGCTCCCACCTCTGCAGGACGAGCCCGTCACCCCCCAAACACGGCTGAGGGGATGCCGCCCGCTGCCCCAGAGCGCGGGCCCCGCTGGGGATGAGCCCTCTGCGGGCGGGATGCGGCCCCGGGAGCGGCGGGGGCGGGCCGTTGTCTCACCGCGCTGCTGTCCGGGCGCCGTGTCGGGAGCGGCGGGAGAGGGACGGGGAGCGGAGCAGGAGAGGGATCGGGAGCCGGAGAGGGAGCGCGAGCCGGAGCCGCCTCCGCCGCTGCCACGGCAACGCCGGGCACCGGCCACGTGACCCGCAGGAAACGGGGCCCCGCACC
>VWYP01017728.1:43109-81722 GCA_013400435.1 Pycnonotus jocosus | reverse complement strand
GGGGGAGCCCCTTGGGGGGTCCGGGGGTCTCACCAAACGGGGATGGACTCAGGGGTTACAAGGAAAGGGTATCCCCCGGCATGGAGCTGTTCCCGCAGCGCTCGGGGGTCCCGCTGTCAGCATGCATCTGTAGGGGAAAAAAATGCCTGCGGATCCCTAAAGTCGCAGTCAGGCTGAAACCCACCCACTGATAAAGATGTTAGTGGGTCTGGACCTTGCGTTATCTCTAAATCTTGCCACAGAGAAGCTATTGGTGCAATGGGATGCAAATGTGCTTTTATTACAATTATTAATTATACAGCAAAAAGTCGCCACTTACATAAGTCAAAAGGCAGCGCTGCTCTGCCTCCGCCGGGCTGAACCTCCTCCGGCTGAGCACAGGCTCCCTGCGAATCCCGACTGCTATCTCCCTGCACTCCTCCGCTATTGACTCAGCAGGAAATCCTGTATAAACCCATCAAAAGGATAGGGACAGCCTTATGGGAAAGAGAGGGAGTTCCTTCCCTGGAAATGAGATAAAGAAAATGCTGAAAGGCAGCACAATGGCTCAGCTTTATCACAGGGTAATCCCATCTTCCTGAATTCCGTTCTGCCTGGGGGAGGGAACAAAGGAAAACAATACTTAAAAACCTAATAAAGAAACAGATACATGTTATCCTGAGTGTGCTTTTCACCTCTGAGAGCAGGAATACCCCTGCTTGGTTTCAGCACAAACACTGCTGCCTCTCGGGGTCCCACATTTGCACAAACACATGTACAAATGGAACAGAGCAAACTTTAGCCCTTGAGGGTTAATCTCTATCACAGAAAGGAGAGGGACTCCTCTAGAAAAAAACCCAGAGCACGAATTTAGTGTAAGCAGGTCAAATTCCTTGGCAGTTCCAAGCCTGTAAGTTATTACTGCTTTGTTGGTGCCGCATTTGGAATAGGAAGCAGTTGAAGAGTTGTTCCTGATTTTACTATGCACGGGAGCACTTCCCCTTTTTTACTCCATGGATGATGTTCTCCCCATTTTGAGGTCACACAGTATTCGCATTTTATTCTAAACGAAGAAACATCCCTTGAAACCTCCCTTTGAAGTGCTTTGTATTCTCAACGAGCTCAGCTCGTACTGCCACAAACAACCACAACACGGCGGAGTGTTTATGGGAATTCACAGCTACACCTACCAAATGCAGCTCCTACTGCTACACTCAGCCACCCCGGCGAGACAGCGTGAGGCAGATGCCACCTTCACCAACTTGCTCTCTTTGCTGTTTATGGATTTCACCTACAAACTCAGCATTCCCTGAAAACACAGCATGAATAATTCAGCGTGGGCGTCTCAGGGAGGCAGGATGAGGCCACACAACCTGAATTTGTTCAATCACCGAGACAAACTCGAGTGCGCCTTCCTCATGGCTGAGGGGAGCATGTCCTCACTCAGCAGCGTCTGCTCTGCTTAATGCAGAACAGCACTTACTCAGCTCAAAGGCCTGACAAGCTCAGAGGCAGAACATCTTCATTTGTGAGACTCAGTTCTTCTCTGCCCATAAAAACCCCTCACGTTTTTGTGGCTCTTAAATAGTTATCCACAGGGTTTGCATGCCCTAAGGGGGATTCATATGAAGCAATGCTCATAACTAATCTCTCCACAGGGAAAATGCATCTGAATGAAACACTGCTACAACTTGCAGCACCTGCCCCTGTGGAGACTGAGCAGAAAACAGTTCCATGCAGATCTCTAACCTGGGGGGCAGTGGGGATATGGACCTGGCAGGTCACAAGTTATCCAGCTCTGAAGCCCTTGGATATGTACAGGGGAACTAAACACAAACATCACTTGCACTTGGTCACATCTGCCTCCTGCCTACCACGGTAATACCGTGGAGAAGCCATTACATAAAGCCAGCTCAGACAAAATGCAGGATTTCTGGCAGCACTATTCAACAAAGGCAAAACCTAAAAAGAGATCCTCCCTTTTTACTGTTTTTGCTTAAAATATTTTGGCATTAACCAAGGCTTGAGAAGAAGTAGCACCACATTCTGGATGCAAGGCTCTGGGATGAGCACGTCTGAAAGCCAGCAGGCACTTCTAATTAAAGATACACTGAAGAGACAAAAACCAGAGTTACAAGTAAAACCACCACTGCATATGATTTAAGCACCAATAAGTAAATATATAGAGAGAGATGTTACGATTCCTACCAGGGAATCCAAAGTGCAAAGCAGAGCGCTCAAGCAGAGAGAAAGGCAGGTGTCATTACAGGAAGCTGAGCACAAGCAAGATGATTCCATTCCAAGCCTTTCTGCCACAGGATTCAGAGGCTTTACACACAATCTTTGGGAAAAGGCATTGTTCCAATTCAAAAGCAAAAAGTAAGTGACATGCAGCTAACACCTTTTTCCACATTTTCATGTGTGCCACATCACTTGATCTCTTTGTCCCTTCCTGCAGCACTGCAGCAGCTCTTTATTTTACTGAAATCCTCTTCCAAAAAGAAAAATAGAAGACAGAACAATCCAACACATCCCTTTTATTAATTTAGAAAACATGGAAGAAAAGCAATAGGGAAAGTTTTAGCATTAAAAAAGGGATCCTGATTAAAAATCTATAGAACTTGTCTAGCAACATAAACTGATTTCTTTGGGTTAGAGATGACCCCATACAAAACCCCAAATGCAGAACACTCACAGTGCAGGAGAGTCTGGCTACAGACCACTTTTCTACTTCAGGTTAAACTCTTCCCCTAGATTCCTGTATCCCACTGCTACCAGCTTCAAGATAAGTAGAATACGTAGCCTTCACAGTAATATTTCCCTTAAATGGTAATAGTTATGTTTTAGCTTTCAGACAGAAAAACACTCTGGGCCATTTCAGAAAGAACTCTAGGGTCATAGAGACTTATGGCTGACTCTTTAGAGCAAACTTAGAGCAGACTGCACAGCAGTTATACAAGCAATTAAGAAGAAATCTCCTATTTGGCATTTCTCTGTCGTTTTCTCTCGGGCCTGTGACGTGAAGGCCATGCCCCGTTAAGCAGATGTAACGTACGCCAATGGGTTCTGCTTGGCTGAGATGAAAGACTTTCATGCTCCTGAATATAAAGCAATGAACAGTGTTTCCAGCTGTTCCTGGAAGGCCTCATCCTCTTCCCATCACAAAACTTGGCTCTTCAGCATCATCTTCCTTCTCTTCCTCCTCCTTGCTATCCTCTTCATCATCCTCCTCGCTGCTGCCTTGCTCTTGGGATTGCCCAGGTTCTACAAACACAAACAGGGTGAATGGATGAGGTGTTCCCACCTGGATTCCTTGTCAAGCATTTCTCAACAAAACTCTCTCAGGTGCTCAGCAAATGTGGATTAGGTCAGGCTAATTAGCACGGATGGGTAACAAATTCCCCTGTGTCTTCCTTGTTAAGCATCTCACAACTAAGCAGTCCCAGATACTCAGGGAACACAATCAGGTTCTATTAATTCTGCCAAGTGATGAGGAGCTCAGAATATCGAATTCTTCCTTGGGGAATTCCCTTATCTCCACCGTTACCAAGCCCATCACTGAATAACTCCACCTCGTCTCGAACTTTATTTCCTTCAGAGATAGTCAAACACTGAGGGGATAGGTTATCTCATTCCCAGTCTCATCTCCTCAGGCTAAGATGAACTTCAAAGGATCACACGGAGCACTGGGAAGCCACAGGCAAGACTCAGTATATTCCTAAACCTATCCAAGTTCACAGAAACTCCATGAGGTGCCATAAACTTTTACAGACTGTTTGCTATACTGCAAGCACAGAAACTCATTAAGATATGCTTTCAGAGAAAACCTGTAAAGTCTGCTAAAAAAACCAGGAAACATCTACTAAAAATTAAATAACAGATAATAAAAATGAGGTATGGCATAAAGGGGGACCTGAATCCAGGAGTAATTTTTTTTCTCTCTCCTGTTCCTCAGGTCCAGTCACTCTCCCAGCGTCCTGAGCATTTCATGCGGGATTCAGGCTCAGTGGTCTGATGCCACCGCGTGGCGAAGTGCTGAACTTTGAGCGTTTATTGGGAGTTGGTTCATTAATGCAACCTCAACAGCTGACCTCATTCAGTGCCAACCCTTATTCTTAATGTTTTTACTACAACAAAGATGAAACATGGCAATTCAGAGGTTTAATTTATTCATTCAAAAAGGAAGACAAGTGTTTGCCTGCCATATCCAACATACACGCTATAATTAATTTGAAAAAAAACCTCTCAGATCACAACCCAAGGCACACAAAACTGAAAAAAGGAAAGGCTGTTCTCAGTCGACTAAAAATGGCTAAGACAGGCTTCTCTACCTCCTGATATTATTTTACATAGAGAACTAGAGACTGTAAAGAGTTAAGCACTGTTACAAAGACCAGGGAGTTTGGATTCTGTCTTTCAGGAACTTGTGCCAAACAAAACCACTCCAGCCCCACAACTGGTACAGGGCAATCCCACACCACAGTGCCAGTCCCTGCTCCAGCTCTCCTCTCTCCCAGCCACTCCCTAAGGGATGGGTATTCTGTTTGCTCACTCAAAATGAACAAAAGTATGTTGACTCATACTTAAATTCTCCTCCCAGTCACAATTCATAAATGAGTAGCTTAAAAAAAAAATACATAACAAGACCAAAACAAAACACCCATAAAATTCACTCTGCTACATTCACTTGCTGTCACAAGTAAAATTAACCTAACAATTTGTCCTCCCGTGTTTACATGGGAGGCTGGCAGTGGTTCAGCTGAAACAGATCCAATTCTGAAAAGCAAAGCACAAATAAGGTAGAACTGTCAGGCAAAGTCACTGTTCCAGCAGCATTACCAGAAACTGCTGTAACTTTAAGATTAACCATTTGTGTGCTAATTCACAAGGGACAACTATTTAAAAGAGTAAGCCAAAATATACTCACTGAAAAGAAGCAACGAGTATGCAAAAGTTTGAGCAAACAGTTACACTGACATGGCTGAACATTAATTTTCAAGACTGCAGGAGAACAGAGGCAGTCAGGTTTTTCACCTTTATTTCTATGAAATAAAATAGTCCTGCGGAACAGATGGTACCAAGGTGGCTCAATTTCTTACACAAACAATTATAATTCAGTTTCTTGCTGCCCAAGCTGTGCATTTTTTCCACCTGTTTCGCCATACACATTCAAAATGCACTTTAAAAGAGCATAGCCTTGAACAATCCTGCTCTTCTGAGCAGCTGAGGTTCTGAATCTGCAGTTCATCAGAATAGCTGGGGCAAAATATCCACAAACTCAGATTCCAGAGTTTGCTGTCCAAAATTCCCCCTAATAAATGGAAAATATTCACAAACAGCCAAGTTATTTGTAAGATTACATCTCAACATAGATGGCTTTCAAAGAGGATTTTGAAACATTAGCTAAAATAACAAGCTTAAGCTCCGGCTTTAATCCATGTATTGAGAATGCTTGGGATGGAAGGTGGAACAAAACCTTCTAAGCTTCAATAAGGGAACAGAACCAAGTCCTGAGAAAAGTAAACTAAATTTCACTGACCTTTTTCCTGCTTCTTTTGTTCAAGTTTATTTTTCTTAGCTTGCAGTTTCTTCTCTTTTAACTTCTGGCTATAAAGCAAAGAAAAAAGACTCTCTGGCAAATCCAACGTTGTAAAGCTTCTGCACATTCATACACTGATAAAGGACATTATTACAGACATCTTGGAAAAGCTGATTTCAGAAGAGAAGTTCAATTTAAATTTGGCCTCAACTGAAAATTCAGCAAGAGCAAACTTAGCACACGATCAAGAGAAAATTTTCTGTGTTGTTTTTAGATTAATGGATTTTTTAAAAGTCTTTCATGACTCCACTGCAACCAGAACTATGATACACAAGAATCTCCAAGAACACAGATGGAACAAAAATTAAACTGCCCCCACATTTTAGCTACCTAGGCTAATAAACACAAAGAGAAAATGGTGTTAAAACCCAGACTGCAGAAACTGAAATGGGGGAAAAAAATCGTCAGTAGTATATACTGCAATTGAAGAAAATAAAAAGTGCAGTATGCTCTGGCCTTCCTCTTTGGCTGTACTTTCTCAGGATGTCAGGCCCTAGGAATAGCACTGGGGGTAAGAGGGAATTTCAATTCATACAGCCCAGCTCTCTTTGCCCACCAAAAGCAACCTGGCAAGTTAATGGTAGATACAGGCAGAACAGCCTGGCATTCTCTCACCAGCATGACTGAATTCTCTTGAAGCAGAGAGCCAGGATCTGTACCTGGTGGGTCAGGACAGAGAAGGGTGGAGAGGGAAATTAGAGGGGCTCCTGCAGGGCAAAGCCACACCATTAGAGCATAGCAGGGGGACAAGGAGGTGTTAGTGTTTAGGCAGCATCTGCTGTTGGAACAGTTGTTCTCCATCTCAGCCAGGGAAGAGGCAGCAGGCCAGATCTGACTTGCTGGCCATCTGTTGGACCACATTAAATGAAACTAAGATGGCAACAGTGTTTGTGTTGTGCACTTTTGTGTTAACATGGCAGTGAGTCACTTTGCACAGGCCTTTCCACAGCAGCTCTCAGCCACAGCCTGCAAAGCAGCAAGGGAGAGGCTGCTCAGGGTCAGACCCTAGGAAAGAAAAGAGCCACAATGTCCTGCTACTTCTGAAACCTATCCTGGACACAGAGAGTGAGATTTAAATTCTTGTGTCACTGCACTACAATGCTCAAGCTATTTCTCAAGACCATCAATCTTGTAAATGTTTCATTCTGTCTAAAATTTAAGAGAAAGATGGATTTAATATTTTTCTAGTATTTCCACCCAACTTATTAGACTTGGCCTGTGAGACATTTGAATGGGGTAGGCAGAAGCAGCCTACCCATGAAGCAGCAGCCAGTTTTGCACTGAAACTGCTTGGTATCAAACGATTCAGACATAAACTTAAGCCAGATACAGACACAAACCTTTCCTGACACTGCTAAAGAAATATGCAGCAAGGCATGTTGCAGTCAAGACCACAGTGTCAGCAAATGCAGCTCAACCAGTCCAAAGTTATCCTGCAAGCAACGGCACAGAAAAGAAACCACCCCAGCAAAGCCTGTCAGGTTTACAGCTACCTTTGGAAACCAAACATTGACATTGACAAATTTCATTTCCACAGCCAGACTTCCCAGCTGATAGATGCAGACACAGAATGACAGTGTTTATCCAGAGCATGCAGCTACAGATGAGGCACAGGGAGTGAGGGTTTCCATGTCAAGCCTCCTGGGAAAAATCTGCCCTTACCGCTTCCTTCTGCGTTTTGCTGTTTGCTCTTCTGCAATCATCTTATTCCTCTCCAGTTTCTTCTGGAATTCCTCATCTAGTCTTTGCTGTAATTGATCACATGTCATACTTTGGTCACAATCTAAATTAAAATACTTCTTTTAAAAGTCATGTCCTTTTAGGGAGAAGTTTTTTAGCAAAATACAGAAGGGAGCTCTGCCAGATTTTGTCTGGCTTCTTTATACAAAGCCACGTTCCCAGGGATGACTCCTGTACAGACAGCATTTTTAACCTGCAACCTGAGCCAAACATTGAAACCTTCTGAGGGAGGAATCCCCACCAGAGCAGATGAGGGAGGTTGGGCTTTCCGCCCTAATGAATGTTTAGTAAAAACAAATGAATAATTGGGGACACAAACATAAACATATGGACTCATCTTGACCAAGAGAGAGTGTATATCAATAATGTTCTCTAGAAGAGGAGGCATTCTGCTTGATCAAGACTTAAAAGAAACATCTTGACTCTGTGCACAGGCACTCTCTTTGTTTCTGTCTGTGCCAGGCAGCATTATCAGGGATTTGTAGCTTTTGAAGCATTTTCAAGCCAGCCTGAGAACACACACATTCCCATGAGGCCTTACTGTGTGCTAGGACCCCAGGGAGCACAGGAGATGGAGCATGTCTGACACAAAGCACCAAATGTTTCAGTACCGACACAGACACCACTGATCACACACTCCTACAGACTCCTCTGACAAGGGGTGGCTCAGAACGGGATTATTTGTACATGACTTTCAAAGGAAACACAGATTTGCAACAAACAACAAACAGTTGGGGGTGGGGGGAGCTCTAAAGAGTTGTGCTGACCTTCTCAGCCATGGCATCCATGAAATCCTGCCTCTGGTACTCTCGCCGCCGGAGATGCCGGTACACGTGGAACTCCCCGCTCCCAGCTCCAGCGCTGGAACCTGCAACAAGGAAATGTTCAGCCTGCTGGGAAAGGGGGTAAAGAGGTGCTCACAAATCACTACAGCTGGATGCTGAGGGATGGGACATGGGAAAGGGCACTGGCAGATGAAAACCTACCAACAGCACATGGAGTGTGCCACCATTTTAAACTCAGCTCCCAAAGTGAGTGAGTTTGCAGAGTGAGCTGCAAACCCACACATTTTTGGGTCACTGCAGGTGACAATTACCCCGCTGGAGAGGCCACTCTTAGCTGCACATCAAGGCAGGCAAAGAGCTGGAGATGAAATGCACTCCCCAGGGTCTTAGAGGCAGAGGTGAGCTACAATCCCCTGCTGATGCTGCTTCCAACTAATTTCCAGCATTGCTCAAACACAAAATAAAGGTCAACAGAAAGGTGGTAAAAGGTGATTTTGTACTTTCCCATGCAAGACAGAGCCACTGACAGTTTGTAACTGTTTCTTCATAAATTAAATCCCTGCAGCTCTCCCTGGCATCAGCCTGCATGCTGAAGCCCTGCAGGAGCTTTAAGCATTATGCTCCACTCTTCCCCTGTCACCCAAGCCCTTTCTCAAGGGAAAGCACAGGAATACAAGCCTCAAAGAAGACACCTAATTAAAACTCAGCAGCTGGGACTGCTCTGGGTGCTCTTGATAGCTACAGAGTCCCAGAATGTCAGGTACTCTCAGAAAAACAAGACAATTCAACTCAAGCACACAGCAAAGCTATTTGAAAAAGCCATGAGAGATTTCCAGTAAGCAGATTTTATTCAGAAGTGTATAAAAACTTGATTCCAAGATCGATTACTGTGAAAAAAGAACAAGTCAATCTCTAGAAAGGATGGAGGTCTCAAAGAAAGGCAGAACTTCTACATGCAGCCAGTTTATACCACAGCTACTACATTTAATCCCTGAAGGTAGAAGTAAAGTGTACACAGAGTGCTTGGGTCAGGGTCCAGGCACAGCTGCCAGCTCCCTACCTGAGCACACACAATCACACCTGCTGCACGTGCCTGCTTCTCACAGCCTGAGATTCAGACTCAAAGCAGTCAAAAGAAGGACTTCATGCTGCCAATCTTCTAGAGCACTCTCAGATCCATGGAGAGGACAGATTTACTCATCATTTACTTGTCATTGCCAGAGCAGCAGCTTATTGCACTGCAGGCAGCCCACGTGCTGCAGTGCCACGGGCTTTGTTCTCTCTGCATTCTGACAGCCAGCAGAAAAGTGGAACCAGAGAACCAAATAAAACTGGAAAAAAAAATCGACCCTCAAAGCACATTTCACACCTCTTTTCTGCAGCAAAACGAGCAGCAGGAAAACACCTCTGTCCTTCCCTGCTAAACACTTTTCTAAGTTAACTGTGCCTGACCCCAGAGTTATCTGAAGAACAGAATCTTTACCCATGACATCTCTAACGAATTCCGGGGGAGGTCGTGGTGCCCATTCGTTCAGTTTTTCAGGAATTGGTACAGTCTTTTCCTGCAAGAACAAACCAAGCAGCCATCAGTATCCCACAGGAGCAAAGTCTGCAATTTTAACACATTGTTGAAAGGCAGGACACGTCTGACAGCAGCCTCTTCCACCAACTGACAGATCCCAGAAGGAGCACAGCTGCAGCAATTTCTTCATGCACAGGGATCAGGAGCAGGCAGAGGAGGAAAAACAGAAGGGATCCTCTCTGTGCCTCACATTCAGACCTGCAGGTCACAAACCCCAGAAGGATTAGGAGTGTCTGTGCCTCTTTTCAGCACAGGAACTAGAAGGAAGCACATCAGCACCTCCAAGCACAGGAACTGAGTATAATTCCACTACCAGGAGCCTGGGAAATGAAGAAAGGTGTTTGTGCACCTTCCATGCCAGAGCTAGAGGACAGGGAAGAGCAGGGGAGGGAGAACACACGGTGCAAGGTCAGAGAAGAACGCGGTGCAGGGAAGCCTCAGCCTGCTCCAGCACACACAGAGTGGGGGCTGAGAGTCTCCTCACGGCAAAAACCTCCTCAGAAAGGATCAAAACACCCACTTAGAGGACGAAGGTCATGCTCTCACACATTAAAAGCAGTGGACAGAGGAAGGAGCAGCAGGCAGAGCACTGAGGGGCCCCTGGGTTCTCAGAGAAGCGTTTCTCTCCTCACAACATCCCAGAAAAGACGGGTCCTTCCCCCTTCACAGCAATACCGTGTGGGGGGTGGGTCCGTCTCCCTTTGAGGACCCGGCAAGGAGGAAGGGGGCGTGTGTCGATCCCTTCACGGAACCGGGAAGGACCAAGGGGGGCTGGTCCCTCTCTCCTCACAGACCCCGGGGAGGGAGTGTCGGTTCCTCTTCCCTCACGGACACGGAGAGGAGAAAGGGCGGGTTGGTCCCTCTCCCCTCACGGACCCCGGAGGAGGGAAAAGGGTTGTTAGTCCCTCTTCTCTCACAGAGTCAGAGGTGGAGGGTCTCGGTGTCCTTCTCCCCTTACAGACACCGGGAGGGTCTCAATGTCCCTCTCACCTCACAGACNGGCAGAGGCGGGGGTTCTGTGAGGGACCCCCGTGTGAGGGACCCCGTGCGGGGCCCTCAGCGCCAACAGAGCCACGGAATTGGGTCCGTGAGGGGAGAAGGACACCGAGGAAACACCTCTGGGATATCGAACCCACTTCTGCCCTATCACCACCCTGTCAACCACAGCACGGAGTGCTGCAAATCTTTCTTGAACGCTTCCACGGACAACGAGTCCACCACCTCACTGGGCAGCCTCTGCCAATGTCTAATCACTCTTTCTGTGAAGAAATTCCTCCTCCTAATGTCTGTGCCCTGCAGCCTGGACGGAAGCTGAAGGCAGAGTCACCAAACTATGCTTGGAAGGGCCCTTTGTAGATCATCCAGGCCAACCCCACTGGCAAGGCAGGGTCACTCAGAGCAGGTGACACAGGAGCATGTCCAGGTGGATTTGGAATGTCTCCAGACAGGGAAACTTCATGGTCCTCCTGGGCAGCTTCTCCTGGTGCTCTGCCACCCTCAGTGGGATTCTTTGAAGGCAGAATCACAGAATGATGGTTCAGATTAGAAAGGACTATTGGAGTCACCCAGTCCACCCCCCTGCTCCAGCATGGTCCCCTGAGTGTGGCACTCAGGGCTGTGTCCAGAGGGCCTTTGGGGGATACCCCACACCTCTCTCTGCAGCTTGTGCCAGTGCTTGATCACCCACACAGTGAAGAAGTTCTTTCTCATAGAATCACAGGATGGTTTGGGTTGGAAGGGACCTAAAAGATCTTCCCGTGGGCAGGGATGCCACCCACTAGACCAGGCTGCTCAGAGCTCCATCCTACCTGGCTTGGAACATTTCCATGGATGCAGCAGTCAAAGATTTTCCAGGCTGTCTGTGCCAGAGTGACACCACCTTCACAGCAAAGAATTTAATCCTAATATCTCATCTAAACCCACTCTTTCAGTTTGAAGCAGTTCCCCCATTTGTCACTACAGATATTCGTGTTCAAAGTCCTTCTGCATCTTTCTGTCCATTTGGGTACTGAAAAGCCACAATTAGGCTGAAGCCTTCTCTTTTCCAGGCTGAACAATCCGCAGTTCTCTCAGCCTTTTGTTGTAGAAGAGATGCTCCTCTCCTATCCAGACATCTGGTTTGTCTTTTCTGGCCTCACTCCAACCCTGTGTCGTTTTTGGGTGGGACTGCCTGTGCTCCAGCCTCTCATCCCATGGCTCAGCACCATTGAGCAGGGCCTGGCTCCAGCCTCTGACACCTCCCTGAGACACTCAAAACCTCAGATACAGCTTGTTCCCTGCATCACTCCTCCCATGTCCCAGCTGTAGCCGTGCATCCTGTTCCTGCCCAAGCTGTGTTTGCTGAGCTCTGCTGTCCCCTGTCCCCTCAGGCACGTTCTCAGGGCTGCACTCTGTCCCCAGCAGGCCGCATTAGCCAGGCAGCTCCGGCATCTGCCGTGCTCCGTCCGGGCCGAGCCTGAGAGGGATGAAAACCCCGTGTGTTTTTCCCTGGCACCCTCAGCCCTGCCAAATCCCTTCCCCGTGAGGGTGTAAGCGATACAGCACTTCCTGGTGCCCCCGTGGCAGGCTGCCTGCGCCATCTGTTCGTGTCACTTCGGTCATTAACCAGCGCGGCCCGCGGGCTTTGTGCGGTGACAGTGATGAACGGCACGGCCCTGCCGGGCGCTGGGAGATGCGGGCAGGTAGCAGGGGGAGGAGGGATGCTGTGCTCTTTGCATCCATATTCACACCTGGGGTTCGCAGGAGCAGCGCTTGGACGAGCTGAGGGCTGGTATACCCAAATCCACGCTTGCCTGACAGAGGAAGCCATGGCAGGGAAGAGGAGCCAGAGCTGGCTGCAGTACAGGCCTCCGCTGCAAGCCAAATTTCGTTTCAAGTTGCTGCAGCCCTACAGAAATGGCATGGCATGTGCTGGGGCTGTGTGTGCGTCACAGAATTAGCCAGTAAAGGTCAGCTGCAATGGAAGAGGGGCATAAGCCTTTGTGCTGTTTATGGAGATAAGCCAGAGCCGGGAAGTTGGGCTCTGGATTTCAGACAGCTTCGTGCTGTGCATGTGGAGAGGGTGACAGAAAGGGGAACAGAGAGGTTGGGAATGGCTCCTTCTGAGATTTATAGTTCATTTGTATGGCCTGAATTTATTAAGCCTCCATTCTCTTCTCCTTTCTGTGGAGAAAATCGGAGCTGATCCTCAGGTTCAGCCCTGTGTTTACAAAAGACTTTTCAACCTCCGCCGAGGTTGCTATGGAAATCACACTAGTTTGTGTCTCGTGTTTGTCTTACCAACCTGATTTGTAAAAGAATGGTGTGAATTTAGTGCTGGCTGAGTTCCCAGCTGGCCGCTGGTCCTGGAAGGCATCCTTGCAGTCTCAGCCCTGGCTGGAGCAATGCAAACAGCTTCCTCCACGCTGTCTGCCAGCTCTCCTGGCTCCTGCAGCTCTCCCAGCCTTGGGTCGTCTTCAGCCCACCAGGACAGAAACCATCCAGTGCCAGTCTGGATTCACCCTGCCAGGGAGACACCAGCTCTGTTGCAGAGACCACAGCAGGTCCCCCATCCCCTCTCAGTCACCGCAGACCGTTTGTTCTACAAAGCAGAATTGCTGCAAACCGACTGAGTTTCCTCTGCTGAGTCCTAAGCACAACTAAATCCCTAACGTTTCACCCTGTTTCTTCCTCACAGCCACCTCTCCAAACACACAACTTCCCACAGCAGGGCTGTGAATGATGAGCTGCCAGGACATGGCCCTCCTGTGCCAGTCCCCATGGGAGGAAGGCAGAATGGCAGCCTGAGGGCTGCAGGGAGCAGCTGGACTCACTTGCCCAGAACATGGCTTGTTCCAGCCACAGCTCAGAGCCCCAGGAAACAAACAGGCAGCTGCCTGTCATCCAGCAGAGCCCTCACAATCCATGGGGAAAGAGACCTGGGAGCATCTCACTCTCAAACTACATGTGGAGGGAGTTGGTGCAGATTCTTGATGTATTCTGCATGATTTACTTTAAAAAAATCTGGAGAGGGGGGCAAGACAGTTACTTAGGTCATACAAAATTAGAAAGTATTTCATCAAAATGCAAAGCCCACAAAATCAGAGTGCTGGGCTGGGATCTGGGCAGGACTGGGCTTACTGGGGTCAGTGGATTTGCATTAGAACAGGGCAGTGTTTTCCTAGGTCAGTGCAAACCAAACAACAAAACTCGCTCCCTGATCCTAATCAAAGCAGCTCATTTGTGTTTCTGAGGAGTTCTCCTACCAGAGGGATCCTTCTGGAAGCACTGCAGTCCTTTGCTGAGACAGACCCTGCACGTCAGGCAGGAGCAGCCGTGGAGCTCCAACACCCACGTGAAACGTGGGCAGCTGCGCTGCTGAAATCTCTTTGCATTTTTGTCCTGTTCATGCTGTGTGCCAGGGCACAGCTCAGCAGCAGCATTCCTGCAGCCCAGTGCAGCATCCCTGCAGCCCAGTCCTTCTCCAGCCCCAGGCAGAGGGCACTGCTGGCATGGAATCCAGCCTACACGCTGAGGCTGCTGTCCCCTTGTTTCACCATCAAATCTCTTAGATTTGATGCTGTTTTGTCCTGCCCCTGCCCTTCCAGACATCCTGTGAAAGGGATGTTTTCGAGCAAGGTTGATGCTGTAATTAGTCAATTTGCTAATAAGCTGAGGTGTGAACGGCTTTCTGTGAGGCAGGAAGAGCAGCTGTCCCGAAGGCACAGCCCTCAGTGTCACCTCCCCAGCTGCCCAGCTCCTGATGGATGAGCTCTCCAGGAGCGGTGAAAAGGCTCTGGTGACTTCTGGGGTGGGAATGTTTTTGTGAATGGATCATGACACAACCATGGCCTGATTACCGAGCTGAGCAGCTCCCTCCACTCCCCCAAAAGCCATGTGTTAGCTGCGTCTGTCACTGCTTAGCTGTCACAGTACAGTCTGGGACAATGCTCCAGTTTTCCCAGGGGATTCTCAGCAGAAAAGAGCACACTAGAAAGACACACAACGTCAGAGCATGAGGCACACTCTCTCAGGAGAGATGAAAGCAGAGGAGGGGGAATGACAGGCCATGGGGAGCTGCTGGGAGATGCTTGCACAGGCCTTTAGCAAGGGAGGGGCACCTTCACAGCCCAGGGCTGCTCATTCCCAATTATCTTGCTGCTTGGGGGATGGACCATCCTGACTTGCACTACTGAGTAACCAGACAAAGTAAATAACAGACTGGGAGGAGAGGAAACCCTGTCCTGTACAGCCTGGACCCACCCTCCTCCTCCCTCTGCTCTGCAGAGGAGAGAATTCTCTCTTCTGGAGAGAACACCATGCTCCCTTCCTCCTCTCTTCTCAGTGCACTCCAGCAGGCAGAGATAGACCCAGCCTGGCCCCAGCTGCCAGGAGATAGCAATGAGGTCTGCACACATGAGACATGACAGCATCCTCCTTCTCTTTTTCCTTTTTTTTTTCTTTCTTTTTTTTTTAATGTAGCAAATCCAGCAAAGCCCCAAGCTCTTGCTCACATGCTGTTGTTTTTGCAAGTGATTTTATTTTAAATTTTTAACTCGAGTTCTCAATTTGTTTAACAAGTCCCCCCTCCCATTTCTTTTTTTAAATAAAATTAATTTATTCTACACAACAGTAAACTCTTCCAGACTCTTCCCTATTTACAAATTAACATCTTTTGCTTGCAGATCATTGCTTCCCCCTCCTTCTCCCATCCTGTGACACAGAAAGTGAGAAACAAAGCCAATATCTGAAGGTCTGTAAGGCAGTGCTCCCATCCAGCCATTGGGACCTCAGGGAAGAACCAGAGTGATGATGTGTGTGTCAGATCTGGAGCTCTCCCCTCACCCACCATGTGTTAAACCCATCAACCAAGAGCATCCAGCCTCTCCCTGCTCCTCTGAGCTGTGTTTTAGCTGGGCTGAGGAAGGAGAAATACTCCCAAGAGCACAAACTGCTCCTGCTGCCCTCTGAAGGGCTGGATGTTTGGGGACAAGGCGGCATTTCCTGCAGGAATGGGACCCACCAGGCCTTGTCTCACATGTCCATAGGCCAGAAAGGCAGCTCTCACATCACAGGAGGAGGCAAGGAGCCTTGGAGACCTCTTGAAGCAGGAGGCACATGTGAGTCAAGCGCTGAGGACATGCTTTGCTAGCTCAGGAAAGAAGGCACCTCATAAATAGAAATTTGGCCCAACCCAATTCCAGGCAAATTCAAGGTGGTTGGATTTTTGTTTGTTTGTTTGTTTTTTTGAGGTTGTGGCTTGGCTTGTACCTCTTTGAACTAAGAGGTAACTTCTAGCTGGGTATGGTGGAGTCTGCTCTACCTGGAGACCTGTCCGGACACTCCAAAGCCACCTGGCTCAGGTCCTGTGAGCACTGTCACTCCTGTCACTGCCACACGAGGAGCCAGGAGTCCTG
The DNA here is from genome assembly GCA_013400435.1 of Pycnonotus jocosus. NCBI lineage: Eukaryota > Metazoa > Chordata > Aves > Passeriformes > Pycnonotidae > Pycnonotus > Pycnonotus jocosus. The sequence continues at coordinate 65,642 of VWYP01017728.1, read as the reverse complement.
GTGCTGGGTAAGACAAGCTGTATCAGCCAAACCAAGGGGGATGTGCAAACACTTTGTCTGCAAGCAGAGCTGCCCTTCTGGAGGGTCTCCCAGCCCCCATGAGGCACAAACCCTGGCCTGTAAAACCATCCTCAGGGCTTCCATGACCTGTTGGAAAAGAATTGATGTAGTGTTTTTATTCCTGGGAGCCCAGCCAAGCAGGAATACCTGCTTTTACCTGCAAGGCAAAGCTGTCCCTCATCTCTGGACACAGCCCTGGCCTCTGCCTGACCCCCCAACACATCCTGAATGACCAAAAACTGATGTAAAGATGAGGTGTTGTCATATTTTGCAAGGTTTTCCTTGAGCAATGGAAAATATTGCCCAGCTGTGGCAGAAGTTGATGCCCTTGTGGTGAGCTTAGGTTTTGAAAAATTGAGGAAGAGAGTGAGGAAGAAAGGGTTATCCAGGGATTTGCTGTTGGCACAGCAAGGAGGGAAAGGAAACAAAGGAACAGAAAAGGCAGGACAGCAGGAAAACCCTTTCAAGGTTTTTTAACCCCATTAAGCTTTGGACAAAAACCTTCTTCTGTCAGAGGGTAGGAAACATGTGGCCCAGAGGGAGCCCAAAAGCCAGCCCAGATAAACCCTCAGGCCTCTGCAGCAGCTCCCTCTCAGTGATCCACATGTGCAAGAAGAGTCTCTGCATGGAGATGTGACATTTCCATGCTCATCCCAAACGCCAGAGTCCCTCAGCAGCTGGTTTGCAGGGCGATGGTGCCAGAAGGATGTTGGCCATGCTGGGCTGTTGTCCCAGAGGGGACATGCCAAGGTGCTTTGGCTGGAGGATGGAGCCTGTCACAGCTTCGGGTGCCATCCCACGATGGTCATACCCAGGAGGAGATGCAGGGAGCCCCAGCTCAGCCCTGGGAGAGCTCTTGGTCCGGAGGGAAGGAGAAGAGGCTGCAAGCTCTAAAATGGCACTGACTCTTTCAGCCTCCCACACCCCCAGCACTGCCCCGACCCTGGGGCTGGCTCCAGGTCCAGCTGGGACATTGCCCACCGCTGACACAGCTCCCAGAAGCAGCAGGGAGCGAGGATGACATCCCGGCTGGATCACTGCTGGTGGCAGGAGGAGGTGGCGAGGCCGGTGCAGCGGTGAGGAGCACAGCTGCCCCGCTCCCCCCACCATGCAGCCCCCAGCACGGGGGGCTCAGTAGAAGGAGTACTGGTTTTCCACCGCCCGGGTCCGGCTCCGGGCACTGTCAGCCTCGTGGTAGTCCTCGGCACTGGTGGCAGAGGGCTCCGGCCGGCGCTCGGTGCTGTCGCTGCGGCTCCGGGGGCCCAGGGCACCCTCCAGGCGGTGGTAGGGTGCGGGGACCGGGACAGTGGGGGCCGCGGCCACCCCCTCAGCGGGTGGTGGCACCGGCGGGCCCGTGGGTGGTGCTGTGCTGCAGAAGTAGTGTGGAGGTGGCAGGTCGACCCGGCAGCCGGGTGGCTGCGACACGAGGGGTGGCGGGGGGCCGGTGTCTGCAAGGGAAACAGGAGCTTGACCCCTCCGCTGCTGCCTCTCCGGTACCTTCCCACACCCCCGTATCTCCATCCTTGACCCTGTTCTTCTCCAGCCCTCCTTCCTGCTCTCCCCCAGCATTGCAGCATGCTCTGAGCCTTGCGGATCTCTCTGCTCCTCTCCTGCCCGAGCCAGGGGACTGACACCCACAGCCAGAGGGTCACACTGCTGCTGCCTGGTCTCCAATGCCCGCCTTCAGTGGGTGACGCCCACCCTGGCACATCTCCAGAGCCACACCCATCAGATTTAGGGAGGGAATCCCACGGATCTGTCCATTTTAGGTCCATGCAAGATCCCAGCTCTCACCCAGCCCTCCACGTGCATCCCTGCCCCTGCCCAGCCCTGGCACCCACCAGGTTGGGGGCTCTGTGCCACCACGTAGCTGCGGAGGGTGATGTCGGCGGCGCCGCCGGACTCCAGCGGGATGGGATGCGTGTGGAAGTGGCGCAGCATGTCAAAGATGGTCTGGAACCAGAGGTGCTGCACGTGGCACTGCCCGCTCTCGTTCAGCGACAGCCGCAGGTGCTGCAAGGGCAAGGGGCAGGGGGTGAGCTGGGGGTCGTCAGGGTGAGACCAACCCTTGCAATCTGCAGGAGCCACCTCCATCAGGCAAGGGAGGTTTGCTCCTAGCCCCTCTCCCCGCTCTCTTGTGTCTACCCTGCTGCAGGGTGTTTCCTGTAAAACCCCACTTGCTGCAGCCCCAGGAGGAATTTGACCCCTCCTGGGGATGAACATCATAGGGAAACACACAGAGAAGGGAGTCTGGGTACAACCAGGGGTGGCTGAAGCGCTGGTCCTGGGGTCACAGACAGCCTGGGGAAGCCTCTAGCCCACCTGAACTGCTTCTTGCAAGGTGACAAGAACAGGCAATGTCTGCTAGAAAAGAGACCCAGCAAAAAACTGCTTGTGGTTGGTTTTTCATAGTGCATCCGTGTACGCCAGGACACAGAACAGACAAGGAGAGGGCAGGGGAAGGTGTGCCAGGCTGCACTGAGCCCCCATGGGGCATTTATCCATATGCTCACGTGACAGGCACTGATCCAGTTGGGAAAGTGTAGAAGGGGCTGGGCAGGATGCAGAGGGGTCTTGGGGCACAAGGGGAGGGAGTCCTCAGGGATGCCCTGCTGGGGTGCAGCTCCCTGCAGAGCTGCTGCCTTTGGGGTCACCCACAGCGCAAGAAGGAACCCGAGGTGCTGGGCAAGGCTGGCACTAACGCTGACAGAGAAGCAGAGGACACAGAGAAGCAGAGGACACCCACCTTGGCTTTCCCCTGGAAGTTGAAGGTCAGCACATACTCTCCGGGCCGTGTCTCGCTCTGCCGGATGACGAACAGCCCGTGGCTGCGGGCGCCCCCAAAGAGCACCAGCTGGGCTGCCTTGATCCGTGACAGAGTCCCATGGAACCAGGGGAAGTCAGACAGGTTGATCTCGCCCTCGGCCTCGCTGTCCTCCCCTGCCCGCAGGGACAACAGGTTTTTAGGGAGCACCCCAACATCCCCCCCTTCTTCTCCTGCCCCCTCCTCCTTGCCCTCCAGAGTGAGATGCTGAGGCTGCCTCCTGCATCCCAGTACCTGTGAGATGCCCACCAGCAGCTGGGGAGGATTCCAGCGTCTGCAGGAAGTTTTCCAGTGGGACGTGGGTGAGGAGCTCCCCCAGGGAGTCCCTGCCCCGGCCGTGGGGCACGGGGACAGCTGTGGCCATGGCAGTGTTGTGAGCGCTGGGCAGGGCACATCTGTCTGGTGGCCTGGGTGCCTCTGGAAGGGAAATTGCACAGGGATGAGTTCGTGGCTCAGCATCACCCACTGGGCAAAGCTGGGGGCTGTCCTGCTCTGCAGGCAACTGTGTTGGATACTCCTGGATCTCAGAGACACCTGAGGTTTAGATTATGGCTCTGAGGGACTCCCAGACTTTGCCAGATGTAGTTCCTTACCGTCATTCAGGAACTCGCAGCTAGAAGAGGTTGTCCTGCCTGGCAGACAGGCTCCCTGTGCACAGGACACCAGCTCAATGTCATCCCCACTGTCCCTGGAGGAGAGACAGACACACACATGTGCCACCTTCACTCACTGGCATGGAACGGAGACTCAGCCAAACAAAATTCCAGTGTGATCCAAGAGCACATCCTATTGCTCCTGCATTCCTCCCAAGGGGTTGCCACTGCACAAGAGCATTGAGAGGCAGAGCAGCCACCAAACATGACTTTTTCAGGGTGAGAAACCAGGGTGGGAGGGATTAAACCCTTGAAAGCCCACACTGCACAGGTCATGCCAGTCGGTTCCAGCTGCAGTTTTTTGCTGCAGCCTCGTGGGTTTGGAAGGAAAGCTTTTACCTTGACTCTCAGCGCTTTGCTTTGCACCCACACACCCTCCTACCACCAACTTCCACCCGGGGGTTCTTTCACTTTCACCCTCTGCAAAGGGAATTACCCACGCACGGGAATTACATCCCTAAAAGACACAGAACACCAAGTCAGGAGGCCTGGAGCAGGACAGCAAGTGGGAATAGAGCCAGGGAGCCACTCAGAGCATCCCTGCTGCCGGCCCTCCCCGTGCACTTCAGCACCCTTCTTGCACAATCATCCGACTTGCTCTACATCCTATTTTTATCCCAGCCACCAGCAAGAGTCTGGAGCTGCCCACAGCACTGGGCTGCTCTTGCTTCACACGGGCCACGTGGGCACGGGCAGCGGGGAAGCGGCTGCGTCGGAGGCAACAGCTTCCCGTGAGCTGCTGAGTTATTTAGTGGCCAGTAAGTGAATCAGCCACTGGGAGTCATTCAGCTGCAGCCAGTTAAAAACGAGAAGGGAGGAAGGAAACCAAAACCAACAGAGCTCTGCAGAAAAGCCGTGGCTGGGCGCTCACGCAGCGGCTCCAGCGCGCAGCCCTTGGCAAAAGCATCGGGAGCTGATTGAGAATTCGCTCTTGGCACCGAGCGCGTGTGTCGCTGTATTAAACAGCTCGTTATTATTTGCTCTGGAGTTCATTATTATTTGCTTTACAGTCACGTCCGGAGGCTGAAGCGGGCCGGCGCTGGGTGCTAAGCAAACAGAAAGGGCTGGGAGGCTGCCAGGGCACAGCCAGGGGCTGGCGTGGGGATGCCGGCGGCTCCTGCGGCAGCTCCAGGGGAGCACGGCCGGGGTGCTCAGCTCCAGCTGGAAAACCAGCACTGAAACGTGGAGTGAGGAAAAAAAGGCCTTTTCCCAGCCTGGCTTCAGCAGTGCTTCTTGAGCTACAGAACCAGAATGATGTGGGTTGGAAGGGAATTTAAAGCTCGTCTCATTCCACACCCCCTACCATGGGCAGGGACATATTCCACTTAGCTTTGGATGCTCCAAGCCCCCTGTCCATCCTGGTGTTGGACACTTCCAAGGATGGGGCAGCCACAGCTTCTCTGGGCAATCCATGTCAATGAGTTATAGGTGTCAGAAAACAGCAAGTGCCCCAGTGCATCCCCTCTGTGAGATGCAGCCTCCATGGTGACCAAATGCCTCTCTCTAGCAGGAGGGGGCAAAGGCAGCCTGGAGGGAGCAGGAGCCTTTCCAAGGTTTACTGATATTCCAAGTTTGCTTGATGTTTTCACTGCTACAAGCACAGGCACCTGGTTTTTCCAAAGTTGTGCCAAGAAAGGCAGTGCCAGGGTTTCCCTGGAGGCTGGGCCTGTCTGAGCCAGGTGAAAGGCAGCAGCACCAGGCACACAAACATCCCTAACACAACCTGCTGCATGTGCTGATGAAAGAGCAGATGAGAAATTTTGGCTGAGTTTTGACCCCAATGACAACACTGATGCCACTGTGATAGAAATACATCAAATAAATCAATGAAACCAGCAGAATCTTAAGCATATCATAGTTGCTAAGCTGGGAAAAAAAACCCATGGAAAATAGCTCAAAAATGGTATAAAAGCTTCAGAAGATGAGTGTTAGGAGCTTCCTGCTTTGAGGCTGCATTCCCAGGTCATCTGCCTCTGCCAGGCTGAGGGGATGTGGGGCACAGAAGGGTGAAAAGGTGGCCAGTGCTCTGCACCCCTGGCAGACACAGGCTGCTAACTCTGCCTCCAGACCTTTGCTAGTGTGAGCTGGGCACTTCCTGTGACAACCCAAGCAGCAAGAATTGCATCTGGATAACAGCCTGTGCTCAGGCACCACAGCTCAGCCCCACAGAGCCCCTTCCCCTGCAATCCTTACCCAGGGTCGATGCAGTCCTGGATATCAGCCACCCACGAGTGCTTCTGCAGGGAGTCGATGGTCTCCAGGATGTACTCGGCCCCATTCTCCACCTGCAGGCCATGTGGGATGGAGTCAGCTGTGCTGGGGTGCTTCCCCCCACCCCACATGCCAGCCAGACCCTGAACAGCAGGGTCTGAACAGCACCTGAGCTGAGCAGGAGAGGATCAGAGTCCCATCCCATCCCAGAACACACCAAGGGGTGACCCAGAGGATCAGCATCCCATCCCAGCACAGGGGTGCTGTGACCCAGAGGATCAGTGTCCCATCCCATCCCAGCACAGGGGTGCTGTGACCCAGAGGATCAGTGTCCCATCCTATTCTAGCACAGGAGTTCCAAGGGCTGACCCACAGAGATGCATCCAAGATGACCCCTGACCACATCTGGAGCTCAGAGGAAAACCCCGCCCCACCGTTATCAGCAAATACATGATAAGTTTTTTTACAAGGTTTTTACAGCCTCCATGGAAAAAACACACCTGGCTGGCAGCACTGGGGTACATGGCACTATGCCCAACACAGACAGCATCCCTTGCTCCTGGAGCACCTCTCTGTCCCCCCAAAACTCTGCACAGGCATAGCAAAAGCCACGCTGCTCTCTTCCCCAAAACCCTGCCAGACCCCAGGAGCTTTAGATCTCTTCTCCATTATATTTTCTGCCTGCTGGTCCACGAGCCTTCTGACTTCTGATTGCAACACAAGTGGGAGAGAAACCCCCTTTCACAGGAAAAAAAAAAAAAAAAAATAGGAGGCAAAAGAGCCTCCAAAGTGTCCAGCCCACAGCAGCTGTGCCTTTCTGGGGCCGGGCAGAACCCAGAAGCTCCACATCAGTGTGGGCTCAGATGCCATGGGATGGTGTGTGCCTCTGGCAGGTTTCCCTGCATCCCTCATGGAGCCTTAAACATCGTGTTCCTGAGGTGGCAGAGCAGCCCTGACTCTGGGAGGGTGTTGCATTGCCAGCTGAGACAACCTCCAAGCAAATCCAATTAATCACAAACAACTGAATCACCGTCCTGAAAATAAGCAGGGAGGGCAGGGAGCAGAGCCCTGGCTGGGGCTGAGCAGTGACCTGCTCAGAGCAGAGGTGGAGGAGAGCAGCAAAGATCCCCCTCCCCAGTTTGTTTAACTTAAGAAAGGATCTTCTCTGGCTTTTTGAGGGCAAAGCATGAAGCTGACGTGGGAGATGGGGCTGCTCACTCATGCAGAGCATGACAGCAAGCAAAGCACGTGCAGGGCTTGGGTATTTTGCAAGCACCTGCTTGTGCAATGGAAAAAACTGCATGTGCTTGGTGTCTGATGGGCTCTGGGGACACGCTGGCTGCTCATTTTTAGGCAGTCTGGCAGAAACTATTTCAGTGTGGCCTCCCCAAAGAAGGCAGGGGCTTTTCCACCCATCATAATCTCCCTAAATGAGGCTGGGGCATTTCCACTCATGGTAACCTGAGTGTTGTGTCTGAAGGTTGAGATTGGGCTCCACACCACACAGGAAGGGAAACCACAGCACCCAGCTTGCCCACCTAACCTGTACCCCAGCACTGAGGGTGCTTCACCCCCTCTGCAAGTCCAGCCAGCAAAGGGGGAATGGGAGAGCAGAAAGATGTCCCAGCAAGAAAATGAGCCACAAATAATAGTGGATGTGAGGAAAGGGGAACAGCATCCTGTGCCAACAGCTGGGAGGGGAGAGCAAAGCCTGGCTGGTGCTCCATGTCATGCTTGCTGCCTCAGCTCACTCAAAGGATCAATTGTGATCAATTCCCTTGTGGCAGGGTGAGAGCCAGGACAGGCCAGGAGCAGGAGGTACCTAGCAAAGCAGGTATTTTCCAGATGGGAGGGTTTGGAGCATTCCAGAAGGGCATTAAAGGAATGGCTGGAGCAGTCACCAAGCTGTTAGCAGTGGGAGTGGAGAGAGCATGTCTGGCTTCAGAAGATGGGAAGAGGGCAAGTGCAGAATTTTCCTCCAGCAGCCAGAAAAACCAACCCTGAGAGGCACCCAAGAGGCATTCCAGAGCTGAAACCCCCCAGCAGGGATCTGTCATGACCAAGCCCCTCTGCTCACACTCATGACAGCCCCAGGGACAGGGGGAAGCAGTGGCACATCCTGGGTGTTGAACATGCTTTGGACACTCATGTGCCACATTTGAGGTGGGGCTTGTAAGGGGATCTAGAAAACGTGACAAGAAGTAGTTGATGAGCCCTGTTCCAAGAGCAGAGATTGATGGCTGATGGGTTATCAAGGGCCAGTGGTCAAAGCTGAGGGATGTGCTCAGCAGCTCCTTCCCATCAAAGGCTCTCTGTGCATGCTCCTCAGTGATGAGGACAAAAGAATGTGAGGATACCTGACCAATTAATGGATGACATCACACTGCAAATGAGTTGGAGGGTCAGGAAAGAATTTAAATGAACTTGTCAAAGCTGAAGTGGAAGAAAAAGCTGAAACCAGCCTCCAGCTCAAGATCAGGGTGAGCTCTGGGCTCACAGTGATTGTTGTGGGTGTGTGGGCTGGGGAACCACAATCTGGGAGCAGTTCTGCAAAAATCATCTTGCAGTTACACCAGCCCCAGGCTGAGTGTGAGTCAACATCATCATTGTCGTGGCATGAGGAAAGCAACTGCATCAGCTTGCTGGACAGAGAGGAAGAAGAAAGGAGAAGCAATCCTTCCCATCTGCTCTGGGCCACAGCCTGCTGTACACTTTGGGGTGTTCCATCTCCAGAGCCTGCAAGGAAAGCAAGGAGGACCTTGGGCTGCTCAGTCTGGAACACAGAAGACACTTGGGGTTGGCCTTTGAGGAACAAAAAACAACAGCTGAATGAGATGAGCCTCTGTGCCCATGGTGGACACTGACCACTGCTGAGGCTGAAGAGCAAGAAGCCCTTGGGGAAGAGAAGGTGCCAGGACCTTGCCAAGGAGCTGGATTTGATGGAAAGAAATTTCCCCTGGGAATGTGTGCTGGGGCCAGGTGGATCTCAAGGCTTGTGAGCTTTCACAAAGCCATGCTCAATTTTCACCCTCTTTTCCTTTCATAGTTTTCTAAGCTTTCAAGCAGGTTCATTCAGCTGGGAGGCCCAGCCTCTCCACCCTGCTTTGCCACACATTCTTGGGGAGAAGCATCAGGGAGAGAGGTGTTTGTTTAGAAGAGGTAGAACACAGAAATGCTCAAAATCCAATGGTTCATCACTATCATGCTGTCCAAAAGCCTGCAAAATTCAGCCCTGATCTGCCATGCCAGGCTGCTGTCTTCCAGCAGAGCAGGAAGCAGCACTGAGCTAATTAATTGCATGATATGGAAAATTCTGAAGGGACTTTCAGTCTCTGCTCATGGCCCCAGACTCATGTGTGGTTGGTCCCCAGGGTCTCATTGGCCCCACAGAGCTTTTCCCATGGAATCACTAAAAGACCTCCAAGATCATCCAATCCAACCTTTGACCAGATGCCACCTCATCAACCAGACCACAGCAGTAAGGGCCACCACATTGTGTCAATGGAACAGCCACCATGTGTCACCAATCCAGGACAGCAGCAGCCACAAAACCACAGGCAGCATTTTCCCTTGCAGGTTGTCTCAGGTCACTGAGATTTAACCCATTTAACCCATCTCCTGATGACACAGAAAAGCCAAACCCCACGGTGACAGCCCAACAGCTTGATCCCAAAACACCCCAGTGTCAGCTGGAGGAGGCAGGGATCCTGTGGGGAGCATTTGTGCTGTTGGCATCTCAGCTCTGGAAGCCAAGGCAAGGATCCCTTTGGGGCCTGAGCCTCCTGCACTGCAGGCTGCAGGTGCAGAGGGGGTTCCTGTAGGGATCCACACCCTGCTCTCACCTTTAGGACAAAGGTGTTGTCTTTGTCAGGCATCTCCAGGGGCATGGTGGTGCGCACCTCGATGATGGCCGACAGCGGGATGCTCACCTTGGGTTTGGAAGCCTGAGAAAAGGAAAAAAAAAAAACCAAACCAAAGAAAATAAATGAAAAGAAATCAATGAATTAAAAAAAACCAAACCAAAACTCACTCAGTTGAATCAAACTGTCCCTGGGGACAATGCAGCAGGGCTCTCAGAGGCAAGATCAGCTCAGCCTGTGTGGTTATTACAGGGGGGGAATAAACAGCATTGATTTCCCTCCCGTGCCTGATAAGTCTGAGCTCTGTGAATTAAACCAAGAGGAGGCCCAGTGGAAGACAGGGAGGTGCTTTTAACTGCCAAACCACCCTCCTTGCTCCTCCAGAGCAGGCTGATGTGCCAGCTCTGCCAACACCACTTAATTTCTCTCCATTTTCAACCCTCTCCCGATGGAGAGAGCTGTGCTATCTGATGGGGGATGCTTCCCATGCAGAAAGCAGCCCCGTTCCTCCAGCACAGGAGCAGCATTTCAACCAAGCAGCTACGACACAGCAGCCTCAGCCATGCAGGGAATTTTAATTACATTAAAATAAAGAAAAATGAATTTCCCCCGGGGCCCCTGGCACCCGCCGGAGCCTCGGTGGGGAGGCAAGACCCGGTGCCTCCCACTCCGAGTGTTTGCTGAGCAACAAATTCCCCAGATATTTGTTTTAATTATAACAAATCCCCGCAAAGGAGCTCGTGGAGCTGCTCTCCAGGGCTGGTCCCCTCCAGGGCTCTGGGATTTGGAGCATTGCAGCTGCAGGAAGCAGAGATGAGATTTAGTCACCAAAACCTGTGCCTGGTGCCTTGGGTGCAGTGGGTGGGATGAGGCCAGCAAGGAGCTCCTGGCTGCAAGTTACCAATAATGGGCTCAGTTCCCATTTTTATTGGGAAATAAAAATAAATAAATCCCAGACAGAACAGAAACTGCTTTTTCCCTTGCAGGATGTTTCGTTTCTGCCAGCCCCAGAGCCCCAGTGCTGCCTGCAGACACATCTCAGCCGTGCAAGGCTCTGCCCATCCCTGGGGAATTTTTCCATCTTGGTGTTTGCACAGGAGAAGGTCAGAGAGGAAGCGGCAGCTGCTTCGAAAGGAAGGGAAACAAGGTGATAATTCACCCCTGAGCCAGAGGAGGGTCTTAGAATCACAGAGTGGTTTGGGTTGGAAGGGACCTTAAAGATCATCTTGTTCCAACTCCCTCCTCTCTGGGAGGGCTCTTCCCTTTAAAGGTTTAAAGACGTGGCCATAGTTTTCGTAGGGTCTATGCAAAAACAAAGCTGTGGGCTGCTGCAGCAAAAAGCAGTTTTCTTCCAGCTGTGCCAGACTGGTGCCACTTTTACATTTGCCAGATGGAAAGCAAGATGGGATGAGAGGAGAAAGCTGTAAACCAAAGCAGGGTGTGATTATAACAGGAGAGCAGACAATGTTCATAAAAGTTGCCATAAAATAATCTCAAAATTGATTTTTAGAGGCAAATCAAGATACACTAAAAAAGGAATCCCTCTTCTACAAGCTCTCTCTTAAATGTTTTAAGAGCAGCAGTTGTTCCATTTTAACCCAAGTTTATATTCCCTTTGGTGCAGCTGACACACCAGGCTTCATCAGATCCTCCATCCGCAGAATCATGGAATGGGATGGGTTGGAAGGAATCCCGTTCCACCCTCTGCCATGGACAGGGACACCTTCCTCTAGCCCAGGTTGCTCCAAGCCCCATCCAACCAACACTTGCAGGGATGGGGCAGCCACAGCTTCTCTGGGCAACCTGTGCCAGGGCTTCCCACCCTCACAGGGAAGAATTTCTTTGCAATATCCCACATATCCATACTCTCTTCCAATTTGAAGCCATTGCCCCCTGTCCTGTCACTCCATGCCTTTGTTACATGTCCCTCTCCAGCTCTCCCATAGGCTCCCCAGTGGGCACCATGGACATGGAGTTGTTTCCTTCCAGCCAGGCCCCATTCCTGGGCTGGGGAAGCTCCCAGTCCAGCCCAGAGCAATGCCCACCATCCGTACCCACGCTCAGCTGCTCTCCAGAGAGATGCACTTGAGTTTAAACTCATGTTTTGTATTTTCTCAGAAGGTGAGAGGCCCAGACCAACACCAACAGTGCAGGGTTCATTTTGGCCTGCAGGTTGGATGGGTTTCAAGCACATTTTCCCATCCATTCGCACCTCAGCCACACAGCAGCACATCTCCCTCTGGACCAGAGCTGGATTTCAGCCCAGCTCAGGAGTGGAAACAAAAAAAAAGCCCCAAGCAAAGCCCAACTGCTGCTTGAATTCCTCATAAAAACAACAGCAGAGACAAAAGCCAGGACTCACCTTTGGAGGGACATAAAACTCCAGGAGGAACCTCTCTCCTTCCACCTTCACGGCTTTCCGGAGCAGGAGGCGACACTTCTGCCACTGCGAGCTCCCCACACAGTTCGTGTCATCGGCCACCATGTAGCGCAGCGTCCCCTCCCTCTGGATGTCCACCAGCTCCACCTTGGACGAGGGCACCTTGGACAGGCGCAGTTTGTGTGTCCATTTCTCCCGGGGGTCCCCGGGCTCCTTGCCCCCCGCCGGCCACGGCTCCCTCTCGGCCCTGCGCCCACCCAGAGCGGCCTCGGCGCCCGGCTCCGGGGAGGATTTGCGGTGCCACATCTCCTTCATGCCATCCACCACGCACAGGCTCATGTTCCTCAGGGAGAAGCCTTTCTTGAACTTGGGCTTGGCAGCGGAGTGGATGGAGACGTCCTCCGAGCTGCGGGACTGCCCGTAGGAGGAGACCTTGTGAGCCTGCACCTGCTGGGCCGGGGTCAGGTAGCGGCTGGCGCCCAGCGGGGCATCCATGCTGTCCAGAGATTCCGTGGACGTCTCCTCCTTCCTGGGGGTGACCTCCCGCCCGTAGGGGACGTGGCAGTTCTGCAGCCCCACGAAGGGCACGATGTTGTACTTGGTGGGCGAGTCAGACACGAACACCCGGCTGACCTCCAGGCTGAAGATGTCCAGGAAGTTGGCGGTGAAATGGTGGGAGAAGGAGGTCTCAGCCCCGGGGGTGTCGTAGTGGGGGTTCTCCTTCAGGAACTGGCAGAACTTCTGGGCGAAGTCCACGGCGGCTGCCTGGGCGTGCAGCTTGCAGAACTCCCTCCAGTCGGGGAGCGGGGAGGAGGGCTCCTGGCACAGGGCATCGCCGTTCATGGCTGCCCCATTCCACCTGCCGGCGGGCTGCGGGACAAGGACACGGCCTGAGCGGGGCATGGACATGGAGAACCCATCCTGTCCCCCCAAAAGAGGGACATGGAGAACCCACCCTATCCCTCAGAAACAGGGATATGGACAACCCACCCTGTTCCTCAAAAACAGGGACATGGACAAGCCACCCTGTCCCCCAAAAACAGGGACACGGACAACCCACCCTGTCACCCAAAAGCAGGGACATGGAGAACCCACCCTGTCACCCAAAAGCAGGGACATGGAGAACCCACCCTGTCCCTCAAAAGCAGGAACATGGACAACCCACTCTGTTCTCCACGTGGGGATATGGACAACCCACTCTGTCCCCCAAACGGAGACATGGACAACCCATCCTGTCCCCCAAAAACAGGAACACGGACAAGTCATCCTGTCCCCCAAAAACAGGGACATGGACAACCCACCCTGTCCCCCCCCAAATGGGAACATGGACAACCTGCCCTGCATCTCCCAAATGTGGGCATGGACAACCCATCCTGTCCGCCCCAAAATGGGGACACAGACAACCCATCCTGTCCCCGCCTTTGCCATGATGCCAGAGCTGATCTACAGTTCCAGTGCAAAGGAAAATGCTGTGGGAAAGTGTCTGTGTGTCGCTCTCTCTCCACCTCATCCACTAGGAAAAAAGATCTTGGCCCTGGCAGCAGCCATAAATTGTACTTATTTTATGATTATGACCATGCAAAAGCATTATTGATTTCTGATGAAACCACTAAGGAGTCCCTGAGCGGAGGAGCCCGAGGGGATTTGCCTGCAGGATTCCTCTCACTCTGTGTCTGCCTGGACATGGCACAGCTCTCCAAAGGGGGAGGGAACACTGGGAGCCCTGGAAGTATCCACCCAGGGCAGCACCCTCCCCTCTGCACCCAGCAGCTGGTCCTTCTCTTTCTCTAGTCTCTATTGCTGCCCTCATCAGTTTGGGGATTTCACCTTCCCTGCTGAGCATCAGCCAACAGATAACCCAGGACAGGTCCTCAGCAGAGGTGGGGTACAGGGGGAAAAGGAACAGAAGCCAGATCCAGGAGCACACCAGAAGTTGATGGGAGCTGCAGGCCAGACTTGTGAGCCCTTGGGAGAAGCACCACTTTGCCCAACCTCCACACTGGTCCTTCTCCGAGGGGCTGTGGGAATGGCAGGGCATGTGTACAGTCCAGCTTGGTGCTCATGCTGCATTTCACAAATCTCTGGCTCTGGGCAGCATGAACAGCCTCACCTGGGAGATCCCAGCAGTGAATACATCTCAAAAATCACCTACCAGTGCCAAAACTGCTCATGGCTGCTGGTGCAGGTGGGGCTTGGCTGGGGCACTGCTGAGCCCATGACCCCAAACACTGGTCCCAGTGTCCAGACACCCTCTTTCCTCCACTCCAAGAGCAGCAGTTTGGCAAATCCACCTCAGCTGGCTCAAACACAGAGCCTTAGAGTGCCTGTGGGATCCAGTTCTGGAAGGGCAGGACAGTTCCCGTGGGTTTTGCTGCTCTCCATTCACAGAGCAGCTCTTTCCCTGGGTTCTGCTGCTCCCCATTAACAGAGCAGCTCTTTCCCTGGGTTTTGGTGCTCCTCATTCACAGAGCAGTTCTTTCCCTGGGTTCTGCTGCTCCCCATTCACAGAGCAGCTCTTTCCCTGGGTTTTGGTGCTCCTCATTCACAGAGCAGCTCTTTCCCTGGGTTTTGCTGCTCCCCATTCACAGAGCAGCTCTTCTGCTGGTGAGGGATTACTCCTGCTAATAAATCACGCGCCGTACCCTGCCAGCAGCTTACACGGCTGGTAATTAATTACTGCTGATGAACGGCACAAGCCACGGGATGGGGGCAGGCACTGGGGACTGGCATAACCTGCTCCTTATCCTCCAGACCCCAACCATGCCAGTCCCCAGAGCCCAGGCAGGACCAGCCCTGAAGGCTGTGATCCAGAGCAGCAGCTGGGGCCAGGAGCTGGTTGCCATATCCCCACGGAGATGAGTTCTCTGGGAGCACCCCCATCCCAAGAAGTGGCTCTCAACCCCCCCCCCCCAAACAGGGAGGAACTTACACGGGCAACAAAATCCCAACAGAAACACGATACATGTGGCATTTCCCCACGTTTAAGGCAGGGATGCTGCTCAGTGCCCTGGCTGTGCCAAGGAGGCATTGAGGACAGGCTACACAAGAACCTGCACTGGCTCCTCACATCCCACAACACCAGCAGAGCTCCAGCCCCTGCAGAAATCCCTGGCAAAGCTCTCCCCAGCATCACAGGGCTTTCCCAGAGACCTGAGCAGGGAGCCATGCCAGCTGGGAAAAAACCCATCCCTGCAGTTTAGGAGCAGCATCTAAATTTCCCCAAGAGACATCAGCAAAGCAGCAGAAAATGCAAAGCTGTTTGTTCCCCGCCCAGCAAATGAAATTCCTAATTATCCATCCATCACCAAGCAGAGGATTTAAAGACTCTGCCCTTTGAATTGAAAATTCACAACCCCAGCTCTGCCATGGCCCAAGAGCTGCCCTGGCACCAAGCCACGGGCCAGGAGCATTTGGGCTCGGGGAGAAAAGGGAGATGAAAAGGAGTCTCCTGCTGCCAATCCAAGCAGTCACAGCAAGAGCAAGGGAGAGGGAAAGGGTGCAAAGGGAAAAGAGCAGGAAGGGGTTTGTGGGGGGAAGAGAAAGCCCCTCCTGGTTTCCCTCCCATGAATTTGGGGGGAAATGCAGCTCCCCATCCCTCTCTCCAGGAGGGACTGGTGCTCAGGGCCTGCCTGTTTGAAACCAAGGGATGGCAAGCTAACAGACTCTGAGAGGTTAAGGGAAAAAAAAAAAAAAAAAAGAAGGGGGAAAAAAAAAAGGCACTTCAAAAAAGATAAAGCCCCAAACAAAAAGCCTGAAGGAGAACCAGGCATGGCAGCCGGGCTCAGGCTCGGAGACGCGCACGCAGAGGCATCACAGCATCTTCCTTTCATCTGCACGGGGATGACAGACTTTAAAAGGCCAATTTATAAAAATGAAGCCTAGAGGAGAAACATCTGGCAGGTCTGAGGAGGCGGGGATTACTAACCCTGTGCCACCATATCCAACCCCCTCTGCCCGGAGCACAGCCAGGAGCCCCCGGCCAGGATCCAACAGCACAGCCTGGGAGTCACTGGGGTGGTTTAAGGGCAGCCCTGGGACTGCAGAGCCATCCCCGCCCCTGATTCACCTGATTCCTGCAGGAAGCAGGCTCCCAATTATCTGGGTAGATTTACCTTTAATCTGGATGCCTGCACTCCCCTCCATACCAACAGCTCTGCCCCACTTCTTGAAATAACTTATCATGCCACAGACAGCGTCCCCGGGCAGAGCGGTGCGAGCGGAGACGAAAATAAGCTCACAATGAAAATAAGCAGCAAATCTGCAACTGCTTTTTGGAAAGGGCCATCCCCTGCCAGCCCAGCTTCCTGAGGGCTGCAGCACGCTCCAGGCACCTTGCTAAGGAGCCAGATCCCTTTGGAAGTGCCATCAGCCCTCTCCAGGACTGGCTCAGGGGTCATAGCCTTGAGTCCCTGGCCTGGGTGATACAAGAGAACAGAAAAATAAATATCTAAAATGGGGTGGTTTGTTGTCATGAAGAGGCAACCTTGGCATCAGGCTGGTGACAGGCTCCTAATCCACCTGCATGAGTGCCCAAACTCCTTCCAGGACAGAGCTGTGCCTGCTGCCTCTGTCATTTAGGAAACTGAGGCAAGATTTAAGAAGAGAAGATAAAAATAAAGAACTTCTGGGGTTTGCCAAGTGGAAACCCAAGCTGGGGTGGCAGGTGAGAGCCAGCTGCTGGCAGGGATTTGGGACACCCCTCCCACCAAGGTGTGTTGAGGCATCCCCTGCTCCGGGGGTGGGGGTAGCACACAGAATAACAGAATAATCTGAAAGTCAAAGCAAAGCTACTGACCTCAAGAAGAAATGAAATTTAAACTGTCAGCAGAAGCGCAGGAGACCATAAAAAAACAACTCCCCGGTGAAGCAGGAGTCAGGGAGCAACAACAAAGCCACTGGGATTTGCTGAACCAGAGGCGTGGGGAGGAACCAGCATCTAATGAGGTGTAAATAACCCGAAATGCGCAACACCGGTCATGGGATGGCCAGCACAGCCTGCCCAGCACAGCCTGCCCAGCACGGCCTCTGATGGCTTTATTTAAGGAAACAACCCTAATAAAGAGATGTTTCCCTTCCGCCCAGCGCAGCAGAGCCAGCCTGGGACAAAGTGATCCGAAACTCAGCGTGGGGAAAAAGCACTGCCTGGTGGAGGCTGTGAGGGGCGAGTTGAATCCCTCCATCACCTGCCTGCATCCCTGCACCTCCACCCGTGCGGGAAAACCACGCCAGAGAGCAACGGGGAAGGAAAAGCCAGCACAGGAGGGAGCGCAGCAAAGCCCTGGCTCCTGGCGAAGGAGATCCCAGCCCGGGCTGTCCCAGTCCTGCAAGGCTGCTGGGTTTTCCAGCAAGATCGATGCCACTCAAAGGCCCAGCTGGTCATCCCGATCCCACGAGGGATGACATGAGGAAACCCAGGGCAGCTGCTCCCCCCCAGAAAAGCGGCTGACCTAAGCGTGCCGTGCCCGAGGAGATCCCCGAGTCACGAGCGGGGCGCAGAGCAAGGCGATACCCCCGGCCCCCCCGAGGGGATGCTCCTGGCAGCAGCTCCTGACACACAGCAGGGAAAACAGCTCCAACAGGGAAGGGTTTTGAGCTGACCGGCCCTGGGGACAGCGGGGCAGGGCGAGCAGAGCTCACACTGATGGTAGGAGAGAAGCAGCGGCATCATCCCCGCTCCGACCGTGCGAGCACAGCGGGGTGAGGGATGGAGGAGCTGACACCCAACCCCATTGCACAGCTGGGACCTGAAGCAGGTGACCAAGTGACCCACCTTTGTCACCTTAAGAACCCTTCCTAGCCCTGGAGACCCACCAGAGCTTTAACTGCACGCAGAGGCTGAGCTGAGGAAGAGAAAAGCGTAGGGAACAAAAGCAGAGCTCACCTGCCTTGTGCCTCTCACAGCCCCCTGGACCCCGACCACAGCCCTGGGGTGGGAGAAGCTGACTGCTCTCCATGCTCCTCAGCACTCCATGTACTATTTATACATTTATACTATTGTGTTCTTTAATCAGACTGCCTGTCTGAACCAGATAGAAATGGAAACAGTCTTTGTTCCTCTCATTTACTGGCCATCCCACTAAAATATTAATTGAACAGCATTTTGGCCTCAAATTTTATAGTCAAACCACCTGCCTTGAACCAATCCCTCAGCAGGAGCATGCTTTAACTCCCTGCACAAATGCACTTCAGAGTTCACCTGCAGTTTAGAAAACATTTTTCTGGTGGGAAAAGGCTCCTTGTGCCTTTTTCTGCTGCCCAGTGAGGGGTCCCAAGCTTTCAAAAGAGGGTGCCCCAAAGCACTCAGTAGTGCTGGGTGGTTTTGGGGTGCAGGTGCTGCTGGGTCACATCTTCCAAAGAGAAACTGGGCAGGAAATGAACCTTTCCTCCTCTTGCACATAAGGGTGTCCCCACAGCTCTGTGTGATACCCTGATTCCAGCCCCACAGGAACCAATGCTCCTGAAAATGGGCAGATCGGCCCATGAGAGCCCCCCAGGAAAACCTCATGATGTAAAATCATTTCCTGTGGAGGCTTCCAGCAATTTCCCACTGCTCTGACCATACCACAGAGTTGTTCCTCTCCCTCCCCTCCAAAATCCCCCACAGTGGATGTTGTACCTCCTGTGCTGACAGCTGCTGGAAAATAAAGACAAGTTCATAGATAAGATCCACTGGATCTTAGTTAATCTTTTCCCTGAGTAATTCCATCCAGCTTGCAGGGAGCCACTCTGCCAGCCCATGCAAGAGGCTGGAGCATCAGCCAAGCCACTCAACCCACTGGGTACCTGCTGGTGTTGTGGGACCTGGGGGACACCTCAGCCATGGGGACAGGGACCCCAGGGTGCAGTGACAATGATCAGCAAAGCTTTGGTGCATCTGAGTATCATGAATGCAGCTTGGGGCTTGGAGGCTGTGTCTGGGAATAAAGCAGAGACACCCCTTCAATGCCCCAAAGGAAAAGCTACTGGAAAAAAAAAATAATTTAAAAACCAGAGCTTTAGGTGAAGGAGGTCAGAGGCTGTTCTCCATTCCCCCTCTCTTAGATGCCACCTCACGTGCCTGTCTCCAGCCAGAGAGCTTCCCACAGAAAACTACCCAGTCCAAAGTCTATTTTTAACCACCACAATAGCAGAGCCTCCCCCGAGGAGCAGCAGAAGCCCTGTCCCCAACCAAGCACTCTCACATTTCCCTCACTAAGCCTCGATTTCCTTCCGCCCCTCAGCCCACAACAAAACTCTTCTCCTCCTCCTCCTCTCTCCTTCCCATCCTTGGAAAACTATTTGCACATCCATCCATCCATCCATGCATCCCCCTCCAGGCTGGTGTGCTGTGGGTGCAGAGTGTCCTGCACACCTGTTACACATTAACCACTGACCTGCTACCTGTGGGCAGACCCTTCCTGGGCTCAGAAATTCCAAACAACTCCAGATTCATCTGCTCAGCCCCCTCCCCTGGCTGCACCCAAAACTCTGGGGATTTAATGGAAAAGCCCTGCAACATCAACCCCACTGCACTTCCCAAAGCAAACTCTTTAATAAAAAGAGATTACTCCTGCCCTGGGGATTGCTGTGCCATGGAGGAGCTCTTTGGGTGTTTTTTGGGGGAGAGAGCTGAGTGGATGCTGAACAAAGCAAATCCTGCTGGATACAGCCCAGTTATCACTGGGGATTCCCCATCATTAGGCCAGAGAAACCCCTAAGATTGCTTTGCAATTACAGCACGTAATAAACATGAGATGAAGTTACACAGTTCTGTAGGAAATTTTCTTATTCTGTTTTTATTTTTAACGTTGCAGATCTCGTTCCCCACACGCATCACTGTCTCATACCCGCCTGCAAACAGCCTTAAACTGCTGCCTAATGGTATCTGAGCTGGGGAAATTCAATTCTACCCAGCGCCTCACCCAGCACTGCTACAATCACTGCTAATTGCTTAAGTGGTGTATTAAGCAAAATAAAAATTCCAGTGGGCTTTGAGCCCCCCCTCCCCTCAAGCAGATGATGCCAAAACACCCTGTTACAGCTGCCAACCCTGGCTGGAGATCCAACCTCAAATATCCTTTTCCTCTTCGCTGTGCAGGGATGCTCCTGGGCAGGCAGAGCTTTGCAGCACGGCCATGACCACGCCAGAGGGATTCACAGGCTGTGCCCAACTTTGCCATCCCTCTTCCCAGGGTTCTGGGGGGCCACTGCAGCCCCTCTCCTGCCCCAGGGTCCAAATGCTGCCAGGATCCAGGGGAGCAGGGCACAAACACCTTCCCAGTGGGAGCCTGGGGTGGATGCACACTGTCCCCTCTCCTGTCCCCCCACCTGTGGATGGATGTGAGGCTCCAGTCAAGTCTCATCTCAAACCCAGACCCTGCATGAGAGCAAGCAGATTCTCCAAGCCCTTCCGGTTTTCCCTTCAGCAAAAATCAGGTGTGGGATGCAGTTTTCCCTTTAGCCATGTCCTCTCCTCCTCTCCACCGTGATGGAGCCAGCTGGGATTGAATTTTTGGGAGCATACCTGGGCCCCCAGGTTCCCTCTGCCTGTACAAGGAAGTGAATCACTGAGCCAGGGACAAGTCTCCAACATATCCCACCACCTCAGTGGCCTCCATGGGCAGGGAAAGCAGCTGAGGGCAAGTGAGGGCAGGAGGGGAATGATGCAGGAACCCCAGGGCTGGAAGCACTGCCCTGGGACATCCCAGGCAGCCTGAGTCAGCAGGGCCAGCAGATGTGCAAGCATCATCTGGTGTCTCTGCTTCTGCTGGGAGGAAGAGGAGGAGGAAGAGGAAAGGCATTAGCCAGCAACATCCTCCTCTTGGACAGATGGGTGTTCTACCTCCAAGGAGGAAGGACAAGAGGAGGCTGGGCAAGAGCCACGAGGGTGCTCACAGTCCAGGAGAAGAGGGGACAGACCTGATGGCCCAGGGGATCAGCCAGCCCTGCAGTCAAGCAGCCACTGCAGCCCTGAACCAAGTGAGGAACTCACAGTGGAGGAAGGAGGTGATTTTAACCCCAAAGCCTTGCCCAGACAGGGATGGGGACCAGGGCTGACTCACTCTCCTCGATGGCACAGGGTCTGTCTGGTCACTGAGCTGGGTGAGACACCAGACAGGGTGGGCAAACCTCCCCAAGCTGCAGCACAGAGGATTATGCAGCTTTCTTAGGAAACACTCAGAGGAGCCCTGGGCTCCTCTGCTGGGTTACAGTGATGGTGAGACACTGGGAAATACCACGGAGGGACACAGAGGAAAGGTCCAAGGGCACTTGTCATCCCATCTGAGCAGATCTCCTGGCAGCACACACCCAACCTGTCTGTACAAATGTGCCCTCCACCAGGGAAGGGGGGCTGAGCATTTTGGGAGAGCCTGTGTGGTTTAGGAGGATGGTTCCTATTTAGAAAGGCATTCCCAGATGTCCATGGTCCTTCTCTGCTCTCCCAACAAACCAAACCAAAAATCCTCATGGAGGGGAGTTCTGCATAATCATAGAATTGTTTAATTTGGAAAAGACATCCAAGATCATCCCTTCCAACCATTCCCCCAGCACTGTCCAGGCCACCACTAACCCATGTCCCCAAGTGCCACATCTACATGTCTGTTAAATCCTCCAGGGGTGGTGACTCCACCACTGCCCTAGGCAGCCTGACAACACTTTCAGCAAAGAGTTTTTTCCTAATATCCAACTAAACCTCCCCTGGCATAACTTGAGGCCATTTCCTCTTGACTACTCAGCTGTACCTGGCTATGACTTCCTTTCAGGCAGTGGCAGAAAGCGAGAAGGTCCCCCCTGAGCCTCCTTTCCTGCAGGCTGAGCACCCCCAGCTGCTCCTCATCCACTCAAAGACACAGGAGCAGGGCCCACGGGGGATTTTCGGCAGGGTGCTGGGGGGACAGAGAGCTTTTACCTCCTTTCCCGTTGCAGTTCACAAGATCCCCGAAGCACCGGCAGCGTGGCTCTTGCAGGTCAAATGCATAACTTCCACCGATCGACTCCCACACTGGGAGGAAGGACCAGACCGACGTGGAGGGAGGGACCTGCAAGGCAAAGGTTCAGGCTGTCAAGCCCTGGAGCCAGAGCGATATCCCGGGGCACATCTCACCTCCCCCAAGCCACAGTCCTCCTGCTGGGCTCCAGCCTGGCTTCACCAAAACCAGAAATAAGCAGAAGGGCCAGGCAGAAAGTCCCCCGAGCCTCCCAAGGGCCTTCCCGCGGTGCTGCCCAGGCTCAGCAGCGCAGGGCTGGAGGGAGGGAGCTCGGGAGCCGCCGGGGCCCCGCGGGTGTCCCGGGGGACGGGAGGCACCGGCTGCCCTCGGGGGAGGCTGCTGTGCCCTCGGGGGGCCCCCGACACCCCTCCGGAGCAAAGCCAGGCAGACAATACTGACTGAAAAGAACGCGGCATCCATGCGGGGGGCTGGCTGCGGGCTGCCTGTGCCCCCCAGCCCCGGGGGAAAACCCCCCACCCCCGGGGCCCCGGAGCAGAACCCCGCTCCCGGAGCAGCCCCCAGGGCCGGGGGAGCCCAACCCATGGCTGCAGCCCCCGCTCCCCGGGTCTGCCCCATC